>CAUJRU010000472.1:0-613773 GCA_963277665.1 Viscum album | reverse complement strand
TTCTTTGTGTTTTCCGGGGTCTTCTTATAAGGCCCCAGCCTTAAACCTTACTTAATCTTGAGTTATTAAAAGATTACACATTGAGGATCTTTTCAGGTTTAGAGTTTTAGAGAATTAGATCATGAAACTTGCATTACATTCCACATTTAAACAAAGTGGTTACATAAAAGACAGTATTCATTCTTCCCATCAACGGAAACATATTTAAAATATAACACGGATTCTTTCTTGAAACATCCTTGACACTATCATCACATCATGTACCTTTCCCTTGACCTGTGAAAAAAATTTCAAAAACTTGGGATGAGCATAAAAAGCTCAGTAAGGGTTATAAAAATATGGAAAGGAAACACGAGTTCATATATACATAAGAATGAAATCATACTTTACCCATAAAACATAGGCACTTTAACATACCTCATCAAACCATGAATAAATCATAGAAAACATAAGACATAAAGGTAACTTGAGGCATTCATAACATTCTTACGTGGGGAGTAACCCTCTTGGTTACGTTTGGAATACCCATCACAGTATATTCCCTAAATCTCTTCGGAGAAACCTTAACGTTTCACTCCTTCGCGTTACCCAATGCATTGGAGAGCTATAACGGGCTCACCCGCCCTTAGTTTATCAGGGAACCACCCGTTTTCATAACAATTCCCAAGAACCATAACATAAATGTGTCACATAAAACATGCATAAAGGAAACATAACATTTTCACATTTCAATCACAATATAACATTTTAGTATATTGAAATATTGAATCCATTCAAAAAGAAACCATTTCCAAAACCATTTAAAACATTTAATTAAGAGATTTTTGAATCAAAGTGTCTCATACCACCTTGAAGCTTAAAATTTTAAACCATTAATATCCATATAAATAAATCCTTAAAACCATTTTGAAAACATGGATATTAATAAGAACAAATAATTAAAACATTTAAAACGATATTTTGTTTAAAGGGGTTTTACCAAAATTAGAGACACTTGAATACAATAGTTGAGGAATAACATTTAGTCAAAACTGTATAATATCATGAGAATAAATGGATTCATGATATAATACTCCAAAGGACAGTATATACACCATATAAGAGTGAATTGGTGCATAACAACAATGAACCCTCAATAGAAATGTCAAATGTGATGAAATCCCTTATAAAGAAGGTATCCTTAAATTAAGGACAAATCAATCTCAAAAATATGTGTGACAAATATAAATACACCCAATATAAGTGGATATTAAGTGTAAAAAGGTCATTCACACATATTCAATGGACGACATATTCAATGACTACATGTTGAACCCAAAGAAATCGAAATTGGGTTAAAAAGTTCCCTTGACAGCCTAACGGCATCACATCAAAAAGAGTTGATGAGAGATAAAAAGAGTATATCATCACTTGGACATAAAATTTACATCAATAAGGATATATGAGAACATATCCCAACATAACTATATGTAAATTAAAAGACCCAACAAAAGAAGTCTTTTAAAAAAGAGGTGGGTGAAAGGTTCCCTTACCGACTTGGGTATCTTTCAAAACATACACCCCATGAAAGAAGGACAAAAGATAATTGTTGTAAATACTCATAAACGAAAGTATATTACACAAAGAGTAGAATAATGGGCATTACATACACCACTCAAGGGAATTTGTGTCAAATGTAGCATAAATCTCACGGGAATAAAAGTGAGATGAAAAATCCCTTACGAAAACTCGGCAGCCTAACGGCGCCACATAAAACTTCCGAATATGGATTGATGAGATCAAATAGGGTATCTCATCACATTAAAATAAAATTTAAAGCAAGATGAATATAAAATAACATCCCCCAACATTACAAAGAGGAGCTTAAAAGAAGTTACATAAAGGACAGTACTTAAAAAGAAGAGAGAGGTTAGATCTCTTACGAAAGTTTGGCAGCCTAACGGCGCCACTCAAAACTTCCAAAATGGATTGATGAGAGAGAATAGGGTCTCTCATCACATGAAAATAAAAATTACAGTAAATGTAATATAAATTATCATCCCAATAACAAGAAAGATGAGCTTTAAAAGGAATGACATAAAAGTGTGTACTTAAAAAGAAAGAGAGGAGTAGGATCCCTTACCTCGGGTCCGACTTGACTCGATCGTTCTTTAATCTCCTGAATAATAAACTTGAGTTAATTTCTAATTCCTTAAGAACCTTTTTCAAGTTCATTATTACTTTTATACCACTTATTACCATGTCATAAACATTATGTAATCATTTAAGTTAATAATATTTGTTTTGCCGATATTTGGTTCTTAAGTCGAAAGTGGACTTCTTACAATTACATGTTGTTCGTGTGGACAAATGTTTATTATATCCAGAATTGTATTCATTATGTAGATATCATATATGTCATATATATCCAGTACATTCATGCATTTATAACATTACATAATAATTTATATGTAAGAAATGAAATGCACCGTTCATGGAGACGGTAAGCCGTACGTACGCATGAACGCTACTTTCATTTCTATTTCGTATTTTATAGAATGGAATAATAATTATATAAAGGTATATTATTATTCCAGTATAATATAATATATAATATCATATTTCCATCCTTTATACATCCCACATATGGTATTTAACGAATCAAATCACTTTGAGGGGGCGGTAGTCCGCACTTCCTTAAATGAAGATATCGCGTATACCCATAATGGAATCCATAAAGGTAAGACAAAAATGAAAAATACAGAAGCATAAATAAAACATAAACATATTATATATCATATATAAAAATAGTGACATCATAATGGCCACCTTTGAAGGTGTTAAATGAGTATTGAACAATCATCGTTTCGGGAGGCAGAATTTCACCATCCACAGAAACCGTATGTTCTTTAACCATTTGATGTAGTTTTGTGAGAGTGTAGCTAGAATAAATCTTATAACAACATCCTAGTATATTTAAGATACTGTTGTTGTTACATAAAAAGTAAATAAAAAGAGTTTAGGGGGTTGGAGAAGCAAAATAAAACAAATGAACATGAGAGAATGAATTACCTTTAAAAGTGTAACTCCTTTTTATTTGAGCCTAAAGGCTTCCTTTGAAAGGATTCTGCCCAAAGGGAATCCTCTAGGATTAGGAGAGGGATGTGGAGAGAGTAAATGGGCAGGGGTTGGCCGAGCCAAAGGCTTGAGGAGTGTTTTAAATGAGGTAGAGGTGGGGGCCTTTTATAAGAGGAGAGGAGGGGCACTTTTGGAATGTAAAGAAATATTACTTTATTTGAAAATGTGTTTCGGTTTCAAAAGGTCCCACATTGATATAATTCGTGGATAAGGTGATAAGGCTTTGAAATCCACTCATCCAATAAGTTTTGGACATGTGTAGTTCATAGATTTTACATTATCTTTCCATTTTATTTAAATCGTCAAATAATGATGTCATCGCTGCATCATTATTATGTCATAAATAATTTAATTTATTTAATGTCTAAAAATTATAAAAAAAATACTATGATGTAGGAAATCTTTTTATATTTCCAATGAATATTTATAATCAAAAATATTACTTGTATAACCCCACTTAAAAATTGTTTTAGTAAAACATATTATGTTTGTGTCAATTTTACTTTTACATTAAATAAAATGTTATTTATGTCATTTCCCAGCCAAAGTGGATCCATGGGGTCCCCAAGTTTACCCATGGCTTTTCTTGGTCGGCCATGATACAACCAATGAGGGTAAGACATGTGTCAAGCTCATCTCATTTTATCAAAGCATTATTTTTACCTTAAACTACACTAATTACCACTAATCGCGATTAAAAACTTAATAAGTTACTATTCACCAAAAAATTATTTTAATCTCATTGAACCACATTTTACTTCTTAATGACAACCATGTATGTCGGATTTTTGAAAATCAAAACACAATGATGGAAAAATTTCATTTAAACGGAAAATCAGTTTTTATAAGTACCACTTAGTGGTTTCACTATTCATCAAAAATTGAAGTTTTTCAGAAAAATCCCAAAAATTCACCCTAAGCTATATTTGATATTCTGAATTCAAAAATGAATTCCATTTTACAAAATTCAAAACATAGAAGTCACATTAATTAATTTAATAATTAAATCCTGCTGTCATGTCAAATAGCGTGTTTTATGAAACAATAAGTATCAAAAGATTGACACTAGTTTAAGTCTGATTTCAAAGTGAAATTGATTCCAACGAACACTATTGGATTTAATGGTAAAAATATTTTCTAATTTCACTTTAAAACCAATTCAAAATATAATCTAATCATATAAATAAATTAGATTAAAAAGTGGTTTTGAATTAAAATACAACATTTTACACTATTCATTAAAAAAATGAACTTTATCGGAAAGATACCAAAAAATTACACAAAGTAAATTTTGATGTCCCGATTCTTAATAAGAGTTTTATTTGGTCCAAAATAATGTATAAGAGTGATCAAAACTATATTTAATGACGGTTCGCCATCAAAAGGTGATAAGTGAACCTTTAGTGAAAACTAGGGCATATACGCCTAAAATTGAATTCTTTCCGTATTTTAAGCCATTATCTTTTATTAGATAAATGTAAAAACATTTAAAAACATATATAATCATATTTTAGTTATTTCTATCCATTCCCGTCATTACAACGGCTACATGTTAACTACCATTTAAAATAATATTATTTTATTATTAGAGTGCAACGTAAGATTCCCAAGAAACTCGTTGTTGCGTGTTGGGTACGCCATCGAGCATAGCGTCCCCTTTAAAGTTATTTAAATATTTTATTCACAAATATGGATAAATATGAAATGTCATATTCTTTATTTACCTGGGGTGTTACATCCTTCCCCCCTTTTGGGAATTGCGTCCTCACAATTTTAAAATTGCGCTTGGAAACATCCTTGAAAGTCCCACATCGGAACAAAAGTCGGTAAAACAAACACTTTAAAATAAAGAGAGATAAGTACAAAGGTCACCCGAGTTAACCCATACTAGGATTCCAAGTATGAAAATATGGACATGGAGGAAAAAACAAAGGGTCATGTTCTGATGGAGAGTGATAGAAAACATGTTTAGGAGAAAGTTAACGACGAGAAAATCACAAACTTGTGATGGGTTAAACGGTATTCGATTCCCCAGTAGGTAAAGTTAATAGACAACATTTTTGTTTTAAGTTACTTTTTATTGAGGAATTTATTCATAAGGAAACATAATCACTTATCATATTGACTTTCAACTTTTATTAGATTCCTTAAACAAACTCATATTTTCTTCAAAAGACGAGTATTTAGGAAGACTTGTTCACATTAAGAGTACTATAATCAACTTCTAGAGAATCACCTAATCCACAAAATAGAACTATATACTTCCCATGTCTTTAACCAAAACCAAAACCAAAAAGGCTAGTACAAGATCAGATAATCCAGAAAAGGATAACCCTTTATAAAAAGAAAATCTATTCTTAATCTCCAAAATTTGTCCAACAAAACCCAAAGTTCAACGAGGACCATTTGTCCATAAAATTCTTCAAAGTAAACCAAACTATGATTGAAACCCAAATATTTGAAGGATTTATTCACATAGTCTACCAAATTAAATCGTAACATTTATCTCCAAACAACATCAGTTGCTCCTAAAGTCTCACATTGAAAAGTAATTATCCTAATCACATATCCTCCAAAATCAACTTACTCTTAATTCATAAAATCATATAACTAAAAAGAATCGGTCAAACTAAACAGGGACTTCACGTAGTCCAGTGGTAGGCGATAAATACCAGTCACACTTTGGTTGTGGGTTCGATTCCCGCAGCTTTGTCCGACGCGACGGGATGTCACACGGTCTGCGTGTTGTCCTTTTTCCAAAACTATATAATTCTTAAAACATTCCCCAAAATGAGATAAAATCTTCTAGAATAATCATAAAATATTTTAACCACAATTTTATCTCATGCCCTTCATTTTCCATCATATCATATAATAACCCATAATTACCTCAAAAGTAAGGATCATATAAACCCTAATGGTTACCTTAATAATTATTACCTGAATTTCCACATCGAGTTGGCCATATCGTACATGATGCATTAGAGAACTCACCAAGGTTTAAGTGGTTGATCATGACTCCTTGATAGTTGGTTTAGAAAAACCATGAGATTCCTCATTGAATCCCCCATCTCATCGAGTATCTTAATCAGAGAACCACCACAGTTTCCTTCAAACCCATTGTCACTTTGGTGCCTGCTAGATCCAGCCATTTACTAAAACCAAAAAGGTCAGTGTGAGTATATCAACAAAACCATCATGTACTAACGAGGAAGGTAAACACTAAGATATACTTACTCATTCACTTTATCTAAAACTAGGACTCTTTCTGAAATCCTAACCATTATGGTAATGTCACTTATGATTAAAGAATACCCTAACCTCTAAAGTTATCTAAACCGGACTTTGATACCAACTATAAGGCCCCAGCCTTAAACCTTACTTAATCTTGAGTTATTACAAGATTACACATTGAGGATCTTTTCAGGTTTAGAGTTTTAGAGAATTAGATCATGAAACTTGCATTACATTCCACATTTAAACAAAGTGGTTACATAAAAGACAGTATTCATTCTTCCCATCAACGGAAACATATTTAAAATATAACACGGATTCTTTCTTGAAACATCTTTGACACTATCATCACATCATGTACCTTTCCCTTGACATGTGAAAAACATTTCAAAAACTTGGGATGAGCATAAAAATCTCAGTAAGGGTTATAAAAATATGGAAAGGAAACATGAGTTCATATATACATAAGAATGAAATCATACTTTACCCATAAAACATAGGCACTTTAACATACCTCATCAAACCATGAATAAATCATATAAAACATAAGACATAAAGGTAACTTGAGGCATTCATAACATTCTTGCGTGGGGAGTAACCCTCTTGGTTACGTTTGGAATACCCATCACAGTATATTCCCTAAATCTCTTCGGAGAAACCTTAACGTTTCACTCCTTCGCGTTACCCAATGCATTGGAGAGCTATAACGTGCTCACCCGCCCTTAGTTTATCACGGAACCACCCGTTTTCATAACAATGCCCAAGAACCAACACATAAATGTGTCACATAAAACATGCATAAAGGAAACATAACATTTTCACATTTCAATCACAATATAACATTTTAGTATATGGAAATATTGAATCCATTCAAAAAGAAACCATTTCCAAAACCATTTAAGACATTTAATAAAGAGATTTTTGAATCAAAGTTTCCCATACCACCTTGAAGCTTAAAATTTTAAACCATTAATATCCATATAAATAAATCCTTAAAACCATTTTGAATACATGGATATTAATAAGAACAAATAATTAAAACATTTAAAACGATATTTTGGTTAAAGGGGTTTTACCAAAATTAGAGCCACTTGAATACAATAGTTGAGGAATAACATTTAGTCAAAACTTTATAATATCATGAGAATAAATGGATTCATGATATAATAATCCAAAGGACATTATATACACCATATAAGAGTGAATTGGTGCATAACAACAATGAACCCTCAATAGAAATGTCAAATGTGATGAAATCCCTTATAAAGAAGGTATCCTTAAATTAAGGACAAATCAATCTAAAAAATATGTGTGACAAATATAAATACACCCAATATAAGTGGATATTAAGTGTAAAAATGTCATTCACACATATTCAATGGACGACATATTCAATGACTACATGTTGAACCCAAAGAAATCGAAATTGGGTTAAAAAGTTCCCTTGACAGCCTAACGGCATCACATCAAAAAGAGTTGATGAGAGATAAAAAGAGTATCTCATCACTTGGACATAAAATTTACATCAATAAGGATATATGAGAACATATCCCAACATAGCGATATGTAAATTAAAAGACCCAACAAAAGAAGTCTTTTAAAAAAGAGGAGGGCGAAAGGTTCCCTTACCGACTTGGGTATCTTTCAAAACATACACCCCATGAAAGAAGGACAAAAGATAATTGATGTAAATAATCATAAACAAAAGTATATTACACAAAGAGTAGAATAATGGGCAGTACATTCACCACTCAAGGGAATTTGTGGCAAATGTAGCATAAATCCCATGGGAATAAAAGTGAGATGAAAAATCCCTTACGAAAACTCAGCAGCCTAACGGCGCCACATAAAACTTCCGAATATGGATTGATGAGATCAAATAGGGTATCTCATCACATTAAAATAAAATTTACAGCAAGAGGAATATAAAATAACATCCCCCAACATTACAAATAGGAGCTTAAAAGAAGTGACATAAAGGAGAGTACTTAAAAAGAAGAGAGAGGTTAGATCTCTTACGAAAGTTTGGCAGCCTAACGGCGCCACTCAAAACTTCCAAAATGGATTGATGAGAGAGAATAGGGTCTCTCATCACATGAAAATAAAAATTACAGTAATTTTAATATAAATGATCATCCCAATAACAAGAAAGATGAGCTTTAAAAGGAATGACATAAAAGTGTGTACTTAAAAAGAAAGAGGGGAGTAGGATCCCTTACCTCGGGTCCGACTTGACTCGATCGTTCTTTAATCTCCTAAATAATAAACTTGAGTTAATTTTTAATTCCTTAATAACCTTTTTCAAGTTCATTATTACTTTTATACCACTTATTACCATGTCATTAACATTATGTAATCATTTAAGTTAATAATATTTGTTTTGCCGATATTTGGTTCTTAAGTCGAAAGTGGACTTCTTACAATTACATGTTGTTCGTGTGGCCAAATGTTTATTATATCCAGAATTGTATTCATTATGTAGATATCATATATGTCATATATATCCAGTACATTCATGCATTTATAAAATTACATAATCATTTAGAGGTAAGAAATGAAATGCACCGTTCATGGAGACGGTAAGCCGTACGTACGCATGAACGCTACTTTCATTTCTATTTCGTATTTTATAGAATGGAATAATAATTATATAAAGGTATATTATAATTCCAGTATAATATAATATATAATATCATATTTCCATCCTTTATACATCCCACATATGGTATTTAACGAATCAAATCACTTTGAGGGGGCGGTAGTCCGCACTTCCTTAAATGAAGATATCGCGTATACCCATAATGGAAGCCATAAAGGTAAGACAAAAA
Organism: Viscum album; assembly: GCA_963277665.1. NCBI lineage: Eukaryota > Viridiplantae > Streptophyta > Magnoliopsida > Santalales > Viscaceae > Viscum > Viscum album. Next base: position 604,594 of record CAUJRU010000472.1, on the reverse strand, counting down.
TGAAAAATACAGAAGAATAAATAAAACATAAACATATTATATATCATATATAAAAATAGTGACATCATAATGGCCACCGTTGAAGGTGTTAAATGAGTATTGAACAATCATCGTTTCGGGAGGCAGAATTTCACCATCCACGGAAACTGTATGTTCTTTAACCATTTGATGTAGTTGTGTGAGAGTGTAGCTCGAATAAATCATATAACAACATCCTAGTATATTGAAGATACTGGTGTTGTTACAAAAGAAGTAAATAAAAAGATTTTGGTTGTTGGAGAAGCAAAATAAAACAAATGAACATGAGAGAATGAATTACCTTTAAAAGTGTAACTCCTTTTGATTTGAGCCTAAAGGCTTTCTTTGAAAGGATTCTTCCCAAAGGGAATACTCTAGGATGAAGAGAGGGATGTGGAGAGAGTAAATTGGCAGGGGTTGGCCGAGCCAAAGGCTTGAGGAGTGTGTTAAATGAGGTAGAGGTGGGGGCCTTTTATAAGAGGAGAGGAGGGGCACTTTTGGAAAGTAAAGAAATATTACTTTATTTGAAAATGTGTTTCGGTTTAAAAAGGTCCCACATTGATATAATTCGTGTATAAGTTGATAAGGCTTCTAAATCCACTCATCCAATAAGTTTTGGACATGTGTAGTTCATAGATGTTACATTATCTTTCCATTTTATTTAAATCGTCAAATAATGATGTCATCGCTGCATCATTATTATGTCATAAATAATTTAATTTATTTAATGTCTAAAAATTATTAAAAAAATACTATGATGTAGGAAATCATTTTATCTTTCCAATGAATATTTATAATCAAAAATATGACTTGTATAACCCCACTTAAAAATTGTTTTAGTAAAACATATCATGTTTGTGTCAATTTTACTTTTACATTAAATAAAATGTTATTTATGTCATTTCCCAACCAAAGTGGATCCATGGGGTCCCCAAGTTGACCCATGGCTTGTCTTGGTCGGCCATGATACAACCAATGAGGGTAAGACATGTGTCAAGCTCATCTCATTTTATTAAAGCATTATTTTTACCTTAAACTACACTAATTACCACTAATCGCGATTAAAAACTTAATAAGTTACTATTCACCAAAAAATTATTTTAATCTCATTGAACCACATTTTACTTCTTAATGACAACCATGTATGTCAGATTTTTTAAAATCAAAACACAATGATGGCAAAATTTCATTTAAACGGAAAATCAGTTTTTATAAGTACCACTTAGTGGTTTCACTATTCATCAAAAATTGAAGTTTTTCAGAAAAATCCCAAAAATTCACCCTAAGCTATATTTGATATTCTGAATTGAAAAATGAAGTCCATTTTACAAAATTCAAAACATATAAGTCACATTAATTAATTTAATAATTAATTCCCGTTGTCATGTCAAATAGCATGTTTTATGAAACAATAAGTATCAAAAGATTGACACTAGTTTAAGTCTGATTTCAAAGTGAAATTGATTCCAACGAACACTATTGGATTTAATGGTAAAAATATTTTCTAATTTCACTTTAAAACCAATTCAAAATATAATCTAATCATATAAATAAATTATATTAAAAAGTGGTTTTGAATTAAAATACAACATTTTACACTATTCATTAAAAAAATGAACTTTATCGGAAAGATACCAAAAATTTACACAAAGTAAATTTTGATGTCCCGATTATTAATAAGAGTTTTATTTGGTCCAAGATAATGTATAAGAGTGATCAAAACTATATTTAATGACGGTTCGCCATCAAAAGGTGATAAGTGAACCTTTAGTGAAAACTAGGGCATATACGCCTAAAATTGAATTCTTTCCGTATTTTAAGCCGTTATCTTTTATTGGATAAATGTAAAAACATTTAAAAACATATATAATCATATTTTAGTTATTTCTATCCATTCCCACCATTACAACGGCTACATGTTAACTACCATTTAAAATAATATTATTTTATCATTAGAGTGAAACGTAAGATTCCCAAGAAACTCGTTGTTGCGTGTTGGGTACGCCATCGAGCATAGCGTCCCCTTTAAAGTTATTTAAATATTTTATTCACAAATATGGATAAATATGAAATGTCATATTCTTTATTTACCTGGGGTGTTACACTTCTACTGAGTATAGTTATACTCACCCCTACACGGGATTTTCCCGCACATGTCATGTCTTTTGAAGACGAGCATCTTTTTGACAGATTCCAGGGTGGACCAGGACATGACTGAGCTTTCTGAGTTCCCTACAGACTGAGGCATTCTTTCAGCTATAAACAGCAGTCCCAGTACCTCGTTGTGTTTACAGGTTGCACATTTCAATTTCCAGACTCTTGTTTTTGGGGGGTTTGTATTCTGGCCCATTTTACTTTTAGTACTTTACTTTTTGTTGTACTCTATTGGTTGGGTTTATTTATATTAATTCATTTTTTTCATTAGTGGTTTTTACATTTCATCATTTTTGGGCTTGGAGATGTGTGCATGTGTACAGGTTCTTAGGAAATTCCTCAAATGTAGTAATATGTCTACTCGGTGCTAGTCACCAGCTCCTGGACTATTAGAGGAGAGCTTGGGGAGTCATGGCGTAGGCACCACTAGGACGGGTCGTTACAGAGTGGTATCAGTGGTTGTCGGTTATACCTTATGACCAAGAGTCTATGAGATTGGTTTGGGGCAACAGTGTTCAGTATTTCGAGCACGTCTTTTAGGCCAGTTACTCCAGTGTTGGTGCAGCGGCCGGCGTATCCACACACCTGGACTTTGTTAACCTTATTTTCAACTCAGTAAATGAACACACTGGTTGTGGGGAAAAGGAATGGTACATGGATCATATAGGAATGGGTTTTGGTTTCGATATCCTTTGTGTCAGCTATCCAGATATAACCACTGATAATGGTACATCTTGTTTCTTTACAAGATTCCTCTGTGACGCGTACCCTCTAGGATTCAGCAGCATGATCATGAGGATGACCCCCTCAATGAAGAGGTTTCGATACAGGGACTTGTTCCCCAGGCGTTGCCACAAGGTGGTGCACCTACTATGCCACCACCAGTGGAGCATCCCGTGGTACCTGCAGTATAGACCGATGAGGAGTGTAAGATTAGCGTGTTCCATGAGTTCCAGAGATAGAGACCCCCCAACTTCTAAGGCAAGCCCGACCCTCAGGCTTCTGAGGACTTGCTTGAGGTAGTGACCAGAGTTTTCTGTCTACTGAGGACACTAGTAGACCAGATGGTGATCCTAGGGGAGATCCTTCTTCAGGGTTCGACGGGACGATGGTGGAGTCTGACTACATAGACTCACGATGAGGAGACTCTTTCATGGAAAGAGTTCGAGTGACTCTTCAGGGAGGAGTTCTCTCCAGTTATGCTGAGAATCGTACGGATTCAGGAGATTCTTCAGCTCTAATAGGGTAGTTTGACGGTAGCTGACTATTCATCGAGGTTCACCAACCTCACCCAGTACTTGATGGATATGGTCATGGATTGGCACTTCAGAGCCTAGACCATCGATCGAGGTCTGTGACGAGACATCCAAGCTAGTGTCATGCCTTTATGAATTTCGACTTATGTTTGAGTGCTCGAACAAACTTTGGTGATCCAAGCCTTCTTAGCAGATCAGAGATAGCCAACGAGAGTCACCAGCAGGAAGAAAGGTGCGGAGACATCAGAAGCAGGGATCCGACGTCAGACACGGGGATCAAGATGTGAGAGACATTAAATGAGGACCCATGACAGGGGATCGACAGTCCAGGGCTCTCAAGATGGATCCAGTCAAACTAGGGAGAAGTGATTCTACACGTGCGACAGTAGGGGACATCTCGCTAGAGATTGCTCAACCCGTCTAACTACTGACAGGGAAGAGGTGGATGGACCACCAAGGCAGATGCAGAGAACAGAGAAGATATACCTCCCAGGCGGTGGATGTGGTAGAGGGGCATGGAGATCTGTGGGTGGTGGGAGACCCTTCGATCTACTTCCACCACTACCCCAGGAGGTCCACACTAGGCTTAGGGAGATGGGGGGATTAGGGCAAGGACGGCTGCATGCGGTCGAGGCGTATGACCCAGGGACTCCAGGGATGAAACAAGGAATGATCTGTGTCTTCTCTAACTTATATTTCATAATTATAGACAAATGTGTAAGTTCTTCCTTCATCGCCATATGTCTTGTTCGAAACCTTGAGATTATGGTAGAACCTTTGACTCGATCCTTATGATTGGAGACACCTACGTGAGGAGAATTGATGGTCAGACACCTTTGTAGACAATGTGATCTTACCCTTGGAGGTGAGAGTTTCGGTTTGAACCTCTTGGTGGTATCATAGAGGCGTTACGATGTCACTCTCGGCATGGATTGGTAATCTTTGGTCCATGCCCAGATTTATTGTTTTAGGCGAAGAGTGTGGTGTGTCCGTCGTGATGGAACGACGTTTTCCTTTGTCAGAGAAAAGGAGACCCAGGTAGCATATAATGGGATCCTGCATAGGAGGGTGCTACCGATCACTCATGAGATGGCTAGCCATACCCTAAGAGTTGTAGATGTTGTGAGCTATCAGTTCCCTGCAGTAGTGGTAGAGTACGGGGACGTCCTTCCCAAAGATGTTCCCGGATTACATCATCACCTGTAAATCGACATCTGCATCAACTTACAGCACGAGGCGAAAATGATTTCATCACCAGCATATCGGATGACCCCATAGAGCTTCGCAAGGTGAGGGTACAGTTGGAGGATTTGCAGAGAATGGTTTTAGTAAGACCCAGCGTTTCACCCTGGGCAGCCCCAGTCTTGTTTGCCAAGAAGGTAGATGGGAGTTTGAGGAGGGAGACCACGTATTTCATTGGGTCTCACCTTGTCAAGGGTTATAGATATTTTTTCTGGGTGGAAAGTTTTCTCTGAGGCATTGGACCTTTTTAGATACTACACAAAGTTGTTGAGGTGGAGTACCACCTAGCTCTACCGCGACAGTTGCATCGGGTACATAACTTCTTCCACATCTCGCAACTGAGAAGGTACATGCATGACCCATCACACGTCATCTACTGGGGAGAGCATGACATCAAAGATGGAGTGACCTTTGCTTAGTACCTGGTGGAGATCAAGGATCGGTACGAGAGGTTCCTTCATGGGCAATCGATTCCCTTGGTGTGCATTCATTATAAGCACATGAATCTTTAGGAGAGCACATGGGAGCGGAAGGCTCAAATCCGTGCCCAGTACACATATATTTTTGAGTAGTCTTATTTTGGATTTTCAAGAATGGAAATCCCCAAGGTGGGGAGAATGTAGTGTCTCATATTTTTTCATGTATTATTTTTAAATATTATATAGAATTATTATGAGACCAGGTGCAGAGACATCACATCATTCTGAGGCCCGGTGATCTCAGAATAGTGGTTGAAACATTTTTAGTTAATTGAGTAGGAATTTTTGTGCGGTTGTGTCAGTTTCCAAATGGATACATAGATTAATAATCTGAGGACACCATTATGTTTGGGATGATTACTTTACCTAAGAATGGGTCTAACCTCAACTAGCGTGGGTCGAGGGAAAAAGTTGATATTCTGATATTTTTAGTCAAATAAAAAAAAAAAATATTCACAATGTTTATTTTTATTTTATATGGAAAAATCCACTGCAGCGCAGCGATGGGTTAGCTGTTTATTTAATAAATTACTCATCATAATGAATCAATAGTGGAAAGCTAGACTCATTAACACCATATCATATTTTTGAATGTCAAACATGTTTCCCTTTCTATTTGTGATAATCGATTGTTGCTCATTGGAAAGGATTGAGAGGAGACTCTGGAGAATCTGTGGAGATTTGGAGCAAACTCTCAGTGAAGGAAGACGAAGAATTGAAGTTGAGTATCATTGTGCCAACGAAGTTGAAGGATCTCGGAGATAATGGCAGAACAACCCCCCCCCTTCGTCAGCAATTGAACTCTTTGTGAGGTTGGGGTTTGTTATTTAAATTCCATTCCCCTCTTATTATTTAAACGACGAACGCGGATCAACCATGAACAAGTTGATATAGGTATTCTTATGTTCTTGCGGGGGGTTTTATTAGGATGATTTGGGTAATTGATCCATGTTTAATTGTTGTTGTTTGATTATACTTCATTTAAGCCTACTAACGGGAATGAATCAAAGTCGTGACGAATGACGGCGGAGGTTCATTCCTCGATTTGTTTATTGTATTTTCCTCCCTTTTTTCATTCGTTCATTCTTTGCATTCTTCATAGGGTGATGAAAAATAGATCGTTGCACATCCTTTTTGTGAGGCAACGATCTCAAATTAAAGATTCGATGCCACAACGACCTTGCGGAGGTGTGATAACGTTAGCAGATGACGAATCAAACCAGATCGGGAAGGGCCATTCTTTGAGACTTCTTCACGTGGGTGGATCGTTGAACATTTTTGGAGCCTATTGGAGGTCCAAAAACAATGGAATCAGATTAGTGGTGTCGGGGAGGCCAAAAAATGTGAGTTTCAAGGTGATCAGATGGTCGGATCGATGAACGGTACATCACGGAAGGCACGACGGCAGAGGTTCGCATTTATAGATATTTCCAGAATACACGGCGTGTACTTCTGAAGAACATGCCGTGTAGTACCTGTGGTAGTGTCTATGATTTCAGGGGGTCATAGAGGAATCACACGACATGTGACCTTGGTCAGACGGTGTGTTGGACCTTCCTTGAAGCTTGGCGTGTATTTTGGAAAGTACACGGACAAGGGATAGACTACATGGATTCAGATGACACGGCGTGTACTCTCTAAGCAGCATGGCAGAAGCAGCTATACGGGACATGGTGTGTATCCAGGGGATACATGGACATGGGATGAAGTACACGGCTGTACTCCACCACATGGCCAGGCAAGGCCAGTAATGCGAGTCACCCCGTGTACCGATTACACGGGTTGAGGACCATGTACGGGCACACGACCAGCGTACACGGAGCCGACTCCAGTCACTCAGACATGGTGTGTACACTGTACTACACACCATGTACTCACTTTTCTACATGACCAGCCTTACTACATGAGTCGTTGTACATGGGCATTACCTGGGGTAAGACAACACGGCGTGTAACTTTTCTACACGTCGTGAACTTTTTAGAAAATGTCATGGTCCTCTTGTTCATTGTATCTTGGACATCTTTTTTTTGGGTTAGTTCCCCTTATTTTCATTCCGCTAAAGGTCAGGCATCGTTTCCTTCTATAGGATTATGATGCCTTCAGCAGGACTTTCTGTGACAGAGTCGGCTTCCCTCTGAGAGGCCCGGAGCGATATCATCTCTCCATTCCTAACCCTAGGTAGAGTCAGGCATCGAAGTGACCAACTCTACCAGGCATTGATCCTCTACCTAGCTGGTGAATCACCTAGCTGGAGAATCAAGATGAGTCGCAGTATCCTCTATGGCCCTATAAGTGATCTTCATCTATTTATCATGATCTTACCCACTCAAGAGTGTGTATCCCATAATAAGTGCTTCTAAATATCGTGATCTTCCCACTCATGAGTGTGTCTCCTGTAATGAGTGTAACTACCTCTCATTATGTTACCCGTTGAATAGAACTTCTCAGATGGACATCATCAGAGCTACCAGACTCAGAGAGTCTGTTCTCCTGGAATGAGTACTTCGTGGAAATCATCGAACTGAATCCCTAGTGGGGGTATGCGGTTGGGTGACTTGTCTCTGGACTACGGGTTTGGGTTTGGAGTATATCTGGATTGTAATCTCTTATTATATGTTCAGTAGACATATATTGTGTAGAGATGGTTGTGCCTTTACTTTGTGTACTTGCTTTGTGTTTTTTAGGGTCCTCTACTGAGTATTGTTATACTCACCCATGCATGAGCTTTGCCCACACGTGTCGTATCTTGTGTAGACGAGCAGCCTTTTGACAGATTCTAGGGCGAACTAGGATAGGACTGAGCATTCTGAGTTCCCTATAGTCTGATGCATTCCTTCGGCTACGAGAAATAGTCCCATTACCTCATTGTGTTTACAAGTTGGACTTTGCAGTTTTTAGACTCCTGTTTTTGATGGGCTTGTATTCTGGCCCAGTTTACTTTTAGTACTTTACATTCCATCATACACTATTGGTTGGGCTTAGTTGTATGCATGCATTTTGTTCCTTAGTGGTGTTTACATTTCATCATTTGTGGGCTTGGAAATGTGTGCGTGTGTACAAGTTCTTAGGAAATGCCTCTCATGTAGTAATATGCCTACTCGGTGCTAGTCACCAGCCCCTAGCCTATTCGAGGTGGGCTTAGGGAGTCATGGCACGGGCCCCACTGGGACAGGTCATGACATTATGGTGACGTCCTTGAACCACCAGTGTGACCCCACTCATCGTGAACCCCTCCTTTCCAAATCAACCTGTAGTATTCCTATCCATTGAAGAAACCATAATGTGCCTCTGTACAGAAGTGACGGTCAGCATCCCCAGAGAAAAAAAACCTCTTTAATAATAATCATTTAATCTGGGTTCATAGTGGCTTCAATCATGCTGGTGTGATGACTTTCATTTCATACTGATATGTTTGGTCTTGGGCAGCATGGAAAAAATAGTTTCTCCCCTACTTAGTTATCCCTCAAAAGATTAATATCCCATTGTCTGATCATCCAGTGAGATGACCCCTGAAGTACCTCCAAGAGAAACATCACAGTTCCCTCCAACCTGGATAGTTTCATAGAGTCCAAATCTTCCAAGTTCTATTTATACATAATTCTAATAATTTTGGCCCACATCGATTATCTAGTAGTGAAATTTCAAGCCAGCTAGGCCTGCATGACATGTATGGTAGTCAAGACATCCCTTAGACCCCCTCCTCTTTCCTCCACCAGTTTCACTACACTATACCAAGATGCCCAATGAGATCTTCCCAAGGAGTTGTCATCCCATAGAAATTTGTTCATCAGATTTTCCCTTAAAGATGTGATCCCCTTTGGAGGAGTGATAATGGACATGACGTGAATCAAAATTAAAGATATAACACTATTCAGCAATACCACATGGCCACCAAAAAAGGGAAACCTGTTTTTTCAGTTTAGATTTCATCCATGAATTATGTTAATGAGAACCTCAAAGAATTTATTTTTAACAAGTCCATTAGAAATAGGTTCCCCAAGATATATCATTGAAAATTTTTTCTGTTGGATTCCAAAAATGTCTTGAATAGACTGAAGCCTTCTACTTGAACATATCTTTGAAATGAAAACATTTCTCTTCTTGGAATTGACCCTTTGGCCACAAAGACTTCTATAAACCAACATAAGGTTCATGTAATTCCTAATATATGACAAAATTCCATTCAAAAATAGGATAATAGTGCCAATGAACATCAAATGAGAGAGAGAACCGTCTGATGCTTGGGAATGGTACGGAAAAATTCTCTGTTCCACCAAGAATCTATATAGGTTTCTCGATAGGTCCTCCTATGCAATTATGAACAATAGGGGGGATATAGATTCCCCTTTCCTTATGCCCCTCACATTTTTGAAGAACCCTAAACCTTTCCCCATAAGCGAAATGGTTATCCAAGGAGAGTAGAAGAACAAAAAATGTAAATCACAAACCCATTCATGAAAACCCAACTTTCTTATCGCCTGGATTAAGAAGCTCCATTACAGCTTGTAATACACCTTCTACATGTCCACCTAAATAATCACATTGGACCCAACCACCCACTTATTCACATCCTCCAGAAATTCTTGAGTGATTCCCACCACCACTTGAATAGTCCTAACTTTGACAAATCCATGATGTTCCTAAGATATAGCTTTCAGAACCACTTTGTTCAGCATTTAAATCAGAACACTCGACAAGATCTTATAAGAAACATTGAAAAGGAATATCATTCTGTATTAGTTTATGTAGGAGGGGTATCTAACTTGGGGTATGAGAATAACATCTTAGTGTATAAAAACTACTCATGTGACATCACCTAAACCCCCTCATTGAGAATCACCAATAATGTAATTCTAAAAATACATTATCTATAACACATAACAATACATGTATTTACATTTATTTTCATTTATAATGAGTGATCCATATGGTTATAAGAATCAAAATATTTATATTTCAAATAATTCTATCAAAACAGATTTGAAAAACACATTGAAACATTTTGAAAATAAATAATGAATCCCTTTTTATGATTACAATGACCCAATAGACCATTAGTATTTTAAAATAGTCTTATCTTATACATTTCAAAATTTAATAATATTCTAAACAATTCTTTATTTATAAAATAAATTTACATCACTTTGAAAAATTCTCTTACAATTATTTCAAAACACTTAGTTGTTGAAACTATCCAAAAAAGAAAACCATAAATGTAAATAAATATTATTTATATGTAAGAATATATATATATATATATATATATATTCGAGAATAATTTTAAATATGAAAACACAAGAATAAAAGTCTATATAATATAATGGTGTATATATATAACCACTAAGCTCCTGACATCAGAATATATAAATAATCATCCAGAAGATATAGAATCCATAAAATATGCCTAATAAAAATAAAAAGGGTAATAATTATTATTTAATCATAGAATAATAGCATTTTTTTTAAATACATGGTCTCAACAAACTCACCTGGAGATGAAATTTTGTTCTTTTAACATCAAATTAGGTATGTTAGGATAGATTCATGCTCTTACAACATTATACAGTAAACTACCTCTCCAAAAATGTGTGTTTATTCATTTAGTTAAAACCCACAAAAAATCATAAAACAAATAAATTCAATATTATAGAAATAAAGGGGATGAGATAAAAATAGGAGGTAGCATAATGGGAGGGGTAATAAATATAATCTTGTCAAATACATCTACCATAGAAAATAAATCCAAGAAATTGGGGAACATGGATAAGGTCTAGTGGCATAAATATAAATAATTAAAATAAATAACATGGATATTCTTAGACCTGAGATAACCCACCACTCATCTTGGTTGTATTCCCCTTAATCACCAGAGTCATTTTAAAAGTTGTGAGACTTTTCAATGCACTATGGTGAAACTCCTTCTATAAAAAACCTAAACTATAATTAGAGTTATTATATAAAAGTAAAATAATATAATATGAATGTACATATACATTATATTGATAACTGAAAAAAATAATAAAATTTCATTTGGTATAATCCATCAAAATATAAACAAACATAATAATCATGACCGTAGTGGATAACATCCTCCATGAACTACCATTGATATTTTCTCTGGAATCCTTATTAGAACAGATTCCCTATCAATACTAACACTATGAACAATTCCATATCTTAACTAAAAATTTATAACAATAATCACATCATTTTATTTTTTGAAGTACGCATACAGTGGTTGAATATATAAATATACCAAGTTGGGTATCCCTAATGTTGTCATATAATAATTCTATATAAAAAATAAACCAAACTTGATACTTTGAAAATAAATAAATAATTTAAACATTGAATTCAGATTAAATAATAACATTATAATTAAAAAAATTCCATTTTCTATTCAAGATCAATGTGTATAAATATTTACAAATTATTATTAAGAGTGACTTTAAAACAAATAACCATATTATTTATTAAATAAAACCAAGTAATAAAAATCATTATCATGAAATAATCTGCCTGGGTTGAAAGGTAAAAATCTAGGAATTGACTCCAGGAAACCATCCCTCTAGAAGTTGAAACAATCTATCTGTTACACTCTTTAAATTAATTCACTCACTCATAGATGATTATTCCAATTTTTATAGATAAATAGTGACTATGGATACAAGTAATTGTGTAATTATTTCTCGCATTTCATGCATCACTATAACTATAAATTAGCCACCCAAAGGTTCTCCTAAATTATCAACCAAATATAAACATGTTATACTTTCAAAAATAGTCATGTGGAATCATTAAAACATTATCATAGAGAAAAATCCATTAATCAATGATAGATAAACATTTAATATCTCACATAGTATTTAAAAAAATTAAATTTATCAAAATTTAAAATTCACATCAGTAATTTAATCCAAATAATCACATTTATGAAAATTTATAATTGGTGAGGCACATGGGTAAATTAATCCAAATAACCACATTTAACTAAATAAATTATCCCTAATTATTTCAAAATTATTTTGGAAAATCCATGAAAATATATCAATAATCAATAATCAATCATTTCTATGATTATAGTGACAAAATAAGACCTGTTTATTTCAGAACCAATTTATCTTCCACATTTCGTTAAATATTATAAATAAGTATTAATTAAGAAATCATTATATTGCATCAAAAAATATATAGTTTTTAATTATAGAAAACATTAAGAAGTTAAAAGTGTCTAAACAAGTAAATCCTCAATTAAAACCATAATTAATTATTTCAAAAGATCTAATTATTTATATTCAAATATTATTTTAAACATAAAAATGAAAGCATAAATGGCTATATCAAATAATAGAAGAGGTTTAGAACTACCTAACCCATGACATAATCATATAAAAATAATCCCAATGAATCAAAGTTATATTTTCAATAACAAATTCCTAATAAACAAAAAATGATATATGATACAATTTATTAAAAGGAAGAGAGAAGATTTATCAATCCACAGGTTTCACCATACTCATTGAGAAATAAAACAGAGACACTTTGACTACAAATAATGTGTATGGGGTTATTTGTAACTACTTCATCTTTTATTTACTACTTTTAATTTTTTAAATAATATTTATTTTGAGTAAGGAGTTGAGTTAGAATTAAGATTAATAAATTCTAGGGCCTTTTGTTGATATATTAAAAATATTAAATATAAAAAATAACGCACTTGTATTTTTTTGAAAATAATGCAATTTCTCCCAAATAGTCTCAAATTGTAAAATTTAGACTATAATTAATTCTAAATTGAGATTTTTATTATAGGAATGATATAATATTTATATGTTTTTGGTGTTTCATTTCAGATGAGTTGTAAATAGAATGTTAGGTGAAATAAATAAAATAAATTAATTTATATATTAAATCTCTTGTAAAATTTTTTATCCTTTACAAATTCCATTAATGACCTTCGATAGGTCATCTATAGGTTTAGGCACATTACCATAGAGATTGGAGTAGAGGTTCATGGAGGATTCAATTAGTGGGAGATCTATATATTGACTATCAATGAAAAATGAATGTGGATAATTGTGCAGATGACAATGACCATTTCAAATTCATATATAGTTACACATATAGGGAAGTGTTCTCTAGTGATGGATCTGAATACGAGTTTGGGATTCTGATTTATCTAGTTTATTTCCCCATTCAATACTATCATGATTACCATGAACTAATTCATCTAAAATGTATTCATAGATTGATATTTTCCATGGCCTATATAACTTTATTTTCAAAACACTTTATTGTTCTTCATGATAGAGTTCTACTACTTTATTTGGGTTCTAACACTACTGGAAACCCATCCTTTCCCAAAGGTTCTGAACCGTTGGGAAAGGCTGCAGAACCGTTGGTATATGTTATACCAATGGTTCTGCCAACTGTGGGGAAGTAAGTCATTGGGAAAGGCTTTTCCCAACGGTTTACAAGGAACCGTTGGGATAGGTTAGAAAAAATCAACCTACCCCAACGGTTGTGCCAAACCGTTGGGAAAAGCCTTTCCCAACGGTTTGGCCCGTTGGGGAATCCCATGAATATTTTCTTTCCCAATGGTTTAAAAACCATTGGGAAAGGTTTTTACCAACGGTTCTACCAACCGTTGGTAAAAACACCAATTCCAAAAGCTATCCCAACGGTTTGAACCGTTGGGATAGTCTGTTTTTACCAACGGTTTAATGAACCGTTGCTAAAAACAGCTCCATATGGGCTATGCCAATGGTTTGAAACCGTTGGCACAGGCTTTGCTGTGCAAATTGCACGGCAGCCTGCAATTTGCACAGCAGGTCTGTTTTGGGCTCATTTTGGCACAGCAGGTCTATTTTGGGCTCATTTTCAATTCAATTTTCATTTTCAATTCAATTTTCAATCCAATTATTGTAACTGTAACACATATACAATTCATAAATATAGAGAACAAACCAACACATTTAAATAATGCAAACCAACCAACCAACACATATAATGCATCCTGGAAATATACTCATCCATAATTAAATTATAATTCATAACATAATTATAAACATACATAATTCATTTAGAATTCAATTTAAAATTTAGATGACAATCATATGTGGAATCCGGAATTCAATTCATAATTTGATTGGTTTTTTGTACACCATATATTTTTACTCGAAATCATATACATTTTAAACAAAATACATACACCTGGAATGATACCGGTCACACCGTGCCTCGGATTGAGGCGAGGTTAACTTGTACACATCACAAATGACTCATTGATCGTTGTCCTAAAGTATCAACATATTCTGAAATCGTTTGGTCAGTTTTCCGTATGCCAGTTGTTGTTTTCACTTAAAATGAAGTGTTTTTTAAATAAAATGGAGACACTTTGAATGGTGCCAGCCACACCGCGCCTCGGATTGACGCGGGGTTGACTCGTACACATCACACATGACCCATGCATTGTTGTGCTAAAATATAAACACAATCAGAATGCGTTTGGTTGGTTTTCCGTATGTATTTAAAAATGTAGTCCATTTTAAAGAAAATAGATACACTTAGAGTGGTCTCGGCCAAAACGCGACTCGGATTGAGGCGCAGTTGACTCGTACACGTAACATATGACCCATGGATCGTTGTCCTAGAATTTCATCAGATTCCGAATGCGTTTGGTCGGTTTTTCGTATGTCAGTTGTTTATTTCACTTATAATCTTGTCCCTTTTAAACAATAGAGATGTAGTTAGAGTGGGACCGGCCACATCACGTTTCAGATTTATACGGGGTTGACTCGTACACGTCTCAAATGACCCATGAATATTTGTCCTAAAGTATCAACACAATCCGAATGCGTTTGGTCGGTTTTCCGTATGTTAGTTGATGTTTTTCACTTAAAATGACATCCTTTTGAAACAAAAGACATACACTTTGAGTTGTGTCGGCCACACCGTGCCTTGAATTGAGGCGGGGTTGACTCGTACACGTCACATATGACCCATGGATAATTGTGATAAAGTATCAACACAATCAGAATCCTTTCGGTCAGTTTTCCGTATGTCATTTGTTGTTTTCACTAAAAATGAAGTCCATTTTAAAAAAAATAGAGACACTTTGAGTGGTGTCGGCCACACCATGCCTCGGATTGAGGTGTCGTTGACTCGTACACGTCACATATGACCCATGCATTGTTCTCCTAAAGTTTCAACAGAAACCGAATGCATTTGGTTGGTTTTCCGTATGTACTTAAAATACTGTCCATTTTAAACAAAAGAAAGTCACTTAGAGTGTTCCTGACCTCACCGTGACTCGGATTGAGCCCGGGTTGGCTCGTACACATCACATATGACCCATGGATTGTTGTCCTAAAATTTCAACAGATTCCGAATGCATTTGGTCGGTTTTTCGTCTGTCAGTTGTTTATTTCACTTATAATCTTTTCCGTTTTAAACAAAAGAGACACATTTAGAGTGGTATCGGCCACACCGCGTCTCGGATTTAGGAGGGGTTGACTCCTACACGTATCAAATGAACCATGGATCGTTGTCCTAAAGTATCAACACAATTTGAATGCGTTTGGCTGGTTTTCGGTATGCCAGTTGATGTTTTTCACTTAAAATGGCGTCCTTTTGAAACAAAAGACATACACTTTGAGTTGTTCCGGCCACACCGCACCTCGGATTGAAGCGAGGTTGACTCGTACAAGTCACATATGACCCATGGATAATTGTGCTATAGTATCAACACAATCAGAATCTGTTCGGTCGGTTTTCCATATGTCATTTTTTGTTTTCACTAAAAATGAAGTCCATTTTAAACAAAATAGAGACACTTTGAGTGGTGTCGGCCACACCGCGCCTCGGATTTAGGTGGCGTTGACTCGTACACGTCACATATGACCCATGGATCGTTCTCCTAAAGTTTCAATAGAAACTGAATGCGTTTGGTTGGTTTTCCGTATGTACTTAAAATACTGTCCATTTTAAACAAAAGAAAGTCACTTAGAGTGGTCCCGAACACACCGTGACTCGGATTGAGCCTGGGTTGGCTCGTACACGTCACATATGACCCATGGATCATTGTCCTAGAATTTCAATAGATTCTGAATGCGTTTGGTCAGTTTTTCGTCTGCCAGTTGTTTATTTCACTTATAATCTTGTCCGTTTGAAACAAAAGAGACACAATTAGAGTGGTACCGGCCACACCGCATCTCGGATTTAGGCGGGTTTGACTCGTACACATCTCAAATGAAACATGTATCATTTTCCTAAAGTATAAACACAATCCAAATGCATTTGGCCGGTTTTCCGTATGCCAGTTGATGTTTTTCACTTAAAATGACGTCCTTTTGAAACAAAAGACATACACTTTGAGTTGTTCCGGCCACACCGCGCCTCGGATTGAGGCGGGGTTGACTCGTACACGTCACATATGACCCATGGATAATTTTGATAAAGTATCAACACAATCAGAATCCGTTCGATCAGTTTTCCGTATTTCATTTGTTGTTTTCACTAAAAATGAAGTCCATTTTAAACAAAATAGAGACACTTTGAGTGGTTTCGGCCACACCGCACCTCGGATTGAGGTGGCGTTGACTCGTACACGTCACATATGACCCATGGATCTTTCTCCTAATGTTTCAATAGAAACCGAATGCGTTTGGTCAGTTTTCTGTATGCCAGTTGATGTTTTTCACTTAAAATGATGTCCTTTTGAAACAAAAGACATACACTTTGTGTTGTGTCGGCCACACCGCGCCTCGGATTGAGGCTGGGTTGACTATTATACGTCACATATGACCCATGGATCATTGTGCTAAAGTATCAACACAATCAAAATCCGTTTGGTCGGTTTTCCGTATGTCATTTGTTGTTTTCACTAAAAATGAAGTCCATTTTAAACAAAATAGAGACACTTTGAGTGGTGTCGGTCACACCGCGCCTCATATTGAGGTGGCGTTGACTCATACACGTCACATATGACCCATGGATCGTTCTCCTAATGTTTCAACAGAAACTGAATGTGTTTGGTTGGTTTTCCGTATGTACTTAAAATACTGTCCATTTTAAACAAAAGAAAGTCACTTAGAGTGGTCCCGACCACACCGCATCTCGGATTTAGGCGGGTTTGACTCGTATACGTCTCAAATGACCCATGGATCGTTGTCTTAAAGTATCAACACAATCCGAATGCGTTTGTCCAGTTTTTCGTATGCCAGTTGATGTTTTTCACTTAAAATGATGTCCTTTTGAAACAAAAGACATACACTTTGAGTTGTTCCGGCCACACCGCGCCTCGGATTGAGGTGGGGTTGATTCGTACACGTCACATATGACCCATGGTTCGTTTTCCTAAAGCATCAACACATTTCGAATGCGTTTGGTCAGTTTTTCATATGTCACTTTTTGTTTTCACTTAAAATATTATGGAAATTCATATAGAATATTTTTATATCATATTTAGTATGGATTAGATTTTAGTTGATCATGCTATGAAACATTTCAGAGCTAATGAAATTAAGGAAGGTGGAGGGGCTGTCCGGGGGGCTATCCGGGGGGGCTGTCCAGTGGGTGTCCGGGGGGCTGTCCGGGGACCAAGGAGGAGGGTGGGGGGGCTGTGCGGGGTCTGTCTGGGGGGTATTTGGGGGTTGTTCAGGGGACTGTCCGGGGTTGTTCAGGGGGCTGTCCGGGGGTTGTTCAAGGGGTTGTTTAGGGGTTGTTCAGGGGTTGTTCAGGGGTTGTTCAGGGGGTTTTCCGGGGTTGTTCAGGGGGCCGTCTGGGGGGCTGTCTGGGGGGTGTTTGGGGGGTTGTCCGGGGTCCAAGGCGGAGGGTGGGGGGGTTGTCCGGGGGGGGATATCCGGGGGCTATCCGGGGTCCAGGGTGGAGGGTGGGGGGCTGTACGGGGGCTGTCTAGGGGGCTGTCTGTGGGGATGTCCGGGGGGTGTTTGGGGGGTGTTCGGGGTCCAAGGGGGAGGGGGGTTGTCCAGGGTCCAAGAATGAGGGGGGTTGTCCAGGGAGTTCTCAAACACACAACCACTAAAAGACAACATCATCCATAAAAACAGACAATATATAAAAATAACTCAACTCCAATACTATACTACGAGTCTAGATAAAACCAACAACTAGAATAGATTAAACATCAAATCTCAGTAATATAAGTCAAAAATGTAACGGATCAATATGTCCCACATCAGTATCACCATCACCATCATCATCATCATCATCACCCCCGTCATCGTCCTCCTCATCGTCCTCACCCTCCACAGCGCCCTCCTCCTCGCCTTCGCCCTCCTCCTCGCCCTCCTCATCTCCGTCCTCTTCCGCATCAGACTCCTCGCCATCATCATCTTCAAGCTGGACATCGGCCTGACCACCACTGGAACTGCCACCTGGTTCACCATATATAGAATGTATCGACGACATGTATTCATCAATCGCTGGGCTGGCCTCTACTGGAAGTGTTGGATGTAGAACTTCCATAAATTTCATAAATGCACTGTTTACCCTAGCAGACTGTTCTGCCATCTCTGTGGACCTTTTCTCAGCCTGTTCTGCCTGTGCCCTAACTTTCTGCAGCTCGGTGTCACTACAACTCGTACCTGAGGCAGGCCAATACCTCGTCGGGGTTATCCTAGGTTAGCAGCGTACTCTGCCAGAATGATCCTCTCCTAACACCTGATGTAAGTGATCAGATGGCCCAAAATTGTCTGCTTCTTGGGCATCGAGGGCCTCTAAAGCATCCTGTTACAAATATAATTATATTATTAAGTTACAAAATAGATATTAAAATATAAAATCAACAGATTAAAACTTACAATCTGATGCTGAGTCGCTTCGTTGACAGCACTTCCATCCTTTTTTTGTCTACTCGAGCAAAATAGTTTTGCTCGAGGCACACGTCCTTCAATATTTTTTACTTGCCTCTACAATGACATTGAAAACAACAGTTATATAAAAACTTTAGCAAATGATTAAATAATTGAGGAAACAAAAGAAAATGTAAGTCGTAAAGAAAACTTATAAACAATTGTCATACCTGCTGCCTCTCATGATTCGGCATCGTCGTGCGTCCTAGTGTATGGAGGTATTTTTTTGCATCAATGTTTTTTTTATTTTTTCCAGATGATTCCTAAATAAAATTCGATAATGCAAAGGATAATATTAATGAAAAACTTGAAAGTTATTATTTAAATACCTCAAATGTAATTCATACCTTAAACTGGGTACTCGTCTAATGGGTAATCATCTGACGATACTACTCTATAGGACAATCATCCATGACGGGTACCGCCTCTAACTCAGTGCCAACTCTAGCACGCCAGCCAATATACAACTCATGCTTTTAGGCTCTCCAAAGCTCGCCTAAATCCTTTAGACGTTCCAGTCGTGCACCCTCACCATCAGGAAAATTAAATCGAAGCTGAAATCAAAATATTAATTCATATAAATACAAAAATAATTCATGGCATTAAATACAACATATTTTTTTACCAATATCTCTGCCCAAGCTCTATCTTTGACCTCATGTGGAAAATGTCTCCATGACAGCGGGATGACGGGAATGATGTCGGAGTATTTGGCAAGCGTCGCCAGAAAACTCCGACATTGATGCCCTGTTTTCTCAACCATCTGATTGTCTTCATTATATTCCACCATAACCTGTGTGCGACGGTTCCACACCAAACGCATGCGTGTACGGCCCCGCCCTCGCCTCCTGTCAGTAGATGTATCTGTCATAAAAGAAAAACAAATATTTTATCAAAACATGTTATAATGAAAATAAATATTGCTATAAAAATTTGTTAGGGTTTTATAAATATACATGCGCTAGTCTGATCAATGAGTGGCGCCGGATCCACAGAACCTGATGGAACACCCTCTGGTGGAACAGGAGTCGAAGACGATGGAATATAAAAGCTCGGAGAGACAGAAGTAGAAGGAAAAGAATATGGAACAGCTGTATGACCTGATGCTGACTGGGGAGTGTGAATCATCATGGGATGTGAAAATGATGGGGCAGAAGATGCAGAAGGTAGTGAAAACATGGGAGGCCTAAATACCCTGTGTGTCCCTAATGACACACCGGGATCAGAATGTGGGAAGACTGAAATGTCAGTGGGAGGGGCAGGGTCTAGTCGGGCACGCGTAGCTCTACGTCCACCTCTAGTACGAACCCTCCTCGTACCACCGGCCTGAGCACTAGGACCAGTACTAGGCTCCTCGTCGAATAACTGTCGACGTAACGGTGGATCCTACAAAAAATTTTACAAAAAAATTAATCACATGACATTATATATTCTGTATATATATATATATATATATATATATATATATTTGAAATAAATTACTCACTGTAGGCACTAAAGGTGGAATGCCCAGCTCCTCCATCCGACGATTGTTCTCCGCCATTTTTTTTCTTCGTCTCACTTCAATTGGCTGTATTTCCTGCATTTGAAAACAAATATGTAATTAATTAGAAAAAGGAAATTAATCTGTAAACCAAAAAAGTAAATATATGAGGGAATGAGGGGATTCATTGGTAATTTAGCTATCAATTGTTTTAGAAGAGCTTGAATGAATTTAATAAAACATACAAGTTGTAATGTTCACCAAGTTATAAATATTGTTTGATTTGGTTTGAATACAGTTCAATTCCAAATTAGAAAATGCAATTCAAATAAAACAGCAACCAATAAACATTGAAAATTCACATAACGGTCAAGTCAGCTAAAACATATTTGTGATCAATACAAAATAAATATGAATATTACCAACCTTAACAACCCAACTCGAGGTAAACCAAAAGAATTGAGAACATGGATGAATGATTCTATATATTTCCAACCACAACTTCAGGTTCACAATCAACTCTGACAATTGAGCTATTAGAGTCATCAAAAGAAATAAATGGATTGGTTCCAATGGCAATAGAGACAGTGTCAATTCCATCATCAGCATCATCAAAAATATGTCTTGGAATTACTTCAACTATGACACCAAATTCAGGTTGAAGTTGATCTTTGACATAAAAAACTTGTTTAGCCATTGATGCCAACACATAGGGTTCTTCGGTAGCAAGAGTGCGGGTCATATTAATTACTCGAAATCCACAATCATCAATAAATGTGCCATGTCTCGTTATCGAATCAAACCAATGGAATTTCATCATTGTGACTCGTCCATGAGAGTAATAATCCAATATTATTATTTTCTCAACGACTCCATAATAACCCACATTTTCAAGTCGCGGTCTACTATCTGATGCACTAGCATAACAATCTGTTGTGGCAGTAACCATAATACCATCATGTTGTGTTCTCATGTTTTTGGCTCATTCCGTGACAATAAATCTGTACCCATTGATAACAATTGATTTACAGTCACGAACCACGGTATTAGGACCAAAATCCAAAGCTCTTATTTCCTCAGAGACAGAGTCAGCACAAAAACTCAATACCTGCAATATAAATGACAGTTAAACTTAAGTAAATATTGAAATAATTAATTTAAACAGTAATATTTTTACCTTCAATTTTAACCAAGCAGAAAACTCTTTGCTATGCAAAGTCTCTCTCCTTATCAAAGATAAAGAACAATGCTTCCTATTTATCATTGTTTTATGTTCCCTGTAGATAAAAAAATATGAATAGTTTAACATATATATATGTAAGATATACATATTCAATTTTTTTACCTGATATAGTCATCGAACAAATCACAGTTGAACAAAACTGTGCGATGTTCCATCTCCCGCTCTTCATGGATTAATGTCTTCAATGTATATGATCCAGGAATTCCTCCTGTTTGAGGAAGTGATGGAAAATTGGCTTCAATTTGCTCATATTTTTCTTCTTCATTTCTCATTGGTCTGCTCATTCTTGTAGTAAGATCAGACAAATACATCGAACAGAAATCCATACATTCTTGAGCTAAGTAACCGTTCACGATAGAACCTTCGGGATGATTCTTGTTTCGAACATAAGACTTTAATGTGAACATATTTCTTTCAGTTGGATACTTCCAGCTAAAAGAAACAGGTCCTCCGAGAAGTATTTTAGTTGGAATATGGAGAGTCAGATGCAGCATGCATGTGAAAAATGATGGGGGAAATATTTTCTCCAACTCACACAAAATTAATGGGGCATCTGTCAACATTTTTTGCAAGAAAGACTTGGACAACTTCTTAGCACAAAGATCTCTAAAAAATGGCACAACCGAATAACACCCACCCTTACATTATTGGACAAAAGATGACGGATTGTTATTGGAAGCAAATCATGCAGTAGAACGTGATAATCATGAGTCTTCAAAGATTTTAGCTTCAACTCTCTTCTGTTGACCCGTTTAGATATGTTGCTTGAATAGCCATCAGGAACTCTAATAGTCTCTAATACTTCCAAAAATTGTTTTTTTTTCAGTAGGTGTCATCACATAAGAAGCACATGGAAGTTTCCATTTATTTTCACTGATACGCATAGGATGCAATTCTGGTCTGATGCCCCAATCCACCAAGTCACGTCGAGATCGTAAATCATCTTTTGTCTTCCCCTTGACATTTAGAAGAACTGAAAGCAACATTTCACATATATTCTTTTCAATATGCATTACGTCTAAGCAATGATGTAGAAAATTGGTTGACCAATAAGGCAAATCAAAAAAGATACTCCTCTTCCTCCAATTGTAACAGGTTTCTGTGGAAACATTCTTTCTCTTTCCAGATTTCATTTGACCCTTCCTGAACGAAAAACTAAAATCTTTCAATTCATTAAGCACATCAGTTCCAGACATACGCTGAGGTGGATCATAGGTCTCTATAGTATTATCAAATCTTCGACGATTCATTCTATATGGATGATCCTTTGGAAAAAATAATCGATGTCCCATAAAACTGAAACTTCAACGATGTTTCAGTCTTCTGGATCGTGTATTCTTCATACAAACTGGACATGACAGTTTTCCCTTCGTGCTCCATCCAGACATCATTGCATAAGCCGGAAAATCATTGATCGTCCACATAAGCGCAGCACGCATCTGAAATATGTCTTTCAAACATGCATCATATGTGCGCACACCCACATCCCAAAGAAGTTTCAACTATTTTATTAAAGGTTGCATGTATACATCAATATCAATGTCGGGATCAGAAGGACCATATATGAGTATACTCATGAAAGTGAAATATTTTTTCATACACAACCATGGGGGAAGATTATAAATGTGTATAAAAACTGGCCATGTGCTGTGCGAAGTAAGCATCTGCCCAAATGGATTAAAACTGTCGCATGAAAGACCCAGCCTCACATTACGCACATCAGCTACAAAATCAGGATGTCGAGCATCAAATCTCTGCCATGCAAATCCATCTGCAGGATGAACCAACTCATCATTAGTCTTCTTTCTCTCGGTATCATGCCATCCCATTTTTATTGATATGTCATCAGACATAAAAAGATTCTGGAGTCTGGGGATCAATGGAAAGTGCCACATTACTTTCTGTGGAATGCGGGATGGTGTTCCATCAGATTTTGACTTCCAACGGGATGTGCCACATTTTATACATTCATTTCGTTCAGCGGTTTCTTCCCAGAATAAACTGCAATCTTTCGGGCAAGCATGAATTTTGTTTTTGGAAAATCCAAGTTCTTCAACTAACTTCCATGCCATATAGTGGTTTGAGGGAATATCTGCATCATCTGGAAGTAAATCCTTCAAGAGGGTAAGAATGTAATTGATTGCTGTATTAGAAATCCCATACATAGTTTTTCCATGAAACAATCGGATTAAAAATTCCAACTTTTTCATTTTATCGCATTGTCGATATACTAGAGTCGTGGCAGCATCATTCAATTTTTTCACCCTATCAATATCATCATTTTCACTAGATGCATCAGTTATCCTCATATCGACGTCTTCTTGAGTCGAAATCCTTTCTTTTTTATGATGACAAATAAACAGAAACCGATCATCTAACAAATTCTCCATTCCAGTCCTTTCATTTCGATCATCACCAATTTGAGATTTCATTTTCTCCCCATTGTGATACCACACAAAGTAGTTTACTTGAAAACCATTTTTGGTTATGTGGTAGCTGACTTCTTCACGACTCAACCAAGGTCTACCAACACAATTGGAACATGGGCAGTGTATGCGACCACTATCTGAAGCATTGTGAAATGAAAAATCTATAAAGCTCTCCAAATTGTTTTGAAAATCGCTTGAGATACGCTCGGTTTCATACATCCAACTTCTGTCCATTCTGTAAAAAGAATTCATAGAAGTCATTTTGTCATAAACAATTCAATAGGATTGGACTTTAATAGAAAATACATTTAAGTAAACGATAAAGGAATAAAATAATCATGGTATCAACTACACATGTGAAAAAAACATACTAATGTGTTATGGAAAAAATGTAAAACCAACAAGAACTTAATGTGTTATCACATCAGAGCATGCCTCATCCCATAACCATATTAGTAGGGTATCGTCATATGCGATTTACCTTTTTGAATTAATATGCACTTCCTCGCCAGGTACCTGAGTAGATTTCATAGATATAATCATCTCACATCCTGTAAGGCTTCCATTATGTATGATCTGCAGAATAATTTGAGTGATCATGAATCATGCATGGGATCTTCCCATGATCACTATAGATTATGAGAAGGAATTATGATAGGTCACGTGAAGAACATCAAACACATATTTTAGATAATTTGAGACATAATATAATAAAATAAGGTATAAATCTATGGAATTTGGGATAAAAGGATGGATGAAATACTAAAATATGGGAGACTAAGGTGAAGGAAATATATGTTGACCCTAATGTTCATAACATGCATCACCTATGAAATTTTATTGCACTAGGAAATTTCATCCTGTTCACAATACATTCCATTGGAAACCTATTTTGATCATTTGATTTCCCCTTAACATGTCAAATAAAATCAGATGGCACCCATGAATATGCCACCCTTGTAATGAAAATCCCTTAATTCTCACCATACAGACTACATGTTTTCCAATAGTTATGTATCTCCTTCTATAGCGGGGAATCAATACATATTATCTCAGTCTCATATTAAATGTCAGGAATGTTAGATGGCTCCCTTAACACCCTCCATGCACACCAACTAGGTTATGTGATGTCCTCAAATCATGTCACTATGGACATAAATCACCCTTCAAGACATGTCACACTGACTCTAGAGTTTCCCTCCCAGTGTGTCAAACATGTCTTTTGATGAAAATGGAGAAGATCACCAAAATCAAGAGATTCCCTATAGGCATTACATCCATTATCATGAAATTGCTTCTAGGATCAACCAGTCAGGACTTGTGATGTCCTCCAAACATTCCGTCCTTGATCATTAGAGAAACATCATACAATCCATCTAGGTTAGGAAAATTCATCAAAATGTTTATAGGATCATGTAATTTCCATTGGGAATTTCCAAAAGAAACCCTCTATCATGCTAAGTAGATATTCAAGGTATTCCATGTGGAAACCCAACACATATCCATAAGAGAAGAAATCTAAAAATAATAGAATCTATATGCATTATAAAATTGTCCACCATTGGCATGTAAGATTCTATAAAAATGGAACCATAGTGTTTATGTTTTAATAAATTGAAAAATCAATTCATTAAAACAACTACAAAAACTTGATTGAGATCAATTTTTACCTGTTCGGATGGGGGGTGTACCTATTCAGACGGGGGTCGGTGATGTTCGGACAGGGGGTTCGCGAGAGCACGGGAGCGGAGGATAATTAGGGCTCTGTCTCGAATGAGGGAGAGCAGATCAGGGTTGCTATTTGGGAAAAACCTTTGCCAATGGTTTGTAAAAACCGTTCGGAAAGGGATAAGTTTAGCACCCCTTTCCCAACGGTTCTATAGAACCGTTGGGAAATGGGTCACTGGAATGCCCTTTGCCAACGGTTTCAGTAAACCATTGGCAAAGGCTGAGTATACCAACGGTTTAATTGAACCATTGGTATACTGCCGTTGGGAAAAACCCAAATTCCAGTAGTGTAATGAACATGATCGACGTCCTGGATCACATCATCCACTGATGAAATCACTATGATTTAGTTATTATCTCCCCTAATTCTTCATATATTCATTTTTGGGCTATGATAGGTTGAGGGTACATTGGACAATTCTTTTTGAGAAGTGATCAAACATGTATTCATGATGGTTATTGAAATAAATGATGGAATGGATTCCTTATAGAGGAGATGAGAAATCAAAATAGAATGTGGATGACCAACATGAATATTGGAACATTTGGGTAGCGATTAAATCATAATAAGGATTAGCATGGGATGATGGAATCATGATTTCTAGCCATCGGATACAATAAATTGAATACTAGTGGAGTTTCATTCAAGATCTTGGTTTATGTATGTTTTTTCTAGCTAGATTAGTGGATGATTAACTGGATCCAATGGGATTATAGGAAATTTAGAAAAAATTATAGGAAATTCTAATCTATACTATTTTTGTTCAAAATAACTCACATCGTGTATCATGATTAGTTTCACAGCTACAGTTTTATAATGAACATAAATATAACACATCTATATACTTGGTATACACATCCTGTTACCACTAAGAGAGTACCTTGGGGTGTATCTTCTAGAGGACATAGGCACAAACACAGGAAGTGTACATGATTACGAGAATTATGCACAAAAATTGAAAAAAAAATCACTCATATTGAATGGGTATCTATTGAGTACCTATGGTGAGTACCAGCAGGATGTGTGACTACCTATCAAACCTTATTGATGGTCTTCGAAATCCCATGTGTAGAACCAACACCTGGATAGGACCAAAATTAGTTATACATTTTGTGTATATTGAAAACATGTCATGTACTCATTTCATGGAAGGCTAAAGCCCTTGACCCCCTTAGTAGAACCTTATTTTTACCTTGGGTTTGTTTTTTATATTCAATTAATTATCAGTGAGATACCTTTTTTCTATGGTGAGTTTCCTTAGACCACAACCATGAGGTTTCAGTGTGACATCTAGTGCAAAGAATTATACATAAGATCCCATCAATTATTTAGAGTGGGTATCCCTCCATGAGGCATGGGGATTTATCCTCATTCCCATAATTCACCCTAGGTTGTGTTAGGAATCATGTGACCTATATATCAAGAATTCAATCCCAAACATACTGGGTCAATCTAGTTAGGATCTATTTCCCCCCATTATCCATGGGTGTGATCCCCTATCTATGTATCAACATATCTTATCTTCTGATGAGGTGTAGTATGATCGATTTTCTATCTTGGATGATCCCTATGAGTTCCTTAAAAATTAAACATTAAAGGGATTTATAAGTATTGTAATGACCAGAAATTTTGAATAAATTTTGTGTCCAAACATTGTGTGATATTTTATTTTATACTCAAAAAAACCATTTCATTAAATAAAATGAGTATAATTAAAATAAGACCGTTGGAAACTAAATGTTGCAATTATTGTCTATAAATACAAGTGATCTTGATTAATTAATATAGAAAGAATATTCAATGGCCCCGTCCAATAGTCTCGGGCCGATCGAAGCCCATCTGACGGAACTCGGGAAGGAGGTAGAACCTTTGGGCTTTTCCCTGGACCAAACACAAGACGAACTTCATCGTGTGAAGCTGGAACGGAATCGCCTTCGCAAGAAGTTCAAGCTGATATAAATCACTACTTAGGAAATGTTGGCTTAGCCACCCCAAGATTCTATCACCCTAGAACACCTTACTCTTAGGTCCTATGCTGGTGTTATAAGGGGTTCTGTAACGAGACCGTAACTGCCTTGTGTAATCCATTTATTTAAATAAAAATTGTGATTTCTTCTTATGATGAAGTTATTGAATTCTCAAATGTCCAGATAAATATAGTATGCATATTATTGATGAATTTTAGAAAAGGGATATTTTAAAAATATTTATGTAAACCTCAAATAATTAAACATGTGTAATGATTTTCATAAAATGGTCTTCTACAGTTGTGTTCAGTGTGAAATATAGAGTCTAATAAGATCAACTTAATTTTTTATTAGTAATTTCTGAATAGTGATATTATGCTTAGGATTAGTAATGTGACAAAATGGATTAGTAATCTCACTTAAATAAATTATTAGTAGAATTTAGGCACCTTGATTAAGTAATGTGATTCAATAAAATAGGTAAATAACTATTTCCTAAATTATTGGTTAAGTATTAGTTTTTTCGGGTGAATAGTGTTTTTTATTTAAAATTAAAATTAAAATTATTTATAAAATTATTTATATAAAATGGATTTCATTTTTGAATTCAGAGGATCGATATTAGGTTATGGTGATTTTTGGGTATTTTCTGAAAAAAAATGAATTTTTAGTGAATAGTGTTTTTATTTAAAAATTAAATTAAAATTATTTATAAAATTATTTAAATAAAACATAGTTCATTTTTGAAATCTTAGAATCGATATTTGGTTAAGGTGAAATTTTGTGATTTTTCTGAAAAAGTTGAATTTTCGGTGAATAGTGAAAATACAGCTTTTGTGTTTTGGGTGTTTAATGACATCATTAAGGATGTAATATTTATGTAATAATTCTTTTCAACTTATGAGTAGTAAGATAAGGTATGAGGTGTCCCAAGTGGCCAATACCATGGGAAAATACCATGCGCAAGCCCATGGTTTTTCCAATACCACCAATAAGGTGTCCCTTGGCCATTAATGCCTTGTCCCCTCACTTCCCATATAAATACCAAGCCATTCTCTCATCTTTTCCATTCCAAAATCATCCTAAAAAATTTTATGGTCTAATTAACTCCTAATTAATCCTCCCAAGCTTCCCTCAACTCTCCCAAGGTCCTGAACATCAAGCTTTGGAAGTTACCCTTCATTGTAAGGGATCCTACCTCTCTCTTTCTTTTCAAGTACCATTTTGTATGTCATTTCATTTAAACCCAGTGTTCTTATGTTGGGTAATGTTATTTTATATTCATATTACTTCCCATTACATGATCATATGATGATATATCCCCTCTTACTCTCATCATTTCGTTTTATGAATGTTTATGTGGCATCGTTAAGCTGTCGAATTTTTGTAAGGGATTCTTTCACTCTTCCCATTTTCAAAGTTCTGTTTTCATGTAAAATCTTTCAAATACCTTTTTATTTTGTTGGGGAATGATATCTATATCCATAATACATTCATTTTTATTTTCATATGATGAGAAACCCTATTTTATCTCATCAATTTATTTTTTTGAAGTATTAATTGACGTTGTTCGGCTACCGAATTTTCATAAGAGAAATATTATGTTTGTCTTCCTTTCAAGTTCTTCATTTCATATGGTATATCTTTTAAATTTCATTATCATGTTCTTAAATCTTATATATTCTTTCCCCCTACTTATATATGGATCATTTATGAGTGGGTGACCCATGTCCCCTCTCTTTTTAATGTTTTCTAAAACCTAGTAACAAAGCTGTTATGCTGCAGAATTTTCGTCTCAAAATGCCTTTCTCTTTTTATCAAATTCTTTTATTTTATTAAGTGAATACTAAATGATATTTCTTCTACAGGGGTATTCACATATATATCAAAATTTCCTATTTTAATTATAGGATTTACATATATGAAACCCACTTTCCTTTTCTGTGGGTTTAAAGTGACATAAAGATCATGTCTTTAAAGCAGTTTTTAAAACGTTATGATTATGAAATGAAAACCATTTATTTTATGATATATGGGTTATTTATGAAATTTTTTATGATTATATATGTGTCTCACATGATAATAAATTCAAATTAAGGGTGCGCCCAGATAGCGCTCTAATTCATTGGGTATTGATGTAACCTCTAGGGATTACAATTTTAACGATACCTTTGTGAATTACCTTGTTAATTTTTTAATAACACCTTGGGGATGGTCCTTGGTGGTACGGAAATGATTGTATAAGTTAAATGTTGTAGCCAAATCTTCAAGTTGTGAAACACATTTTTTTATTATATGACTCATGATCTCTTTCTCATTCCTTAAAGTTATTTATCATGACTTAATTGTTGTATCTCAAGTTTACATATAAAATGTTTCTCTTGTTTCTCTTACTGGTCCTTCTGCTCACGCTTTCCTTTGATGTATGCTCCCAGGTTATGATTTGCTATAATTAAATTAGGATAAACAATGAAGAATCCTTACAAGTGGTTTGGAATAATGTTTTATGTTGTTCTCATGTTTTATGTTCCTGATTTCTAAGACATTGGACTTTAAAGATCCTATGTTTGTAAAATGTAATGAAATTTTATGTAATAAAAAGGCATGATGCTATAGTTGGTATCAAAGGATAGTTTAGTTATTTATGGAATGTAGGATATAAAAACATTAGGAAGAACCCTATAAAAAAGCTTAAATATATGAAATATTCCTGGTATTTTGGTGAGTATTGAGTTAGTGGTTTATCAAGAAAATGCATCCCTGTCTGGATACGAGCAGGTAGAGGTGGCTCTTCCACAGATGTACATAGGGGTAAAATAAAAAAACATCGCTTTGAGCTAGACTCGAATGGGAATTGGTACACGACAATAGTCCTTGCTTCACTCTTGGTTACTTCACTCCAGGGGAATATGTTTGGTTAATCACAAGATTTTTATGCATCATTATGAAGGAATTATTGAAAAAACTAATTTTTCTAAGAATGAAGTTTTAAGACATAAAATCCTTTTTAGTTAAAAGATTCATAAATGAAATAAGTTTCTCACAAAGGATTTATTCTTTTAGAAAATTTACCCATCGTTCAGGAATACGTTGACGTATTTCCTAAGGAGTTACCTAGACCTCCCCCAAAAAGAGAGGTAGAGTTCTCCATTGAACTCATACCTGGATCTCATATGATGTCAAAGACCCCCTATAGGATGCAAAATGTGGAGCTAAAGGAATTAAAGAAACAACTATTAGATCTTTTTGAGAATGGGTTTATCCGACCAAGTGTGTCTTTTTAGGGATCACCAGTTCTCTTTGTGAAGAAGAAGGATGGATTGATGCAGATATGTATTGATTATAGAGAACTAAATGGGATCATAGTGAAGAATAAATACTCTCTTCCAAGAATTGAGGACTTATTTGACCAACTTCATGGGACTCAATTCTTCTCTAAGATTGATATTTGTTCTGGTTATCATCAATTGAGGGTAAATAATGATGATATTCCAAAAACTTCTTTCTAATCCAGATATGGACATTATGAGTTATTTTTATGCCCTTCGAACTGACTAATGCAGCTGCTATTTTTATGGATCAATAATAAGTTGATTTTGGATACTTATATCAAATGGATACCCTTTGTATAAGAAAATTATTTGGTGATTAAATGATAAAGGTTATTTTGGATGATATTTTCTCTTTTGGAGTACTATATTCCTAAGATACTAAAGGATTTAAATTGCTGAGGAATGGTTGATTTATTTTATTTTTTGTAGGAATTTATGTATTTATTGTGGACATATGGTGATTTTAGTTATTTCTAGAAAATGATGAATCTAGCATATAGAATATATGAATAGGTTAATTACACTTTAGTATGAGACTTTAATGGTAGTCGATGTTATTTAGGGATAAATGATAAGATTTTTTTAGGGAAGACTATGTGATTAAATCCTTCTGAGTTTTGGGTTCCAATCTTAGATTGGATTATTCTGAAGAATTTTAAGGATGGTTGTATATTGAATGGTCTTTCTGGAACTTTGGGTACATTTTTTGAAGTTTGGAGATTAATCGTAATATTTCATTATATAAAGGATTATACTTTTGGGGATTATATGATCTCGTACTAACCTATTTAGTTTTAGTTGATGACTAAAGACAAGGGAAAAATACAGTTATTATTTTGTGGATTATGTGATTCTCTAGAAGATGATTCTTGTGCTTTGGATGAGACCAAGCCTTTTTGTATGCTCATTGTTTGGAGAAAATATTAGTCTTGGTGGAAACCTATTAATGGATGAGACTCTACTTGAAGGAAAATATATTTCCTTATGTTTTTATTCGATGTAGTAATTTAATTCCTCAAAATTATAAAAAGGAATGTAAAAAAAATGTTGTTGGTTTACGTTTCCTACTGGGTAATCAAATAATGTTTAACACATCTTAATTTTGAGATATTCTTGTGGTTAATTTTCTCCTAATAATGTTTTCTATCACTCTCCATCAGAACTTGACTCTTTGTTTTCTCTTCCATATCTATTTTTTGCTACATGGAATCCTAGAATGGGTTAACTCGGGTGACCTTTGTACTTCCCTTTCTTTCTTTTAAAGTAATGGTTTTACTGACTCTTTTTTATGATAGATTTTCAATGAAATTTCCCAGCCCAATTTTAAAACTGTGAGGATGAAATTTCTTAAGGGGGGAAGATTGTAATGACTCAAAATTTTGAATAAAATTTTTGTCCTAACATTTTGTGTTATTTTATTTTATACTCAACAAAACTATTTCATTTAATAAAATGATTATTATTAAATTAAGATTGTTGGAAACTAAATATTGCAATTATTGTCTATAAATACAAGTGATATTGATTAATTAATAAAGAAAGAAGATTCGATGGCCCGTTCCAGTATTCTCAGGCCGATCGAAGCCCATCTGACGGAACTCGGGAAGGAGGTAGCACCTTTGGGCTTTGCTCTAGACCAAACCCAAGCATAACTTCATCGTGTGAAGCTAGAATGGAATCGCCTTCGCGAGAAGTTCAAACTGATAGAAATCACTACTCAGGCAATGTTGGCTGATCTGCCCCAAGATTCTAGCACCCTAGCACACCTTACTCTTAGATCATATGTTGGTGTTACAAGGGGTTATGTAAAAAGACCATAAATTCCTTGTGTAATCCTTTGATTTAAAAAAAATTGATTTCATCTTATGATGAATTTATTGAGTTTTAAAATTTCTGGATAAATATTTAATTCATATTATTTATGAATTTTATAAAAAGGATATTTTAAATATATTTATGTAAACCTTAAATAATTAAAAATGTGTAATGATTTTCAAAAAATCGTCTTCTACAGTTGTGTTCAGTATGAAGTATAGAGTCTACTAAGATGAACATAATTTTTGATGAATAGTAATTTATGAATAGTGATTTTACACTTAGGATAAAGTAATGTGACGAAATGGATTAGTAATCTCACTTAAAGAAAGTATTAATATTATTTAGCCACCTTTATTAAGTAATGTGATTCAATAAAATAGGTAAATAACTATTTCAGCAATTATTGGCTAATTATTATTTTTTTCATGTGAATAGTGTTTTTTATTTAAAAATTAAATTAAAAATATTTAGAAAAAATATTTTTATAAAATGGAGTTCATTTTTGAATTCAGAGCATTGATATTAGGTTATGGTGATTTTTGGGGATTTTTTTGGGAAAAAATGAATTTTCAGTGAATAATGTTTTTATTTAAAAATTAAATTAAAAATATTTTGAAAACTATCATCATAAAATGGAGTTAATTTTTTCAATCATAGCATTGTTATTTCGTTATGGTGAAATTTTGGGATTTTTCTGGGAAAGATGAATTTTCAGTGAATAGTGAAAAATACAGTTTTTGAGTTTCAGGTGTTTAATGACATAATTAAGGATGTAATAATTATGTAATAATTCTGGTAAACTTATGAATATTAAGATTAGGTATGAGGAGTCCCAATTGTACAATACCATGGGCAAGCCCATGGTTTTTCCAATACCACCAATAAGGTGTCCCTTGGCCATTAATGCCTTGTCCCCTCACTTCCCCTATAAATACCAAGTCATTCTCTCATCCTTTCCATTCCAAAATCATCCTCAATGAATATCTAGTCTCCTTACCTCCTAAGTAATCCTCCCAAGGTTCCGTCAACTCTCCCAAGGTCCCGAACTCCACGCTTTTGAAGTTACTCTTCAAGGAAAGGGATCCTACCTCTCTCTTTCTTTTCGAGTACCCTTTTGTATGTCATTTCATTTAAAACTCACGTTTTTATTTTGGGGAATGTTCTATTACATTCTTATTACCGCCATTTTTATGATCATATGATTATATATCCCCTATTACTCTCATCGTTTTATTTTATGAATATTTATGTGGTGTAGTTAGACTGCTGAATTTTTGTAAGGGATTCTTTCACAATTCCTATTTTCAAAGTTCTATTTTCATGTCAAATCTTTAAAGTTCCTTTTTCTAATTTTTGGGTATGATATCTATATCCATCATACTTTATTTTTATTTTCATATGATGAGATACTCTATTTTATCTCATCAATTCATTTTTTTGATGTACTAAGTGACGTCGTTAGGCTACAGAAGTTTCATATGATAAATCTTACTTTTGTCTTCCTTTCAAGTTCTTCATTTAATATGGTATATCTTTCAAATTTCGTTACCATATTCTTAAATCCTTTATATTCATTCCCCCTACTATTTTATGAAACATTTATGAGTGGGTGATCCATGTCCCCTCTCTTTTCAATGTTTTCTAAAACCCTGTAACATAGCCGTTATGCTGTAGAATTTTTGTCTAAAAATGTCTTTCTCTTTTTCTCGAATTATTTTATTTTATTAATTGAATACTCAAAGATGTTTTTTCTATAGGGGTATTCACATATATATCAAAATGTTCTATTTTAATTCTAGGATTTACTTACATGAAACCCACTTTCCTTTTCCGTGGGTTTAAAGTGACATAAAGATCATGTCTTTAAAGAAGTTTTCAAAACATTGTGATTGTGAAATGAAACCCATTTATTTTATGATATATGGGTTTTTTATGAAATTTTTGATTATGATATATGTTTCTACCATGATAATAATGAAAAATTAAGGGTTCACCCTGATAGCTCTCCAATCCATTGGGTAATGATGTAATCTCTAGGGATTACAATTTTAACGATACCTTGGTGAATAACCATGGTAATGTTTTAATGAAACCTTTGGGATGGACCTTGGTGATATGGAAATAGTTTGTCTAAGTTAAATTTTGTATCCACATATTCAAGTTATGAAACATGTTAATTTTTTATGATATTCCTCATGATCTCTTTCTCATGCCTTAAAGTTATTTATCATGACTTTATTGATGTATCTCAAGTTCACATGTAAAATGTTTCTATTGTTTCCCTTACCGGCCCTTTTGCTCACCCTTTCCTTTCACGTATTCTCCTAGGTTATGAAATGTTGTAATTAACTTAGGATAAACAATGAAGAATCCTTACAAGTGGTTAAGAAGAATTTTTTATGTTGTTCTCATGTTTTATGTTCCTGATTTCCAAGACACTAGACTTTAAAGATCCTCTGTGTGTAAAATGTAATGAAATTTTGTGTAATAAAAAGGCAGGATGCTATAATTATAACCCCTCAGATGAGTTGCATCAGTATAGAGAGACCCAATGAGTGAGTTCTCTCATATGAGTGATACCTTAGAACCTCATGAAGCAAACCATGGGAAGGAAATTAAGTCATCATCACCATGAAACTTTAAGTATTTCTTTTAATATATATAGGTTATCACTGTTTATCCTTTTTTATTCATAACCTGCAGAAGGAAACATAGGAAATGGAGGTCTTAGTTGCTGAGTAAGGTTGAATATAATAGAAATCAATATATGATCATATGCAAGCATAAGATAAGAATAAGTTTATATTATCACAAACATTACTTTCAAAGTTTATACCCATCCTATCATAGGTCATAAACATGATTCATGGCATAAAACTTCATCATTTATGAAAACATGGACCATACGAGGGGGAAATCCTCAAAAATAAATCATGGCCCATAAGCTTATGTCACAAAATAATGGAACCATCCTAAATAATTAAAACCATTTAATATGAAATGTTAACTACCAAGACCGTAGTTATGTTGGATCATGACTCATCACCTTTTTAAATCCTTGATATGATTTTCTGTATTATAACCTAAATTTGTGACTTTTGGGTAGTTAGTTTGTTTTTGGGAAGAAGGGATTAGGGGGTTGGAGATGGTCATAGGACCAAATTCATGATATTAATTGGTCAGGCCAAACCTCATTCAGGATGCGCATTGGTTTTTCAACGGATGGAAAAACCCATGATTTACATGATGTAAAAAATATTAACATTTTTAATATATCATGGATTTTTTTAAAAAAAGGAACAACCCTTGTTTTATTAATCTTCTTTTCCTCACTGTGACACCCTTACTGAGAATATCTGTGACAGCCTAGAAATTTTAAACATGGTTTTATAAAAAATTTATTATATTAAATGGATTAATTTATTGTCAAAATAAACTAAATATTAATTTATTATAATTTTCATTGAAAATAATAACCGAAATTAAGTATTTTATTTAATTTAATTAAAACTTTTATATCTATTTGAAAAGAGATATTTTCTAACAAGAAGACATTTAATAAAATCTTTCAAATGAATTGACTATTATAATTATTTTCAAAAATAATAAATTACATTACAAAACAATTCACTGTTAATATTCACATTTTAATATATGATAATAATTAGTTAATCTGACATATATATAATTATGTTATTATAATAAGGAATTTGTTTTTGTTTTGAAAATAAGATATATATATATATATATGTGTGTGTGTGTGTGTGTGTGTGTGTGTGTGTGTGTATGAAATAATAACTATAAGTTTAAAATTATAAATTTTGATTATATTAATGTTTTATAAAATTGTAAACATTTTGATTTTTCTTTAATTGAACAATTATAAAATATAATAATTTTAATACAATGTTAAAATAATACTTATTAGAATGATATTTTTTTTAAATTGAATTATAATTTGTTTTATAAAACTCAGAATATTTATATATTATGATAATATTGATTCTTTAAATAAATATAATTAATTTTTACAAAATTTAATTTTTAAAAAATATGATATATATATATATATATATTATTTTTGAATTATAAATAATTATTGAATTGTTTTTCTTATAAAACTTTTAGTTTTTTAATGATTTGATTATAATAAAAAATAATATTCTCATTTATAAATAATAAGTTAAAGGATTATAAATAATGAATTTTATATGATATAATGATACAAAAAAATAATAATAAAATAAAAAATAGAATGCAAAGGGTGAATTAGTGTTCGTAAAGAAAGGGTTTCACGGTGGGGGTCTGCCAGTCGTAGAGCTGGTCTTCATAGGGGGTTGTGAGTCACGGTCAAGAGTAGCATCCGAGGAGAAGGGACTCGAGTCGGGCCTGAGTGAGGAGTCTAAGCAAGAAAGAGCCTTTATCTTGGGAGTAAAGGTTGAGACGTCCGCCTTCAAGTCATACCCAAGAAGCATCCGACAATGGAAAAGGTGAAAGCCCGACCACGTTTGAGAGTCGTCAAATTGTTATTATCAAGTTAGGGTTTTGTTTTTGGATCATAAACAACATATCGAGGAATGTTTTTCTTTATAAGATTCTAACATTATTTTGGTTAAAATTTGGTTATTGTCGTTTTTGGTTGTCTGGTTTATTTTGGTCCCCTTAAGCCATTTCTCGTTGCAATTTTCTGTAGATGATTTTTTTTGTTCCGTGATATATTTGGATGTCCCTTGTGATAATAAATTGAACCTATCAATATATTTCTCTGGTTTGTTGTTATTTTAAATGATCGAAATAGTTGTTAGTGTAGAGTTAATTTTTCTCTTTGTAGTTTTTCTTAATTTCATAACTATAATATTCAACATGCATTGCAAGCTTGATTTATGGTCCACAAACGTTAACTCATTATTTCACTCTAATGATAATGAATGTATTTTTTTTTTATTTTTTGTGATTTTGTTGTCTACATATTTAACTTTATTCAAAAGCTTCAATCTATCTTTGTATCAGGTCCATAAAAGTCTCCACTAGTCCCAATTTTACCAATTGTTTGTTTATTTACATCACTAAAGGAATAGTTTTGGTTTTGGTTATAAATAGAATTCATTTGTTAAACATGGGTTGCATCTCTTCTATGTTTTTTGGTTCATAGGCCCTATGTTGGTGTGTCCTGTCCTACACAGTGGTGTTTCAGACTTGTCTTGAGTGAATTAAAATGGAGGTCCTTCAATTTCCTTCCACCATTCAATTTAAAGGTAAGGGTGTATTTATGTTACTTTCAGTTCTTGTTACTCTTTATTTATTATTATTGATAATTCATAACATGTTTTTAAATTTTAGTGCATTTTAGTGCTTGTGTGTGTGTTTTGGGGTGATTCTTCCGTTCATAAGTTCTTGTGTACTTTTGGTGTATGCATAATCTGGTCATAATAAATGGTGTATTTAAAATCCTTTCAGTTTTGGATTTTATAAAATTCTGATGGGATAAATTTATTTTCAATTTATAAGTATTTATACATATATATAACCACTATTTATATGAATATTTTATCATTTATAACTATATTATGTCTTACTTTATTTTATTTTCAATACTAATAATGTAAGAGAGATTAAATTTACTATTATTTTGAAAATTTTATTTAAATATTTAGGTTTCCTAGCTATTTATTTTTAAGATAGTGTTCAGTCATTTTCATCAAGAAGTTTCAAAAAAAATATTATTTATATTAAGGAATTCATCTAGTCAAATTATGTTTTGATAGATGATGGTGTAATAAATTATATATGTACATATGTAAATAATTATATTTATTTTAATAATATTTTTTACTTCATCTTAAATACCAAAATATTTATGTATCAATGTTTTGTCATAGAATGAATCCATTCATCTTTAATGTTACGTAATACTTGTTGAGTACATACATGGGTATGTAAATAATGTATTCAGACACATATCATATAAATATATAATTTTTTTGGACAATTATTAATGTCTATTTAAGTACACAACTTATCATATACAAAGCATTGGTAGTTATTTATATTAATGAGAATAGTTTTTTTATAAATTGAAATCATGGAATCATTCATTTAATGTTTATAATTTTATCACCATGTTTCTAGAAAAAATTCATACATTTCATCACGTTTTATTAACAATATGGTCTTGGCATCTACATAAAATCATGGCCATACGATAATGCACAACGACATACCTTGAATTCATAATAATGATTTCAAATTAAATTTTAAGGTTTAAATCCAAGATGAATAAGAGAATAATTGAAATTATTTAATTAAGAATCTTATTTATAAATTTTATACACATCATCATTATATGAATTTTACATTCCTGGAATAACACTCAAAATTGATCTGTATAGAATAAGTGTTTATGTGCATGGTTGACAATCGATCTTTTATGTAATTATACAGTGTGCATATATAAAGAGATTTAGTTGTGCATATTTAATTAGCGTGTTTCTATGAAAGTTTATACTTGCATATTTATAAATAAATATTTGTGCATGGGTGATTAGAGATTGTTTATATATATATATATATATACTCGAATCCATTTCTGTCCTTATGAAAATTGATTTGTATGGGTATCAATATATGTTCTAACACTAATTAAATATGGATATATATATTCATCAATGTTTTTATTAAACTTGAGTTTATCCCCTGAATTAGAGTGCTCTAAATACCATGCCATATAAATGTATTTATATGTATATATATATATTTATGGGAAACAATAAGTTCATTTATTTTAAAAATTAAACTCATGGTATATATATATACATACTGTTCATAATTTTTATTGACATGTTATAATACGTAACACACATTACATGTTGTCGTGTTATTTTAAACTTAATGATTCCTCATCTGCATACAGTCATGGTCATCCATCAAGTGTAAAATCAACATAACATTCATTCATAAAAAACTCATCGTTTAAAATATATTTTATGATATTATCAAGAACATGGATTTCTTCATGAATTGAAATGTTTTATTTATAATTTTATGTGTGAAACATATTGTAAAATATTACTATTATATGACAAAACTATATATGCATTTCTTATTAAATGTGCATTTTTTTCATTGTTCATATTATTGATAGCATACAAATAAAGATAGTTATTTCAAGCAGGGTATTAATATTTTTATGATATTATATGGATTGAAAATTAAACTTTTTAAATTGGTATATGACACATTGTATTGTTTAAAGAATATACACCTCAATAATTTATCAATGAATTTATTTTCATATATGATTAAGATTAAAATAAATCAAAGTACTATTGGACACTTTTATTTAATGAAATATTTTTATTATACAAATGAGGAATTCATTGGACTTATTATGTGACGGGTGAGTCCTATTATAGCCTCTAGGTTCATCAGAAGGTTTCATGAGACAAACTAACATCATGGCACGAGGCCATGAAAGAATGATTATGTGATCTAACATTATGCATTCACACAATCGTTGGACTTAATTTGTGATAGGTGAGTCCCTTTATATCCTCTTGTTGTATCGGTATGCCTCGTGAGAAAAACAAGGTCCTAGGATGAGGCCTTGAAAAAATGATTATGATTTCCAGCATTATGAATTCCCTCATTATAAATCTATTAAGTGAAACACGAGGTGATTATTTAACAAGTATAATAACCTTTGGTAAGTATTATTATCTAATGAACATGTATTAATTAGTTATAAATTTTAAAATACTCATGGTATAATGTTTCATATTTAATAATATACTTATATGTAAAATCATTTATTACTAAGGGTTAAGAATCTGTTCCATAAAAAAAATTCAGAAACTCATCTATCATATCATGGTTTGAATTCATGTTATAAATAAAAATTTATATAGTTTTGGGATTAAATTCTAAAAA
Source organism: Viscum album (assembly GCA_963277665.1). Classification (NCBI taxonomy): domain Eukaryota; kingdom Viridiplantae; phylum Streptophyta; class Magnoliopsida; order Santalales; family Viscaceae; genus Viscum; species Viscum album. The sequence goes on along the minus strand of CAUJRU010000472.1, from coordinate 563,644 downwards.
ATTGATTTTTCGGGTGCCAATTTGAGTCCACACACCTGGAATGACATACATAATTAATAATTGTCATCATCTAACTTATAAGTGTAATTTCATCCATTTTTGTTTCAATTGTGTACATATTTTATAATGTATTTTATTTATAACTCTTAAATAAGTTAGCTATTTTTATCATGAGTTTATCCTTAAATCTGTTTCAGAATCTCTCAAAAAAATGATTATTAAATGTTATATGAAAAGTTAATTTCTTGAATTATAGCATGTATTTTATAGAATCTTTTTAAATATTAACTTGTTATTCCAGGTCTTGTTTTAAAACCCATTACTGGGAATTTCTAATTCTAAACCCTTCTTTATAATTATTTTTCATAGGTCATTTGAATGTCCAAAGTTGGAAACCATTATTTTTCCATGCATGGAATCAAAATTTGGCTTTTGTTTGTTTAATTTTATTAAAACTCGGATAAATTTTAAGCTTGTATCTAACTCTCCAAAACCTATACCTGTAAAAGGTCCTCTGCTATATAATTTTTAAGGTTGGGTATTTATAATTGGTATTAGAGGAATGGTCAAGATAACATTGGATATTAGATGTCATTGAGTCTAATAAGTTTGGAGTTCCAATTGTTTCTTAATTCTGAATATAGAAATTCTGAATTCTTTTAAGTCTAATGAAATGAATAGTGAGGATGCAATTATTTTTAGGGGGAATAATGTAACATCCCAAAAATTATAGATATGATTTTATAAAAAATGTATTATATTAAATGGATTAATTTAAATTAAAAAACTAAAAATGTATTTATTAAAATTTTCTTTGAAAATAATAACTGAAATTAAGTATTTTATTTAATTTAATAAAACCTATTATATTTATTTGAAAGAAGATATTTACTATCAAGATGATATTTAATAAAATCATTTAAATGAAATTACAATTATAATTTTTTGATAAATAATAAATTACGTTAGAAACCAATTCACTATTAATATTCACATTTTAATATATGATAATAATTCTTTAATATGGTATATGTGTAATTATGTTATTATAAAATTGGGATGGTTTTATTTTCAAAAATAATATATACGTGTGTGTGTGTGCGTGTGTGTTTGTAAAATAATAACTATGAGTTTTAAATTATAAATTTTATTAGATTAATGTTTTATAAAATTATTAACATTATGAATTTCGTTTAATAAAACAATTGTAAAATATAAAAAACTTAATATAATATTAAAATTATACTTATAAGAATGATATTTTTAAAAAATTAAACTATAAATTATTTTATAAAACTTGAAAGATTTATAAATTATGATAATATTGATTTTTTTTTAAATATAATTATTTTTTACAAAATTTAATTTTAAAAAATATAATATATATGTATTTATATTATTTTTGAATTATATATAATGATTAAATTTTTTTTTGAATAAAATGATTAATTTTTTAATGTTTTGTTTATAATTAAAAAGAAACCATTTATATATAACATGTTAAAGGATTATCAACAAATAATTGTTATATGATATAATGATACAAAAATAATAATAAAATAAAAATAATGAGAAGGAAAAGGGGGAATTTTTGGTTGTGTAGTAGGGTTTCACGGAAGGGGTCTCCCAGTCCCACAATAGGTCTTCACAGGGGGTCATGGGTCACAGTCAGGAGCAAAAGCTAGGGAGAAGGGGCTCCAGTTGAGGGAAAGCAAGGAGTCCGAGCCAACAAGTGGCCTCATCCGGGGAGTAGAGGTCAAGTTGTTCGCATTCAATTCATATCGGAGCATTGTCTGACCGCGAACGAGGTGAAATTTTGGCCGAGTTCAAGAATCTTTGAACTTCTCTGAGAGGGATTGGGTTTCATTTTCAGATCTTCATCAACCTATCGAGGTACATTTTACTTTGTAGGATTCCAAAATTCTTTTGGTTAAACTTTGGTTATGGTCGATTTTGGTTGTCCTATTTATTCTGGTCTGCTTAATCCATTTCCCATTTCAATTTTATGTGGATGAATGTTTTTTTGCCGTGATAGATTTGGATTTCCCTTATAATAATAAATTGAACTTGTCAATGTATTTCTCTGCTTTACTGATTTTGTACTAGATTAAATCAGCTATTAGTGTAGCATTAATTTCTCTCTTTTTAATTTTTCTAATTTCTTTACCATCAAATCAATCATGAATTGCATGCATGATGTTTGTTCAACAGATGTTCACCCATTCTTTCAGTGTAATGATAATCAATATCTTTTTCTGATTTTGTGTGATTTTTCTATTTTCATATTGAACTTGCATAATAAGCATCAATCTGTTACATTATCCAGTCCATGAAAGTCCCTATTGGTCCCAATTTTGTTATTTATTTATTTATTTACCGCACTATAAAAATGGTTTTGGTTGTGGTTATAAATAATCATTCCTCTCTTAAGCATGAGGGGCATCACTTCTATGTTTTTAGAGTCATGTACACCCTATGAAAGTGCTGAATGACCTTCACATTGGTGTTTCACACCCTTCCAAGGTCATTTAAAACTGAAGTCCTTCAATTTCCTTCCGCTATTTGTTTTAATGGTATTGGTGTATTTAAGTTACTTTCAGTTCATGTTGCTATTTATTTATAATTATTGTGTATGCCTAAATTGTTTTCAAATTTTACTGTTTTATATCTTATGTATTTTTTAGGTTGTTTCTAGGATATATAAGTGCTTGTGTGCTTTTGGTGTATGCATGATCTGGTAATAAGAAATGGGGTATTTAAAATGTTTTTAGTTTTTTTATAAAATTCTAATGGTTATAATTTATTTTCAATTTATGAGGATTTATACATATATATTACAATTGTTTATACATGTATGTCATCATTTATAACTATATAATGTCATAATTTATTTTATTTTTAACACTAATAATTTATGAGAGAATAAATTTATTGTTATTTTAAAAATGTTATTTCAATAGTCAAGTTTTCTAGCTATTTTTTTTAATAGAGATTTCATGCATTTTTATCTAGATGTTTCAAAAATATTATATTATTTATATTTGGGAATTGATCAATTCAAATCATGATTTAGTACATGAATTTGTAATAAATTATCTATGTACTTATTGAATAATTATATTTATATTAAAACCATGTTTTATTTCTTCTTACACACAAAAATATTTTTGTATCAATGTTTCATCGTAGAATGAATTCATTCAGCTTTAATTTTATTTAATACTTATTGAGTACATACTTGTGTATGTAAATAATTTATTCAGACACATATAATATATGTATATAATTTTTTTAGACAATTATAAGTTTTTATTTAAGTACACAACTTATCATAAATAGAGCATTAATGATTATTTATATTAATGTGAATAGGTTTTTTATAAAATAAAACCTTGGAATAATTCTTTTCACATTGATAATTTTAACTCCATGTTTCTAAAAACTGTGCATATATGTCATCACATTTTATTAACATTAAGCTCGTCACATCTGTATAAAATCATGGCCATACAATTATGCAGAATGGTACACTTTTCATTAATAGTCATGATTTCAAATTAAATTTTAAGGTTTACTTCTGATATGAATAAGCACATAATTGAAATGATTTAATTAAGATGTTTATTTATAAATTATATGTGCATAACCATTTTATTAATTTTACATTTATCAAAAAAAACACTCAAAATTGATGCATATAAAAGAAGTATTTAAGTGCATGGTTGAAAATTGATGTTTCATGTAATTATACAATGTGCATATATAAAGATATTAGGTTGTGGAAGTATAATAAGTGTGATTCCGTGAAATTTTATACTTAAATATTTATAAATAAATATAATTTCATGGGCGATTAATGTTTGTTTATAAATATATATATATTCTCTAAGTCATTTATATCCTTGTTAAAATTGTTATTTTTAAGGGAATCAAGATATGTTCTAACTCTTGTTAAATATGGATATTTTTATCTATCAATGTTTTCATTAAATACGAGTTCATCCCATGAATTAGTGTGTTATAAATACCATGTCATATAAATGTATATATATGTGTATATATATATATATATTTATTTATTTATTTATTTATTTGGGAAACATTATGTTATTTTATTTTAAAAATTAAACTCATGGTGTATAAATATATATAAAGGATATAATTTTTATTGACAAGTTATAATACTTAATGTGCATAACATGTCATAATGTTATTTTAAACTAAATAATGTCGCATCTGTATACAGTCATAATCCTGAGAAAAGCGTAACATCGACAAATCTTTCATTCATAATAAACTCAAGGTTATAAATAAATTTTTTTAGATTATCAATAACATGGATTTATTCAAGAATTTAAATGTCTTATTTATAATTATATGTGCAAAACATATTTTATTAAATTAATTTTAGAAGAGAAATCTATATATGCATTTTTCATTAAATGTTCATTTATTTCATTTCCCATTTTATTTATGGCTTAAAAATAAAGACAATTATTTCAACTATGGTATTAATCATTTTATGATATTATATGGATTAAGAATAAAAAATTTCAAAGCATTATGGGACACTTTGGATTGTTTAAGAAATATATACCTCATTAATTTATCAAAGAATTAATTTTAATCTATTATTAAGATTTAAATAAATAAAAGTTGTATGGGACACTTTGATTTAAAGACATATTTTTACTATACATATGAGGAATGAATTGGACTTATTACGTGACAGGTGAGGCTCGCTATATTTTCTCAGTGCATCGGCGGATATCAAGAGAAAAACTAGTGTTTTGGAAAGATTACTTGATAGAAAGATTATATGGTTTGGAATTATGCATTCACACATGCATTATACTTATTTTATGATGGGTGAGACCAGCTATAGCCTCTCAATAAATCAATAGATTTGATGAGACATACTATGTCATGGAATGAGGCCATGACAAAATGAATATGTATATTCTTGGAATGAGGCCTTGACATAATGTTTATAATGTCCTACATTATGAATTCCCTTACTATGAATCTAGTAAGTGAATGACCATATAATTATTCGACTATTAGAATAACCATTGGTAAGAATCATTCTCTTATGTACATGTATTAATCAGTTATACATTTTCAAATGTACATGGTATAATATTTTATATTTAAGAATATACTTGTATGGAAAATAATTTATGAATAAGGATTAAGAATCTATTCTATAAACCAATGTCAAAAAGGCATCTATCATTTCATGGTTTTCATTCATGTGATAAATTACAACTGATATCATTTTTGGTGTAAATTCTAATCAAGTAGTTTTTCTTGTGAAAATATGTAAACACACACTTTGTATGACATACATAATTAAATATGGTATTTACTTTACTTATAATTGGTATTTCAGGCATTTCTACTCAAGTGTGTGCATATTTTATAATGTATATTATTTTTAACTCTTAAATATGAAATCTATTTTGATAATGAGTTTATCCTAAATTCTATATCACAATCTCTAAAAATATTCCTGATTACATGTTATGAAAAAAGTTGATTTTTTTATTTAAAGAATGCATGTTAAGGAAATATTTTAAAGAAAAATTATTTCTTGATGGACTTGTTTTAAAACCCCTTACCACTAACTTACAATTCTCACCCCTTGTATAAAAATATTTCTCAAAGATCACATGGATGTTTGAATTTGGACACCATCATTTTTATGCTCACAGAAGCAATTTTTGGCTTTTTTTACTTAATTTTATTGCATCTTTGATAAATTGTAAGACTGTATCTAACTCTCCTAAACCTATATTGGTAAATTTTCCTCTTCTATGTAATGTTTAATATTGGTTACTTATAAGATCCCATTTTTCCTCAACCTAGTCTTTAATGTAACTCCCTCATTCAGAATCTGATTAGACCGCCATTCATCGCATTGTAAACATGTTGATAAGGGCTTAAATCCACATCCTTCTTTTCTAAATTTATCTCACATTACTCAGTGCTATTTTTTGGGAGATAATATCCATTTTTATAGTGAATTTGTCTATTTCCATATTTACTCACATTCTATATCCATCCAAGGGATGAAACTGGATGATTTATTCACAATTGGCATAAGGTAGGTGGTCTAGTTATTTTCTCGCAAGTCTTATTGCTTTATATTTTTCATCTTTTTGTATTACACCAGATCATCCATAGGTTTCCATAAAAATACACATTACACTTGTTTAATATGTTATCCTTGATAGAAATGAATTTATTCCTCCTTATACTTTTTGGAATAGAACCACGTTAACTAATTAAACCCATTGAGGTGTACCTATGGAATAGCCCTTGATATTATAAATGCTTATTCAACCAAAGCATATTTTAGGTGGTTTCAGATTGAAGCCTAAATATAATGACAATAATTAATTAAATTTAAGGTGAGTAGTATGGAGACATTATTTGATTTTATATAAAGAATCATCACGCCATTATTTAAGTATACTATTAACGAGTTATAAATCCTAGTTGAATTTTTATACTTGTGATACTGGGGAATGGAATCCCACATACTTATAATAATCTAGAATGGAATCCTGTATACATATTATAATCAGATATGGAATACCATATAATTATTATACATGGGAATAGAGTCTCATACAGATGTTAAACTCAGGAATGGAATCCCATATAATGATACTCAATCATGAAATCAAAAATCAATGTGATACTTGGAAATGAACACCCTTATAACTAATGATAATCTGTCCTAGAATCTCCAACTATATTATTAGGCTCTAGATATTAGGTATCGAAACTTGAGTTACACTGTAGGTCATGGGTAACATTATGTATAAATATACAGGTACAAATTTCATTCTATTTATAGATCCTATATATATATACATGTATACACACACACACATATATATATATATATAATGTTTTTGTGATATCTATTCATAGGTTTCTCAAAATGTTCTGAGGAAGGTAGTGTCATCCTGGGGACCTTTAGTAACCAGAGTCGATCCTTTAAACTTTATAAAACTACTAACCATTATTACATCTTCACAATACATATATTATATACACTAGTTGCATAGTTTTAGACACTTTTGGTGGTATCATGTAGAGTATATCTCAAAACCATATCCGGGACACTATTTAGTACCTGAAAAGACTTCATGGATGCCGGTAGGGATAGGGGACAACACCTAGTTGTTGAATCTTGGTTGATTGTACCTTGTGATTGAGAGAGCACATGACCGATCTTTTTCTATTGATTCTATCTAGGGATAATATTTTTCAATTTTTGAAAATTAGATATACCATTTTGTATGTGTGTCTAATACCATGTTTTATTTTACCTTTTGTTTATAAACATGACATTAAATTGTATTTTATATGGTACTCAATATTTCTATTCATGTCTATTTATACTATCAGGATGAATTATATTCTTATGATATTTTACATTATGCCTCCTTCATTTATTCATTTATTAAGCCTCTAAGTTACTCTATTTATAATGGTTTTTTATCCCTACTATATCACATTGGACCCTCACTACTAGTTGGTAGCCTCTAGTGTATGGGGAGGCATTCATGATGCCTTGAGACCAATGAGGTTCAGTTACTTAGGAGTGATCTAGTTCTGGGATGCTAAACCCTATTCCCCATTATGGATCAGGATGTACCTATTTCCCAAAGTGGATCAGGGCACGCATATTTCCTATAGTGGATCAGAAGGAAGATATTTCACATAGTGGATCAGGAATCACCTATTTCCTATAGTGGATAAATCCCATCAAATCATTTTATATTGCTACCACATGAGATAGAAATATTAACCCAATGCATTTGAGGGATATATAGGCCTTACAGGTCAAATAATGAAAATCATATGTATGTGTGCTACAAGATCATAAAACCTTCATCATATCATAACCCCTAAAATGAGATTAGTTTCATAAAAATTTCATCATATCATAACCTTTGGAAAATAGAAAAGATTTATAAACAATTATACATTTCGTCATCATAAAACCCATGAAAAGAAGTGGGTTTCAGAAGGATTTACTCACGGTATAACCTATGGAAGAGAAATTGGGTCTGTAAACATCATTCCATAATGAACAAAAAACCACTCAGAGAAAACATACTATTGGTATACTTGGATTATATCCCCAGTAATTCAAAGGTAACATTAAATCTCATCATATTAGATGGAAAATTACATTTGAAAGGCACGTGTATTATTTCTTGGGGAAAATAAATTTTCTTTAAAAGTTCCTTAATTATAACAGATATTGTTTTTGAAAATCATTCTCTTTTAAAATAACCTTGAATACATATAAATGAAGTGTTAAAATCATTTTAGACATATCTTCATAAAAAAATCTTTTTCTCTTTGAAAAAAACTTTTAAAAGAAAAAAACTTTCTGAAATTACATTTCATTGAAAATAAACTTGATAAATTACAACAGAATCTTTAAAAATCATTTAAAACATTTCATGGGGAAAATATCCTCTTCTCTCTGAAAAAATATTTTTAAAACATAAAAAAATTTCAAATCCTTCTATTGGAAAATAACATTGAAAACTTATAAGATAATTTTTAAAATAATTTAAACCATTTCTTGAGTAAAATATGCATTACTCTTTTAAAAAATATATTTAAAACATAATACACTTTTAAAATATTTATCAAAATATTATTGAAAATATATAAAAGGATATTAAAAAATAATTTAAAACACTGCATGAGGAAAATATACGTACCACTTTGAAGAAACTATTTAAATCATAAATCATTTTCAAAATCATTTTCTTTTAAAATAACCTTGAAATGTTATAATGGAATCTTTAAAAATTATTTAAAACATTTCATAAAGAAAATACCCTTTCCAGTTTTGTAATTTTCAAACCTTGAACCCCATGAAAGATAGATCCTAAAAATAATATTTAAACACTCATAATTTTATAAATAATAATCATAAAATAAATTCTTTCTCATTATGTACACCACATGAAAGAAACATGTGGTGAATATTTCTTGTGACTCATATAAAATAAAAGTGAGATGGAAATCTGTTACCCTTAGTATGGAATTATTTTATACACGTTTAGACATCCTATATAATAAATATAAGTTTATTATAAATATATTAAAGAACCATAATCATATGTACAATATCATATATGATATACTTATGACCTTTTATTACGCATTTATCAACAATTCTTTGTTAAAATCTGGTTTTGTGTAATAAGTACTTTATATTTCATGTATGTTTTGATTTTTTTATTTTTGATCCTATTATTTTGATCATGGTAAAATAATATAAATAATGTTAACCGTGATATAATTATATAAATATTTATATAATTCTATAAATGTTAAAGATAAAAATTGATATCCACAGTTCCTGGAGATGGTAAGCCATATATATGCCTGAACATTCATTCGATTTTCTTCATAGGTTGAAAGAAATATTGTTAAATAAAATATTAACATTATAGAATAATTTTCAATTAATATATATCACATATTTTCATCAAACCCATCATTTATACCTCTCATCTAAAGCATTAATGAATCACACCACTTTGCTAGGATGTAGTCTGTCGTACAGACAAATGCCATTATCGTATTCCTATGGAATGGAAAATAAGAGGTAGTATGTGATATCTTGATTAAATAATCATAATAACATCATAAATTTAATATTAAAAAAAATTATTTCATCATTATATCCAATTTTTATAGGTGGTTATGTAAAACGAATAACATTAGTTTGGGAGGTGGTTGTCCACTATACACAAATATGATGATTTCGCGGCCTATTTGATGGAATGGGAGAAATATTTAGGTAATTAAATTAAAATATTATCATATTAATATATATAATTTAATAATTATATCATATCATAATGTATTAATAAGAATTTAAATATTCGGGTGAAGAAATAGAATAAAATGATCTATTAAGTATGTTATCACTTCTTCAAACAACTTCTTTTCGTCTCCACAAAAAGGCCTCTTGAATTTAATTTCTAACCAAAATAAGAATTAAATAATTAGAGAATTTAATTAATTAATTGTCTTGGTTAGGTCTTGTAAAACCCAATGGGTTCAAAATCTACTAATATGAGAGGATAGCGAGCAGCCTTTTATAAGAGAGGTGAGTGGCTCACTAGTAGTTTTTTAGAAGAAAAAGGTTTGACCATGTTTTTCAAATTATAAAAGTATAAAAAGGATAATTATCTAACTTATAAGTGAATATATAAAAACCTGGCCAACCTATGGTTTTTTTGAAACGTTTAGGGCTATTTTTAACCCTTATCTATTTAGTATACCCCCCCATAAACCAATTTTTACCTTAACCACAAAAAATAATTTTTGGAATTTTAACTATTAAATATGGTAAAAAATGAAGTTGAACTTATTAGTTAATATAAATTGTTATTATTAAAAATATGAAGTCTAGTTTTCCAAATTCCATTCATAGGAGTTTAATGTTTTATTTTAAAATTAATCCCGCAGACATGATGAAAAAGCGAGTTTCCATAGAGAAAATGTTCAAAAGTTTAAAAGGTTTTCATATCCAAAATAAATATAAAATTATTCAAAATGAGATAAATTGTAATACTTTATTTATAATTGGACTATATTTAAATGTAAATACATATTAAAATAATTTTTATGTCTTTAAATTCTATTAAATGGAAATTCTTAGTAAAAATAAGTATTTTTCACAATTCAATGAAAAATATTTTTCTTAGAAAATTCTAAACAATTAACCATAATATTATTTCGAAATGAAGATTTAAAAAATTAATTTCATTTTTTAAAATAATTTTTTTAAAAGTATCAATAATTTATTTTAAAATAAATATTCAAAAGGAGACAAAACATATTTTTAGAGAAATATAGTTTTTAAGCATAAAATTGGTTTTCTTATTATATATTTTTTAAAAGATTCATAAGATTAATGTTTAAATTTTGATTAAATATATAATATATAAATTTCATTAAAATAATTCAATAAATGTGATTTGTTTAATTTTTTTAGGTAAAATAAGTTTTAGTGTATATAAATGTTTTTTCAGATAATGATTTCCTTTATTTTAAAATAGCTTTTAATTTCTAATTAATTGGTCAAAAATGAAATAATTTTACATACAAATGTAAAACTTATATTTAAAAAATTTATTAAATTTTATTCATACTCTCCATTTTGATGGCTGGGAAATAACTATCATATTAAATAATAATATGTTAATAATATGGAAAACTACATTTAAACTTTACATTTAGTGTAATTAATGAAACAATTTGTGTTGCATGTAAAAAATCTCAAATCATAATTATGTACAATGAGAAATATTAAAAAGAGTACATTTATTTCAAAAAAAATAAAAATATATCTGGTTGTTTCAATTGACTGCCATTAAAATTAATTTCTCCCTCAAAATTCAATACTTTGGTACTAAAAACTTAGGATAATATTTCCTCATTACATCCTCAGTTTCCCACATATATTCCTTAGGATGTTAGGTTAACCATAAAACAATGACCATGAGAGTTGCCTTGTTTCATATAAATTTCCCAATTCGATCTAAAAACTCTACTGATTGTTCCTCATATGAAGTATTATGCTCTAATGGTAGGACCATTAAGTTCATTACAAGTGGAAGAACATGTTTTTACTTCTTATAGAGAGATACATGTGACACATAGTGACCCTAAGAGAGGTTTGGTGGAAGATCTAATTTATAGGAAACCATCATTATATGATAAATAATTTCAAGGGGACTGATATACCTAGGGATTAGCTTTGATATTTATCGTAAGAACAATTTAATAATTTAAAGGTTATTCAATAAATTTCTACTTCATATAATTCTACAAGAAATGAAGATTATTTTTTATTATTGAATCACTAATGGATCACAAGATCAATAATAGAATTATATTTCATTCTTTCTATATCTAATTATAAAAAAATGTTTAGAATTGGTTATCTAACATAGATAAATCTCTATATGGTGAAGTAATACATTAATCTCTTAAACCAAATCCAATGTTTAACTTAAACCATTTTATAAATTCTCGATCTCATGACCCTTCCAAAAGACTAAAAATCAAAACTTATAAATATGGTCATTAAAATTCCAAAAAACAACTTATCCTTAATCCCTTAAAAGACATGAACTAGATCTTAATTTTCACATATCATACATGTGATTACCTTTATCATGTACTCACTTGAAACATGTTAATAACCTAAATTACCATATTTCCGCATTTAAAACATACATTATTCATTATTCCTTAAATAAAAATAGTATTTTTGAAATGTTTTAGACTATATCAATGATAACATAAACCACTTTTTCAACAAGTCATTAATAAGTCCAATGGTAATCAATGCTACCCAATGTAAATTATTTGTATAATATTCTATTTATTATAAATAAAAACCATTTTCTCAACATCATGAACATATTAAAAATCATCTTTCCATTATCAGAAAATCATATTACCATTAAATCACTTTTCTATTCCATCAATTCCATTTGACATATTCTTTAAAAATCAATGAAAAACTACTGTGGAATTTTACATTTATGTTTCATGATTATGGTAAAAAAATCCACTGATTAAAATATAATTTTTTAAATCTGAATACCGAAAAAGATCAATCATTACATGTTCCTCATAAACCATTAACCAGGATTTATCATCTTATTCCTTAACACTTCATTCCATTCATATGTCAAATGTATTCTCTTTTTCATCATCAATATAATCAATACTTTCAAAACCTATTCTCTTAATAAGATTTACTATTAGGACATCAATTTTCATAATGCTCATAGTTTTCATATTTGAAACATTAAACTATTGATTATATCATAGGTATTCTATTATAATTATCTATTTCATTAACCAAAATTTTCATTTTTTCTATGAAATTAATAGCTTGTTGTCCCTTTTGAGTCACAAATCATCTTCATTTTCATATAAGACATCCACTTTAGTACTTCTTCCCACATTATTGGAACAAGAGAAAACGAATCTTCCTTCCTAATTGGTTTCATCACCCAAAATCTCATTAAACTATATCCTTCTGTTTATTATAGAGTATGATATTTGGTTATGTTGAAAGCTATTAATCATATATAGTGATAACTGATTGATCATAATCATAATATCATTCACTCAATTAATCTTCCCATATTTTTAATAATCAACACAATATCAATCCCATTATATGTTAATTTAGTTAATTTTAGTTCCCTCTATTGACTAAAACCAAAAATCATAGTTTGAGTAACAATATTAAAAGTGGGAAACCAGAAAATCATTAAAAATCTCATATAGGATGTCTAAATCATGAAACATTGTTTTCAATATATGACACATTAGGATTATCCTAGGTCATTATTGGTCATCACATATTTAAATCCTTTATGATGGTTCATAAAGAGTTTGTTTCATCCCAAATCACATCCCCTAGAAGTTTCAAACCATTTGTGTAGCAAAGCATGTTGTTATTCCCTAAGAAATAATTTAGTCGATATCAATACCCCATTTTAGATCAATTACCCCTAGGTACCTCTATTCCAGATCTGAATCCACTTTAATTATCTAGAGAGGGATTTAATTTCTTGTAAATTACTCACTCTATCATTTAACAAAATTATAAGACATTTTCCTATAATTTTAGTCATATTTAGAATTATCCTTATGCATATCCCTAGTCATATCCTAAGAAATATCCATTGGGATCTCACTAAATTTTTCTGATCCTAGTTTACAAAGGATAACTAGACATATCTTATAATACCAACTATAGTTACCCAGACTTCTCATGAATAAAAATCCCAACATTTTATAATAATATTCATTACATTACATAAACACACACCTAAATATCATACTGGTTTAGTGTATTTAGATAATATAAACACAATATTATTATTTTGTGAAATATATCTAACATATCCCATAAACATATTCTCACATAATGTTCCTCTTAGGAATACCCAACCTAAAAAATTCTTCATAACCTAGGGAAGTATACATAAGAATGGGTTATCTTAGATGCTCATTAAAGTAAAAAAAAGAGATATCAATATTTGATCATATGAAATCATAAAATAAGTATAAGGGTGTGGGATCATTAACATAACTTATTAATTTCATAAAAAATATATCATAGATCATATAAAAGACTCATGAAATTAAGAATTTTCATTTCTAAAAACATCGCTAATAAGATTGAGAAATCATCACAAATCAATATTGAACCAAAATACCATTTCATAAAATTGTAGCACCACAGTAAATATTTAAGAACTTTTTATATGTCATTGTTAACTACAGAGACAATTAAATATTTAGATCAGGACACATCACATGTTTCCCATTATGGATCAGGACATACTTGTTTCACATAGTGGATTAGGAGGCACCAGATTACCAAAGTGAATCATGACACGCCAATTGACCATTTTGGATTTTGACTTACTAATTTCCCATTGTGGATCAATCCCATTGACTTGTTTCCCATTTTTATCTCATGAAATATAAATATTTACCCAATACATTGGAGGGAGATATAGGTCCCGCCTACCGAACAATGAAAATCATATATATATATATATATATATATGTGTGTGTGTGTGGCAAAAGATTATAAAAAATTCATCATATCATAACACATGAAATGAAATGGGTTTCACAAACATTACTTAATATCAGAGCTTATGTAAAAATGATTGTTTTAATTATCATTTCATCATTTCATCATAACTTAACCTATTAAATAAAATGACCTTTATAAGAATTTACTCATGCTATAACCCATGGAAGAGAAATATGATTCATAAACATCATATTATCATAAACATAAACCATTCACTGGAAAATAAAAATAATATACTAGGATGATATGCCTACAAAGGAATAAGTAATGTCTACAGATGACATCTTAGATATAAGTTTTTTTAAATACACTTTGAACATTTTTTTCAAGAAAATAACTATTCTACCAAAATAACTTCTTGAAAACATAAAACATTTTTAAATTACATTTTTTTTAAAATAACATTAAAAATATATAATTAAATACAAAAAAAATAATTTAAAACATCTCATAAAGAAAATAAAATTTCCATTTTGAAATTAAAAATTAAACAAAAAAACATTTTTAAATATATTTTCTATGAAAATAAACTTGAACACATAAAAAGAATCTTTAAAAGTAATTTAAAACATTTCTTACGTAGAATACAATCTCTTCCATGAAAAGAATATTTTTTTTAAACAAAACATTTTCAAAATAATATTATTTCTAAATAACCTTTAAAACATATTACGAAAGAATTAAATGACTTTTAAAATATTTCGTGATAAAAATATCCTTTATTATTTGAAAAATAATTTTTAAAACACAAACCAAATTCAAAAATCCTTTTATTTGAAAACAATATTGAAAATTATAAAGGAATATTTAAAATTTATTTAAATAATTTCTTGAAGAAAATTATGTTCCCACTTTGAAAAGAAACTTTATAAAACCAGAAACATTTTTAAAATATTTTACATTGAAAATAACCTCGAAAAAGTATAAAGGACGCTTTAAAAAAAGTTAAAACATTACTTGAGGAAGATGTCGCATCCGTCTTGGTTACAGTTTAATAGTAAGCTCCATAAAAAGATTCACTAAAAAGGATTTTTAAAAATGAATAATTTTTATTGTTTGAATCCTAAAATATATTTAGGAGTAGTATATACATCACATTATACACACGGTGAATATATCTTTTGTCTCATAAAAAATAAAAGCGAGATATAAATCCCTTACATTAAGTCTTGACTTACTTCATACATGTTAAAACCTTTTATATAACATATATAAGTTCCTTAATAATCTATTAAACAACTATTATCATATTTATCATATCATATATTATTTAATTCTTACCATTTATTAGTGCTTCACCAACAATTCCTTATTAACATCACAATTTAGGTAATAATAACATTGTATTTCGTATATGTTTTGATTATTTATTTTCTGTATTATTACGTTGATAATAGTCCCATAATCTCCATAATTTTTACCATGATATAAATATGATATATATTAATTATATATGTATTTATAGAAATGTATTATAGTTATAGATATAAAATGAAATAAACCATTCATGAAGATAGTAGGTCATATGTACAAATGAATATTTTTTCAAATTTCTTGAATTGTTGAACGAAATAAATTTAAATTATATATTTACATTTTATAAGATTTTGTTCTAAAAATATATAACATATTTTCCTTAAAATAATCTTTATTAACTTTTATTTAAATCATGAATGAATCGTATCGCTTCGTAATGCGGTAGTCTGTTAGAAATACGAACGGTGTTATCGTATTCCCAAACAATGGAAAGTGAGAACAAAATATGTGATGTCATGATTTCAGAAGAAACAAAAATTATATTTATCGTTTATAAAAACTAAATGCATCATTATATTCGTATGTGAGGGGTTCTGATTAAAAAAAATAACATCGATTCATAAGGAAATAGTCTATTGTACCCATGAATGATGATTTTGTGAACCATTTGATGGAAGAGGAGAACGATTTCAGTTATTCCATTAACATAAGAACATATAAGTATATAGAAGATAATTTGGTTATTATCTCAAAATTTTCTTTTAATAATCTAATGATTTTGAGGAATAAATAAAATAAAATGCTCGATTTGGGATGTTACCTCTTCTTTGAACAACCACTTTTGGTTTGAACAAAAAGGCTTCATTGGTTCGATTTATGAACAAAATATGTATTGTCGAATGATATGACAGAAGTATGGAAGTGATTTTGGTAGGTATGGTAAAAAATAAGGGGTTTTAAAGTTTGAATGGTAAAGGATATGGTGGCCTTTTATTAGTGAGGTGAGTGGAACACTTGTAATTTTGGAAGAGAAAAATGTGTTCCCATATTTGGAACATGAAACAAGGATAAAAAATGGGTAATTATCTAACTTGTAATATAAATGGTATATATGTGTTTATAAATGGGTATTGTATATGTTTTGTGTTATTTTTACCATTAACATTTATGTTAACCCCCTAGTAAACCGAATTTTACCATAACCACATTAAATAATTTTTACTATTTTTACTATTCATTATGGTCAAAAATTAAGTTGACCTTATTATATAATAATAATTAATAAAATTAAAAATATCATATCCTTTTTTTGAAATTCCATGTTAAAAACTGTAAATATTTAATTTAAAATTAATCTTGCAGATGCGACGAGAAAGTTGTATTCTAAAGAGAAAATGTTCAAAATATTTCATCAATTTAATATCAAAATTCAATATTAAGTTGATTAAAATAAACTAAAATGGGTTAACATATATATATTTGGTCTCATTTAACTTTTAAAACCATATTAAAATAGTTTTTATGTTTTTAAATTATTTAGAAGAAATGAAAAATCTTAATAAAAACCAATATTTTTTACAGTTTGTTGAAAATTGTATATTCTCATAAAATACACCTAAATTAACCCTATGATAATTTTAAATTTTTTATTTCAAAACTAAATTAAATTTTTTCGAACAAATATTCTGAAATTATAAAAAATTAATTTTAATATAAGTGAGAAAGAGGTGATAAAACTACTTCTTAGAAAAATACGATTGTTAACCATAATTTATTTAATTTTTATCTTATTTATAAAAAACAAATAAGAAGAATTTTAAAAAAATTATTTAATATATAATATATAAATGTCATTAAAATCATTCACGAAAATTATTATTTTAATTTATCGAGGAAAAAACATTTGTGGGTATAAAAATAGTTATTATGAAAATGATTTCTAATTTTTCAAATTGATTTTTATTTCTAATTAATTGGTCACTAAAGAAATAATTGTATATTCATATATAAAAAAATATTTTTTAATAATTCTATTAATCCTATTCATATCCATCGTTGTAATAGATAGGTGATAACTATCATATTAAATAATAGTATTTTAATAGTATTCCATGTTTTGTTGAAACTCATCCTTGCTTGTAATGAAAGCTACAATTAGTGTTACATGTAAGGAAACTTGAACTCAGGGTTTTGTGTAATGGGAAATATTGAAATGATTAAATTTATTAGAAAAAGATATTTAAAAAATCTTAGGGTGTTATTGAAATTTGATCAATGCCCTTAATCCAATGATTCCCTCTTTAAATCAGGTATATATGGAATACATAATCTACTTCCACATTTGAGAACACCATCATCACAAATGAAGTATTCTAATAAATATGATTCCACAGTCATTTAAAAGAGGATTAATATATCTCTTTCCTTAATAATTTTTATATCTCTCTTTACTATATCCATGATCATAGGACCCCTCTCAATCATTAATTAGGTTATAACTTCTTGATATTTCATAATCAATGTGTCTACTACCTTATTTCATTTCCCTCTATGGTTTTTTATAGGGAAACCATAATGCTTGAGTAGCTAGATACATCTCATTTTTCTCATATTAAGATATTTCTAGGAAAATATTTATTTTAACCATTTATGATCTATGTATATCTCACATATTTCATCAAAGAGATAATTCCTCCATATCCATAAATAAAATATTATAGATGCCAACTCAAGATCATGGGCTGGTTAGTACTATTCATGAGGCTTCAATTTCTTTGATATATATTCAGTTACTTTATTGTGTTTCATTAGGACATAAGGAGTCACTTTTTCGATGAATCACAATACATCAAAAAACCATCATTTCTAGTTGGTAGAGTAAAAATCGAAGCATTGTGTAATCCACTCTTCTGTTCATAAAAATATTATTTATAGTCCTTTGTCCAAATGAACGTAACACTTTATATTTAACCTTTGTTATAGGCTTGTCGATCGGTAAAAATTCTAAATGAAACAACAACAATAACCTACCAAACCAATGATACAATGTACCTCAATTATGATCATTGATTAAGGCTATTCCTTGAATTCCTTCATCTTTTCAGGATCATCTGAGTTCCGATCCAGGAATCAATATAGCCACGAAAAGAAACTTATTTAAGACAAAAAACAAAATTTATAAATTTTTCATATAACTCTTTTGTTATAAGAGTCTAAAGAATGATATGAAAGTGATTCTCATAGTCCCCATATATTTTATAATACACTAAGATATAATCAGCGAATACTATAATAAAATAATTAAAATATTCCTTGAAGGATTTTCTCAATTGATCCATAAAAATAGAGCATTAATTTTTAAGTCCAAATGGAATTTCTATAAAATCATAATGTCCACACCTCCTTCAGAATGATGTATTCAAAATTTATTCCATATTTTTCACAACTGATGATACCTAGAATGAAGTTAATTCTTTCAAAAATATTGGGCTCCATGAAGTTGATCAAATAATTCAGCAATTCAAGTCAAAGAATACTAGTTCTTTGTTTTAATAGCATTTATTCCCATATGGTCAATGCACATCCTCATGGATCTATATTTCTTCTTAATGAAGTGAATAAGGGCTCTCCATTGTGAAACTATAGGGAAAATAAGTCCCATATCACATAAATCCTCTTGTTTTTTATTCATCTCCACTAATTATTGAATGTCTATTATATAGGGTGTCATTAATATTATTCTTATATTAGTGATTAAATCAATGGAAAACACAACTTCACTCTCTAGTAGATGTCCAATTAATTCTTTAAGAAGTACATCAATGTATTCTTATACAATAAGTACAACATAAATTTCATGATTACCTTCTATATAAATTTTATTCTCTTCTTCACCTAGAATCGCATTCATTAGAGCTAATGGGGTGGATATAGACATGTGTTATATGATTATTTCTCATCTCTAGATATAAGGAATTCAAAATCGTCATCACAAATCATAATTTACTTCTTCTACAAATTTATTTTTACAACATATTTTGAACTTAGGTCCATAAAAATCCTTATATCTAATTCATCCATAGTTATGATAATAAGGAAAATAAATAAACAACATTTAGTTTTCATAATTGGGATTGCCTAAAAATTATTTTTGTTATTTTATTTTTACTATGTGTTTTGAATAAAAAATACCTTATTAAAGTTCTAGGAAAATATATAATTTTCTTTAAAACTTGGAAAATAAAAAATAGTGGCAACATACATAGTCAAATAATTTTTTTGTAAATTTAAATTTATGATTAAAGTACATTCCACCACATCATTGGGTGCTTCCACCTCTGATGTGGTGGTCACATAATCTTGGTCTTGTGCCCTTATCATATTCTGTGGTAGATTACCTTAATTCTTGGGGGATTATTTTCATAGTTCAAAATATCTTTATATGTTAAACCCTAAATATTTTTTTTCTTTCTTCCCTTTTCATTTTTAACTTGATGGTACTTATCTCAGCACTTATAAAAAGCTCTCAAGCCCTTCAAGAATTTCCCAAGATGAATATTTTTATAGTTCTCATAAGATGGTAATTACTTCTTTCTCTTCTTATTAATTAAGTCATTTACTTTTACTTGTTACTCATTTGACATATTTTTTCTTCATTCCCCTTTAACAAGTGCATCTAAATAATTCCTTCTCTATTTTTATATCACAAAAAATTATTTAATCATATGATAAAAAAAATTTGATAGACTGGCACCCTTTAGACACTTATATTAAAACATTTAAATAAATAGAAATTATTTCACTCCATGTTTTTATGTAATCCATTGCATACATGGATAACCTTATAAAGGTATAAACATATATAAAAACACAATTTTCTTCCTTTTGTTTTAATTTGAGGAAATTTATCTTCATTTTTTTTATTTCCCATGAGGGAAATTTTTATCAACGAGTGTCTCTGGAATATATTTATATTCCATGTATTTTATTTCCTTCTCCTCTCTAGTATTTATGATCAATAACCACCATTTATCAAAATATCCTTTTTGACAATACATTGAAATTGTAACATTTTCCTTTTCATCACATCACTAGGTGAAAAATATATTCTCTAGAGATTTAATCCATTTCTTATCTACAATTGGATTAGTAGTCCCACTAAATGATGGAGGCTTCAAACACATGAAAGGATCCAACATTGGGGAATTTTTTTGTGGGACTCATTTCTCTATCCAAGAAAGGTTATATTTCATAACCCAATTATGATTCAATAATATAACAATAATCTTTTTAGTTTCAATACCAATGGTGTTTTCTTACTCAGCAGGGTGATATCAACTTTTTACATGAGTATTTATACCCATATTACTTAGAGATGCTAATTCAAAACATTGAAATATACTTAATTACATAATATTATAAATTCTAAATCATAATTTATAATTATAAATATGGTTTAAAATAAAACATAAATTAAAAAATCTATACATTTTTAAGATCATAATCATAAATATGATTTCTTTGTGTGTTTCTTTTTTTTAAAATCCTTCATAATTATTTTCAATGAAATATAAATTATCTTAAAAATATCCCCCATAAGTGTCAAAATAGATTCTCTATAAGGATCATTTTAATTCAACTGGAGTCGTTATCTTCTTTATAACATTGGAATAGGTACAAAGGGTAAAATCACAAAATATAAATAATTTTAGAATTTTTATAGAAATATATAAATATATGCTACCCATTTTACATAAATAAAATAAAATAAAACAAAACAAAATCAAATTATAATTATATGTGAAACTCATTCAAAGGATTCATCTTAATAATCTAGGGAATGGAAACAAAATAAAGGTGATCCCAAATTATCATTAAGGTTTTCATATAATATATTATAACATGATTAAACAAATAATATTTAATATGGAGTGTTGAATAACTAAAAACAATATCCATTATTTAGTAACATGAGCATGAAATACAATATAATCAGTATAGTAAGGTAACTAACTGAACACACATATCATTAAATCAATAAAATTAGAATGAAATGCAACCTAAGATGATATAATTATAAAAATATATTGTATAAGAATAATCATTTAATTCTAAATGAATTAAATTCTTAATTATTGGATTTCATGATATCAAGCATCATGATACATCTACTATCAAGACATTTCAAGTAATAGTTTAAAACTACAGGTAAAACCCAATCTGATTTGGATAAATATTTCATTCATAAGACATATTGATAAATCAAAGGTATATCTAAAAAAATAACACACATATAACTACTTCTCCAAATCATTCCTCATGTATTGAGTAATCGATTCAATTCATGAATTAGTATTCCTTATCATCAAATATCTATATTTATTTAGGTAACAGATTTTTCGATATTTCCCAAGTTAATAAAATAAATATCAATTTAAAAACCATATGTAAAAATGGTATATGTTTTAGGAAATAATAATATCCACTATACCATAATATGGATATTTAATAGAAATTTAATTTCTAATAAAAAATAATTATAGGAAATGGATTGTTTTAAGATAAATTAAACAATCACAAAAAAAATCAGATTGTAAAATAAATTCATTATATCTTTGGTAACAATTAAATTGTAACCAATTTAATAATAAACTTGATACAAAACATTAGTAATCAATAAAAAATAGTTATTCAAGATAATTAAACTACATAAAAGAATTTAAAACAAAATCATTTTCCTCTCAATTTCCTTTAGTTAAACACAATTTAACCGCATGTAAAAATTTTTTAATAGTTCTATTAATTTATTCCATAACCATAATAAAATTTATAATATGGTATATTATCCTATTATAATATCTTACCACTCGTTTGATGATAATATTTCACTTGTTTCATTATTTCAGATATTAATTTTCTTTTTTTACTTATTTGTAACTTCCCCGACCCAGGTGCCACTAAATCGGTGCGCCATGCTGGGTCATCACATGAAATAAAGTACCCCCCACATGTTAGATGTTTCTAACTATTATCATGGGTCTAGATTAGTCATGGGGTAGATTAAATACTCTTTACTAGAGTGGTCCACAATAGAACACAATATAAATAGTGGAAAAAATAAGAAACAATCAATGTAATGCATAACCAAACATCTCCAAATCTAGGTAAAAACCACAAGCAAAAGTAAATATGTCATGACATGATACAATTCTATGTCAACTAAACACAAAATAAATACAACAGTGGAATCCCCAAAACTGCCCTGACTCTATGTCAGGAACCTCATCCATTCCAATCCCATGTCTATCTCTACTCCCTAGCATATGGCCCTTTCCCTTTTCCTAACCTATAAGTATGAAATATTCTAAGATTCCTAATGGAGGCCTGATTAGGGTGTGAGCACAACTCATTAGGCCACCACCAACAGTGTCTAAAAAATATCTAGTCTAACTAATAGTGCTTGTAAGAATAAATAAATGGGTAGAAAAGGAAAGAAAGTTCAAGGGACACTCTTTAACCTTTCTATACATTTCTATTACTATTAATATTATCATACCTTCTTCAATATGTATATCATATCGTCATTGAGTTCATCATCAGCATGAAATCCATGAGTCGAACATTTACCATATTTACACAATATTCATGGAATTTATCATTCCACATATGTGAACAAGTTATGTCCCTATCTCACTAGTAATGAGAAGATCAATTAATCACCACACTTACCTTGGATCCTCAGGCTATTTATTTTCATTTAATACAATCATTGGTGGTATAGAGCATTAGTTTGACCTCCCCCGCCCCCCAACCAGTGTATTCTAGGGCACTTTAGGGCCTTAGTCCAACCCGACCCATGGGAGGAGCATCAGTCCGTAATCCCACCACCATGCCATGTGCACATTCTTATTTATACATTAACAACACATAATCTATATCATAACCAATACAACTAATAAATATATCAATCATGATTCACAAAAATCAACACGAGATTCAATGTCATGCCATAGCTGGTTCACAATGCCATTTTACACTACACAACCCATTAGTCCAATTATCTCTCCCAAGCCTCACCCCATTAACCATATTCATCAATTCACTATCAATTTCCAATACCATGTGACAACATTTCTCATGCACCCACCCTATTAGGGGTTTCAACATAATTCATTACACACAAGGAACAATCCACATTATCTAATTTATCCCATTTTTATTACCATTAAAAACAATCCCTTAAGCCATTAATAATAATAGACACATTACAATAATTAATCTTCACTCCCATTCATAATTTCAACATGCTTATCAAGGGTTATATATTGTCATAATTCCACTTTTCTCTTACTTAGAAAACTTCTAATCCCGGAAAGTATTGGTGCACCCCATGGATGGACTAATAAAGGTCAAGTCATCCTCCATGTGTCCCATTGAAATAATTAGGGTTACCATTCATCATCTAGACATTTTTTACATAAGAACTCATCAAGGGATCAAAATATGAACAAGAGTAAACCAAAAAATAACTGCAAGAAGGTAAAAATATCAAATGAAACTATGGGATATATCTTTTAGACCACGTACCTTGGATATATTAGTGAATTCACCCCTAATCAAAGCCTTGGATCCCAATTAAACACCACTTTAAAGTCTCAACCAATATATATACTTAATAGAAGGTATTTTGAGATTAAAAAATATATGTATAAGAAATATAAACCCTAAACCAAAAATAGAAGCAAGGGGGAGATTAACCTTACTCAAAATCGTTGATTTTCAACTGGAGGCACTCCAAAGGACCTAGAGCTGAGGGAGAATCACCCTTAAATGCTCTTGGGAGCTTTAGTTTATCCCTAGGGTTGTAAGGGTGAAGAAATTAGAAAATCCCGAGTTAGGTTTTAAAATATCGTAATGGAGTATTTTGAAAATTTATCAACTTTACTAGGCCACACTATTTTCCCACACGGTTTTTCAAATCGCGTGCAAACCGTGTGAGGGAAAGTATCCCAAAAACCCCATTTCTCATATTTTCATGGGAATTATGCATACTTAGCATGACTATGTGGTAATTGTGCAAAATCCTCTATCCAATTCCTCATGGTTATCTGGGATAATACGCATGGTTTTCACTAAGCATGCACAGACCGTGAAAGATGACCAAAAACACCTTATTCCTCCATTTTCATATCCCAGACCCTGGGAACACCCCTGAGCCTTGAAATGAACTTTGGGAAACAATTATTTTACCAAAATAAAGTACTTAAACTAAAAATAATCACATAATGTACCTCAAGAAAGGTCTCAGATGTTATAACCTCCCCACCATAGGACGGCTCATCCTTTAGCCTCTCTTCCCAAGAATCATTGTGTTTCTGAAGTAGAGAGATCTGGAAATTGGTCCCACATATCTGAATCTCTCTCCAAAGTTTCACCCTAGATGTTTCCATGCTACCTTAAAAATGAACCACAGTTACAACCTTGCCCTATAAAACCTTCTCACTATGATCCCCAATATGAACTAGTTGCTCCTCCAAGGACACATCACGCCCAAGATCAACATCATAAATGTTTATCACATTATATGGATTAGGATGATACATATGAAGTTGTGAAACACGAAAAACATAATGCATCGCACTATACCATTATGGAAGAGCCAATTAGTAGGCCTCTTGTCTAATCCAATCCACAATCTTGAATGGCACCACGTACCTGGGCGCCAACTTTCCATGTCTCTGAATTCACCAGTGACCCAACCTTTGTGACACCCGAAGAAACTCATTATCCCCCACTAGAAACTCAAGAGGTCTACAATGCCGATCCAAATATGACTTATTCTATATTTGGGCTGTCATCATGAACTTTTGAATCCAAAAAAACTATCTCTGATGTATCCTTCGTGAGACTTGTTTCTAACATCTCGTATTCCATATCCTCTAACCTACACAATGGAGATATATAGAGTCTTCTATAAAGTTCCATAAAATGTTCCATCTGAATTGTATCTTGGAGACTATTATTGTAAGAAAACTCAATGAGTGACAAGTTCTTCTTCAATGATCCAACAAAATCTTGGACATAATCCTTTAACATGTCCTCCAATACTTGAATTGTATGCTCAGACTTCCCATCCATTAGTAGTTTATAATCCATACTCAACAAAACTTGGGAACCCAGTGCCGCCTATAATCCCTTCCAAAAGTGTGATGTGAAATGTGGATCACGATCTGCGGTTATAGTCACCCCATGAAATCACACTATATCTTGAACATATATCCCACCCAACAGGTCAACTACATAATATTCCTAGATTGGAAATAAATGAGCCACTTTAGTCAACTAATCAACAATGACCAAGATTGCATCATTCTTCTGAGGAATCCTCGAAAGTCCCACTACAATTTATCATTAAATCATACCACTTACATTAAGGAATATGAAATGACTCTAAAAACCCACCTAGATGTTGATTCTAGGAAATCACTTATTGAAAGGTAAGGCATCGTTCCATGAAATCCACAACTTATTTCTTCACCACTGGACACTAATACTACCTATGAAGATCATGATACATATTAGTCAATATCAGATGCACTTTCCACCTAGATTCATGGAACTCACACATCAACTCAACATGCAAACACTTTGGTACCACCACACGACCACTAACAGAGATGATTTGATCACCACCCAAAGCACAGCTAGAAGGTGACTTGACACCTTTATTACTTGCCTTCTTATCTAAACAGTATGGATCCTCCATCTTTCTCTATTTGACCTAGCACAAAATTGTGGAATCAATCACTAAAGACATAAGGGGAATTTTTTTTGTTCCATCTTGCACCTCCAAGTTCATCTCTTCAAACAAGGACATCATTTTCCATTCATAGTTGGATTCCTAAACCACCTGTTTCTTAGTCTTCTAGATCAGGGCATCTGCAACACTGTTCCCTTTTCTCAATGTGTAAACCAACTAAAAATTGAAGGATTGTAGGTACTCAACCCAACATCATTGTTGAATATTTAAATACCTTTGAGAGAATATATACATTAAACTCTTGTGATTATAAAAAAATCAATCATTCTACCAACAAGTAGTGCCTCCAACACTTTCAGGCACAAACTATAGAAGATAGCTAAAGATCATGAGTAGGGTAGTTTCTTTCATGTGGTATCAACTATCTCAACATATAATCTACAACTCAATCATCCTAAATCAGTATTTCCCCAAGCCCAACTCTGAATGCATCACAAAACAAGGTGTACTTTTTAGTATGTTAGGTAATATTAGAATTGATGCGTTAGTCAATCGATTCTTTAATTATTAAAGAGTAATTTCACATTCCTCCTACCCCCCAAACATAAAACCCTTCTTGGTTAAGCTT
Organism: Viscum album; assembly: GCA_963277665.1. Lineage (NCBI taxonomy): Eukaryota > Viridiplantae > Streptophyta > Magnoliopsida > Santalales > Viscaceae > Viscum > Viscum album. Next base: position 536,308 of record CAUJRU010000472.1, on the reverse strand, counting down.
TAGATTAGTGCATCCAAATGGGAGAAATTCCTAAATAACCTTCAGTAATAAACTGCCTAACCCATGAAACTCTGTATATCAGAAACATTCATGGGATACTCCCAAGACACAATATCCTACACCTTCTATAGATCCACTGACACACCTAACTCAGAAATTATGTGTCCCAGGAAATGAATTTCCTTAATCCAGAACAGGCACTTTGATAGATTGGCATAAAGAAAATTCTCTCCAAGTGTACTCAAGACAATTTCAAGATGTTCGGTACGATCATCAAGGGTTCACGAGTATACCAAAATGTTATCAATAAATACTAAAATGAATTGATCAAGATAGTGGTGATATATATGATTCATTAAAACCATAAACATAGTTGATGCATTGGTCAACCCGAAAGGAATCACCAAAAATTCATACAACTCAGACCTACTCTGAAACATTTTCTATAGTACATCAGGAAGTTCTCACCCTCAACTGATAGTATCCTGATCTCAAATCGATATTGTAGAACACTGTGGTACACCTAAGTTTGTCAAATAGGTCATTAATTATGGTTACATGGTATCATTTCTTAACCATAATTGGATTCAACTTCATGTAGTCGACACATAACCTCATTGAATGGTCATTTTTCTTAGCAAACAGCAAGGGTGATTCCCATGGAGAGGGTATAGGTCGAATGAATCCCTTCTTATTAAACACTTCTAGATAATCCTTAAGCTTTTAAAGTTCTCCTGGAACTATTAGATGTGGTATAATGGAAACTCGTTCTTCCCCAGGTAGGAACTAAATCATAAACTAAACATATCTCTCAGGTGGTAGCCCCAATAATTCCTTAGGAAACACATACTGGAATCGTTATACCATACGAGTAATGAAATGTTGGTCCAATTATCCACTATTAAGAAAAATGCATGCCACTTGGTTCATGATCTCTCCCAACTACTGGAAAAAAATACCAGCAATGCCTGGTCAAACATCCCACTCAACACGGAGGATAAAAGTGTCTCCATAGAGAGACATAAACAGTACCTTATGTTGATAACAATCGATATGGGATTGATACACCACTAACCAATCAATACCCAAGATCAAGTCAAAACCTAACATCTGTAGAAAAAACAGATATCATAGGAAAATACATTCACAAACCTCTAAGTCACAACCTTCAGTCCACCTTATATTATAACCTCACAGCCCCAATGGAGTATCAAGGGGCAAAACGCCACATTCACTCTCCACAATTAGGCCTAGTACTACTACAAACTATGCCGAAATAAAAGAATATGTTTAACGAGTGTCAAATATTGAAATATCATGTGTGGAAGCTACAAGAATTTTACCTCAAATGGTAGAAGGTCCGACTCTCCTCCTCTAGGTGTTGACTTAACTACATGCATATGGAATGTCCCTCTACCCTGGGATCCAGCCTGAGTACCCTGCGCTGCACTACCATGATGGTATGAATGGTCTCTCCCCAAGGTTTCATGTCTACCACCACTATTAGTGTAGCCTGTGGATATCCAACTTCATGCATGATATGGGGTAATCAATCCCCTACCAACAATCTGCACTGATCTCTACCCTCCAACTCTTTTCATCTGTTGTGGGTTCCAGCAGAACCTCTTTACATGGCCCATCTCGTCACATGCTCTACTCTTAATATACAGTCAAGAACACTGGAATTTCATGTGTCCTGGCTTGCAACACTAGTAGTAGTAAACTCGATCACTAACTTGAGACACTAGTTCCTTTTTTTGGTTGTGTTGTCCCCCGATTCCCTAGTAGAAATTCTCAAAAGGATACTTCATACTATTAGAAATTGTTCCACTAGTTCACCCAACTGGAATCACATGGCTTCTCTAAAAAATCCTATTTCAGTTTTCCTTTTTAGATGAGGTCTTAATTTATCACCTCAACAAACCACTTCACCCAAAATATATTTACCTAGGATCTGGACTGAAGTAAAATTCCATCCTAAATGAGCATTTCCATAGCTTCCTCATCTCCCATTAAAGAAGGAACAAAGTGTTGAAAGTCTGTGAACCGACATGCATACTCCATTACTGAAATCATCCCTTAAATCATACTCATAAATATTATATCCTTATCTTTCTTTAAGGTTGCTGGGTTGTAAGGTACTAGAAACTTTTCCTAAAAACTCTTCCACACCATTCCATCTAGCTGTTCGGTCTGAGCTAATATATCCCACCAACGGTTTTCCTAGCCCCATAACATGTAAGTTTCCAGATTAACTCACTTCTCAAAAAGAGTCTCTAGATGTTCAAGAATTTTGTGGATATACTCTATCCAGAACCCAGCTGCCTCTGGCCCACCCACCCCACTAATTTCTAGATGGCATTGTTGGTAAAACACCCTAGTAAATTTGAACATACATGGTGCGACCCACCATGGGTCACATTCCATCATCCACATAAAATAAGAAAATTTATAATAGAACTACTCTTCCCCATCATCTGGAACAGTGGGGTCTCTTTTCTCTTCTACTGGGGAGAATTCTCAGAAACATCCTCTTGTCGCCTTACTAGTACACGCCTTAGTGGTGTCATTTCTATACAATGCCCAAACACAAAATTTTTAAAGCAAAACCATGAAACATTCCCGAAGCATAAGGAAAGATTCATCACTAGCCAAAAATAATCCATTTTACATACACTTCCCATTGGTATTTATTACATCTGAAACAAGACCCTCAATCATCCTTCCCAAGGACGTGGATAATACGGGGTAAAAAACTCACACGGTTGTGATCCCATCCTTTTACACCATTTTAAAATTATTTTTGTATCCCAAATTAATCCCACAGCATTTTAATTCACTAACCTTTCTTTGTCATGTATCGTTATTTAATTGTTAATTAGAATTATCATTTACCTTTTTAACTTTTTATATCATCTCATTAGACAAAATTTCCCTATTTTAAAGAAAATTAAATTCATTCTACTCATTATGTCTCGAACACCCATCTCATCTGTGTGTGCATGATATGATGCATGTCACTTATATACATAAGTTCCTAGAATGATGCATGAATGCACAACAATGTTTCATTTCTTCCATGAGAACAATATCATTAATCTATCACATCACACCACATGTGTGTCGCCCAATGGTGAAATATCATCAAATGTAACAACACACAACAAGAGAAACAATTACCGCCCTGGGTGACATGGGTTTCCCCCCATACCCTAGTTAGCTACTCCTAGGAACGATCTCATAACCATGGCCTAAAATTTTCCTAATCTCATGTCTGCCATACTGAAATAGTAAGAGATAGAAAATAACTCCTATGATACAACTTTGTAAAATCCTCGACCTGGGTGCCACAAAACTGGGTCCCCAGTCCAAATTCCTAGATGACCTCAAGCCCCCCACCCCCACCCCCCCCCCCCACCCCCCTCGTACTAGAGGTGGCTGACTAGTAGTGAATTTCTAGACTAGTCATTTGGGGATACTATACCCTCTTAACTAGAGTGAGCCACAGCAGAACACAATATAAATAAAAAAACAATAAGAAACAAGTATTAGAATGCATAACAAAACATCTTCCAAACTGGATACATACCACAAATAATAGTAAATATGTCATATCATGCTTCAATGATAATTAAAATAATCCAAAATAAAGACAATAGAGAAATCCAAAAAAAGGTCCTAACTCCATGTCAGGAATGCCATCCATTCATGTCCCATGTCCAGCTCAACTCCCTAGCATAGGGCCCTTTCCATTATCCTGACCTACAAGCATGAAATCTGATCAGGTTCCCAATGGAAGCTCAAACAGGGTGTTATTACAACTCAGTACAGCACCACCAATGGTGTCTACAAAATATCCAATCTAACAGATAGTTCATGCAAGTATAAATAAATCTGAGGTAATGGAAAGGCATTTTGGGGCCACTCATTAACCTTTCTCTACTTTTCTATTACTATTTGGATTATTATTTCATGTTCATTATGTACATCATCTCTTTATTTTTTTAATCATCATCATTTAATCAATGAGTCATAAATTTACTTTATTCACAAAATATTCATGGCATTTATCATTCTGCATAAGTGAACAAGTTGAGTCCCTATCTCACTAGGAATGAGCATATCAATTAATCACCACACTTACCTTGAAGCCTTAATCCAAGTATTCTCGTTCAATACAACCATTGGGGGTATATAGCATCAGTCTGACTCCCCATACTTTGCATTCCTGGGTAGGTTAGGGCATCAGTCGAACCCTACTTGTGGGAGGAACATCAGTCTTTAATCCCACCACTAAGCCATGTGCACATTCTTATTTATTAATTAACCACACACAAACCATATCATAACCAATACAACCAATAAACATAACAATCATGATTTGAAAAAATCAATATGAGATTCAATCCCATGCCATAGCCTATTCACAATGTCATTTTACACTACAAAATGCATTAGCCTAATTATTTTTCCCAAGTCTTACACCATTATCCATATTCATTAATTCACAAGACATTACCAATCCCATATTTCAATATTTCTCACACACCCATCCTCTTAGGGTTTTCAACATAATTCATTATCTACAAGGCAAAATCCACATTAGCTAATTTAACACATTTTTTGTTACCATTCCAAACAATCCCTTAAGAAATTACTAAGCATAGACCCATGCCAATAATTTATTATCACTATAACTCTACATTTCAACATTCTTATCAAGGGATCTATATGGTCACAAAGAAACCTAACTCATATATAAATAAAATCTAAGTCCAGAAATTATTAGTGCACACCATGGGTGGCCCTACAAAGTTCAAGTCATCCTCTATGTGTCCCATGGAAACAATGAGGGTTTTCATTAATCATCTAGAAATATGTTACACAGAAACTCATCACGAGATCAAAATCAAAGCAAGGTTAAACCAAATAAATAAACCCAAACATGCACAAATCTCAAATAAAACTATCAGATATAACTTGTAGACCACCTACCTTGGATCTGATGGTGAAGGCAACCCTAATTGAGGCCTTGGATCCCAATTAAACACCCATTTTATGTCTCAACCTAGATATCAATAGAAAAGTTGGTCTTTTGATCTTCGTAAGGAGATAAAGATGGAATTTGAACCTTAAACCAAAAAAGATAAGAAAGAGTGGGATTAGCCATACCTGGATCTTCAATTCGTAGCTGACAGAACTCCCAGCATCCTAGCTATAGAGTAAAATCACCCTTGGAAGATCTTGGGAGATTTTTTTCATCCCTAGTGTTTCAAGTGGGAATAAAGGAAGAAATACTGAGTTGGGGTTTAAAATCTTGTAATGTCATTTTTATAAATTTCTTAACTTTACTGGGCTGCACTGTTTACCTACACAGTTTTCCAAACCATGTGCAAACTATGGGAGAGCTATTGTCCCAAAAACCCCATTTCATGTGTTTTCATGGAAATTATACATGGTTATCATTACCATTCGAAATCCTATTTCCAAGGATGCATGGTTATCTGGGATGATCCGTAGGGTTTGCACAAATAGTGCGCAAATTGTGCAACATGCCTCGAAACTCTTTTTCCATCCATTTTCACGACCCAAACCCCCAAAAACATCCCTTTTTCTTCACATGAACTTTATTGAACAATTATTTAACCAAACTAAAAGAGTTAAACTGAAATATAAACAAAATCATACCTCATGAAAGGTCTTAGATCTTACATCATATGTGTTTTGGCCTGAATGTTCAGGTTCTTGCATATAGTATATAAAAAAATCATCAATATATTTATAATAATTTTATAATTATAATATTTTCTTATTAGATACATTATTTTAAACATTATTAAAAAAAATTCATGTAAAATAAATCACATCACTTCATAAAGATGGTAGGTCGTATGTACGCACGAGCAATGATATCATTCTCTTAGCAGATGAAAGTATAAGTATATAAAATATCAATATTAATTAATTTATATAATTCCCTATATATCACATATATTTAATAAATTTATCCTTATTTCATTTAATTTAATGTGTATGTGAAAAATCAATTACAACTCTTCACGAGACTGTAGTCCGCCTTAGACACAAAAGACATTATTATATATTAAAAAGAAAGGAAACTAAGAAGGTATATGTGATATTATAATTCCATATATATAATTACATCCTAAATACTATATATATATATATATATATATTAAATCCGACATTTTATCTTTCTATAATAGGAGTTTATCTAAAATAAGTTCCATCTATTCGTAAGGCGGTAGTCCGCCCTACACATGATCGACAAGTTTCATTTCCCATTTGATGGAAGATGAGATAGACATAGGTTATTAAATCAACACATTAAAATTACATTATATTTTATATTATTATTTTATTATGTTATCATTATTTAAAATATAATGGTGGTGGAGAAATAAATAAAATAAAAATGATTATTTAAGAACATTACCTCTTCTTTGGATGACCTCATTAGGTTTTCACCCATATCCTTTATTGGATGTATTTATGATCAAACCAAGTTATCTAGGATGTTGGAAGGGGAGTAAGTAAGTTATTTTTTTAGTTATATTTTTAATTTAAAAGATTTTAATGTGTGAATTGGGGATGAGAAGAAGTCGCCTTTAACAAATTAGGGAGAAGGCACGCTAGAAATTTTTAAAAATAATCAATTAAACCAACGTTTTTATCATGCCAAAAACCATCAAAATGGATCATTATTGACCCATATAGTTTATAATTTCAAAATATATCTAAAAAATGTTTTTTATAAGTATTTAGGTCATTTTAACGCTTATATTTTTAATTTCACCCCAATGTAAATCTTGTTTTTATCTTAACCATGATAATTAATTTTTACTTATTCTACTAAAAATAATGGAAAAAATTCATGTATGTATTATTATAAAAAAAATATTATGATTTCTAAAAATATTAAATAAATTTTTACAAATTAAATTAATTGAATTTTTAAAATATATTTTAAAACTATACCCACAAACATGACGAAAAAGAGGGTTTCCAAAGAGAAATTCTCATAAGTATAGAAGGTTTCAATATCAAAATTCAATATGAAATTAATTAAACACACCTAAATTATATTATTTTTAATATAATAGAAATAATTTTTCTTTAAAATAAATTTAAAATATAATTTAACATTTCAACTAATTTAAATTAAAAGGTAAAATTCAATTATAATCATTATTTTTCACTATTCGTCGAAAAATGAATCTTTTCAGAAAAATCACAAAAAGATAACCATAAAAAAAAATTTATATAATTATTTAAAAAAATAATTTTATTTTATCAAATATGTTTTCTAAAAGTGTTAAATATTAATTTTATCATAAGTTTGCATGAAAAGATGAAACTATTTTTTTGAAAAAAATAGCTTTTTCAGAAAAAAAAATTCTTTTCCTTTCATATTATTATTATTTTTATTTATAATAAAAATATAACCAATGAATGTGTGTAAACTATATATCTTTTCTTAATTTATTTAGTCATATTCATAGATTTCAATTTAAAATCTATGATATAATGGTTAGGTTTAAATAATATTTAAATAGAGTATCACATTTTTCTCTAAAACAAGTGGTGTGTGCATCCCATGATATCAAAGGAGATTGAATTTATTTTAAGTAAAGTAATTTTAATGTCTCAAGGTGTTATAGAATAATATATCTAGATCATATATACAACATGATTCCTACCCAAATAAACTATTTCTAACTAAACTAAAATCATCCTCTCTAAGTTAGTTTTTATGTTCCAAGATTCTTTCTTATAATTAAATTCAAATAATAATCAAACTAATCATTTTCCCCAATGAGATGAATGACTTAATTAAAATACTAAAACATCTATCCCAGAGAATGAATTTGAAAATTTTCATCTAAACAGAATAAATTCAACCTAATTCTATCAAAATCATATATCTGTCATGATTTTAACCTAAATAAATAATTCTTATCTCAATATACCATACTCTCCCTAATGAAATACAAAATCCTCACAAAAATAAAAAAAATTCCAAAATTTTTATTCAAAATAAAAATGACAATCCAATCACATATCAAATAAATAAAATTATAGAAACCAAACTAATGAAAATTTATGAAATAAAGTTCAAGAAATTTAATATATCTAAAGATGGAATCACATGAAAATGGTTCTAACCCAAAAAACATCTAATATATATCATAAAATTTATACATCACAACTAAAATTTCATGACCAAAAATATAAAAAATATGTTTAAAATATTTTAAGAAAATTATTCAAATAAAATTTACACAATAATAACCTTTATTTAAATAAATATTAAACCATTTTATTTGGATGAAATATTTTGAATATTTATTTCAATACCAATAATTTATAATTTAATCCTTTTAATCTTATCCCAAATTAGGCATAAATCAAACATAAACATTATAATTTACCACAAATATGTTTGAAATTAATGTATTTAAATCAAATTAAAATAAACTGAAAAACATTATTCTTAAAGGAATTCATATATAAATATAACATCTATAACTTAATCTAATATTTGAAACAAAACAAACAAAATAATTGTAAAAAACTAGAAATCAACCTTTTGAGATAAGAAATAAAATATTACTGATAATATCCTGACCTAGGAGCCACTAAATGGTGCATTGAGCGTGTTAGTCCCAAGGCCTCAAGCATTCCTCCTCATATACCAAAGGAAACCAACATTAAATCAGGTTCTAATGGAGGTATTGTGGGGATAATATAACCACATGATCAGAGTATCTCATTGGTATATACAATAAATCATAAACAAAAGTAGATGAAAATCAAATTAGTTGAGGATACTAATTTCTGATGGAAAATAATAATTGAATAACCATCTTTCCATGTCTAATTGATGCTAAAAAATACATGACGAATAGATATAAAAGGTAATACATAGAAAATATGAAAATAAAATGAAACTAAAATCTAAAAAAATGTCATCTTCATAAGAATCTAGAGCTCTTCCTCAGTCGTATGATCATAGCCTCCCAAGTAAAAGAGTGTGATCCCATGAATAATCCATAAACATGATCTTACAACTTGGAGATATGTTTGGGTACCAATTAGCAGCTTGAATAGGGTGTAAGATATACTTAGTAGGCCACCACCAATAGTGTTTAATTATTGTGTGTTTTTTAAAATAAAACACAAAAGTGTGTAGTTATATTAATAATACCGTAAATAAATAAATTTTATTAAGTCTGTATCAAGTTCCTCAATGGATATTGGGCCAACCATACCTACTTCAACCTAAGCTAGAATATCTCTGAGGATGTGTTATCATATATAAATAAGTATATTTATAAATATATGTACATAAATATATATATATATATATATTCACTATATACATAGTAACACATATATGCATATATATAGATACATATTGCTAGGCAGGACCTAAGGTGTAACTCTTGAATCCATGCATAGTCATAAGAGTTTCACAGAATAATAATAAGGGACTCCAAACCCAAGTATCACACTAATGTATGAAATTCCCATCCTCATAATAAGGTATGATATGCCTGAGTATCATAATAAGGGATTCTATGCCCGATTTCCACTATAAGGGATACGATGCTCGAGTATCACAATAAGGGATGTCATGATCGAGTATCAAAATAAGGGACTATATACTCGAGTATCACAATAACGGATGTCATGACCAAGTATCACAATAGGGTATTTTTTTCATGTATCATAATAAGGGGTGTTGTGCCAAAATATCACAACTAGGGATTCCATTTTGTTAGTAATAATGGATGCCATTTTCATATATAGTGTAATAGAGTACTTTTTATTATTTCATTCATAAGTGCCTAAGGTGGGGAAACTGAGATGATCTTGGCACTCCCTCTTCATTTAATCCTATTTACATAATACCGTTAATTAATTAATAATGGATAATTCCATGTACATGAACATGCCATATTATAGTTTGATTAATAATTTATAAAGTAGTACATGTATATAAAAATTCGATAAATCACTTCATGTAATACCTTTTAATTGTATCTTTTTATTTAATAACACATGAAACCTCATAGTTAGTTTTATTAAAAGATTAGGCACGGTTGTCATATAATTTTTGTTAAATAATTATAACATTTTTTCATAATTTATAAATTAATACTCCTCAAAAGGTGATAAAATGCTAAAAACTAATAATTCTCATAGGAAACTAAAACAAAACAAATATAATTGTGGTTTAATTTATGGAAAATCATAAGGGTAAAAGGAATATGAGAATCACAACAAAAAATGGTGGTTTGATTCTAGGTAGATAAACTCAAATGATTTAATTAGATGCAATAGGAATAACTATTTTATCATTCCATATTTAGAAAAAACATTTTCAGGCATTGGAATCGACTCATGGAAATGTCATGTGTATGTTATAATGGCATAATTTGTATACAGTCTATAATTTAAGTTAAAATAAATATACCACTTAACTTTTTCCAAGGATGATTCACAAATCAATTGTCAAGCATTGATTCAGGCTGGTTGGGGGGTTATTAGATTAGAAAAAGACCTTGAAATTGGGCATATGGTCTCATATTGAAATATTATTCAATATGTAAAATGAAGATAATAAAATTGGAATAAGAATCATAGAATCATTGTGGGTCTTCAAACTCAATTTATGACCAGTTATTCTAATCATGGATGGAGTATATCTCACACTTCCTGTGAGGATATGAGGATAAATCCATGTGTGGGATCTATATGGGTGTGGATGGGTGAGGAAAATGAGTGTTGAGGATTAAAAAATTGAGGGTAAAATAGTAATTTGATCTCTTTGAAAATGGCTCACAATTAGGTATTATGGTTTTTCTAACCTTGTTCCAACCATGATCACCTACTATCCAAATTAATTTTACCCCACATAGTTACATGCATGGTTAGAGAAACTATGCCCAACTTGTGTGCGTAAATATCCATTTGGCACCTCCCCTCGCATGGACAGGTGCATGTTTTTAAAAATAGTTGACAACCCATGTTCCCTCTTCAATAATATAATTAAATCCTTTTTCATAGTCATGTTGCCTTGTGTTTATTGTGTTTCAATCCATGCTCCACCCCCATTAGGGAAACACAATTTCACCTAGAGGATCAAACATTTTGTAAGAAACCATGTTCCCTTTCACATTTTTCTTGAAAAAAAATGTTTTTGGATCCCCACACTCATGGAAGTCAATAGAACACCTTAGACACCTCTAATGCCTTATACCTCATCTAAAAACACTTTTAAGTGTCCCAATGATTGTATTTTCATTCTGAACCCTAGTTCAACATTTTTTCCTCCTTCCAAATTAAAATTTCAAATTCTTTTTGAAATTCTCATAGATCAAATATGTTGGATCTTATGGCCTCGAAACCTTAAAACCTCTTATCCATGATAATCCTTAAGTAATAACGACGCATCAACCAAACTACACGGGTCAATAAATTATTGATGGAATATACATGTTTCATTTTAAACCCCAAATACACTAGTAATAATTTATTCCAACATATGATACTTGAGAAATTAATACTCAAACAAACACTCATAACCATTAATAAAATATCAAGGCGACACTTACCTGAGCTCTTCTAACCAAATACATGATCATTTTATCATTCCTTTCCTCATCCAGCTCATGGATATCAATACTATAGGCTCTAACAATTAATGGACAATTCGATGCCCATATTCTCATCATCAAAATTTTCTAAATGTGGAATACCTTATAATTCTAACAATTCTCCTAAAATGATTTTTGACATGGTTGAATGGATGATTCTCAATCATCCACATTTTAACCAGTCATGTCAGATTCCCCAAGAATGGAATGAGTGACCTTCCATTGTACTCATCTCATCAAGAAGACATGACTGATGTGGTTTTTCACTGGTTTCATTCATCCAACAAAATAAAATAAAATCGATGAACCACTAGCTGAATATTTATAAGAATTATTGGCCTTAACAGTCAATACATCAGAAACCCAATCCTGATGCCTTTTATCCAAGCCACCTCGATATTTTTTTATGTACACTCACAAAATCTTATAATCTAAATTCTATTTTCTTCTCTTTCTCAATCGATCATTTATTTTATCTTTTCCCAACACCAAAATATGAGTAATCATAACCCAACAACCTTGGATAGTCACAATATAATCATATCAATAGAGTGAAGGACACTAAAACACCCAAAGAGGGGTGGGGTGAACCTGGGAGTCAACATTTTCTTATCAAGTAAGGGATATTGTTCCCATGTTGGTAGGAACCTGTTAAACCAATATATTGTTAATATTTAGTAATTAAACCATACATAAACTGCAAGACAACACATAAATATTACTTGGTTCACCACTAAGGGACAGTCTATGGAGCATAATCTGAATGTGTGTTGTTTGTACCTAAATCCATTAGTCTTCCCTAGATGTGCATTGCATATATTTTGACACATTCACTCTATTCTAGGAAAACTACCTTTATAGGGTTTTAGGGCTTTCACAATATGTCCCGTAGAACACTCCCATCAACTACCCCCATCTCATTTCATTGAAATAATTCTATCTCAGATTATCGGCTTGAAGTTCACTTCAATGGATTGCCATTAAACTCTTTTCTCCTATCTATCATGAGACTTTTCTTACAATGTAGACCCGAGTTGATGCACACCAAAATCCATGTAGACTAAAAAACTGATATTCAAAACATACTTCCATGAATCTCCTTCATGAATCTCACTACTTCATGAATCACCATTTCCTTCATGGAACAAACTACCTTTGATAATATAAATGCATTCAAGAAGCTAACTTTCATTACAAAGATAATTTCCTTCATGAAGAAAACTACATTCATGAAGCTCGCTAAGTCAATAGGGTATATCCCATCATCGCAAAGATCACTTTACTCATAATCATTATCCTTAGTCAAGACTAAACTTTTTTTCACGACGCTCATGATCATTTAAAAACCTAGATTCATGGAGCTATCCTAGCATTATGAAATCATAGAGATTTCATATTTTCCATGAAAATTATCATCTGAAATGAAGAGGGTAGTGTTGTATTTATAGGCTCGACATTGTTGATGCTCCACCACCTACTATGTAATTTTTGGGTGCTCCACCGTTCATAATTCTCCACTAAAATTTGATGTAGTCACAGATCTCATTGTCAATACATTTCACAGTCATGATACACTAATTCTTATATTCACAAACATCACTATCTCCATTCACGATAGTATTCATCTTCATGATCCTCAACCATTTCATTAAAAACTCATACCTTTAAAATTTTCATGAAGTTATTATTCTAGAAAACTCCCCTTATCGATGCTAGCCTCTTCCTTATGATTTTTTACCTCAAAAATTTTAAAAACACTGGGATAGATGCCACCTTAAATACTATTGTTATATTGAACTATGAGATCCCTTTCTTTCCTGTAACACCCCAAGATTTTATGAAAAATATTCTTTTACTTTCATTGATGTCTTCTATTATACAGCACACTATGTTTAAATTTTACTATAAGCAAAACCTTATTAGCTTGTAGTATATGCAACACTATTCTTGGATCGTGTTACACACAATTTCATCTTCGTTTTATAATAGTCATTCTACGCAACGTTGAGTGTGTGTGTGTGTGTGTGTGTATATATATTCAATGTATAAATGAAATATGTTTGGATTCTGTTATACGAAACAATGAAGGATTCTTTCACAACACGCAACCCTGACTTGGCTTTCATTACACACAATCACGACCTTCCTCGATAGCGTGTGTTGTACGCAATACCGGGTTTTACTAAACAACGATATATTTTTATAATATTATTATGAACTAGCCGTTATTAATAGTATTAACTAAATTTTGAATTTTATAACATTATTATTCATCTTACACATTTTCTAGAACATAGTATAAGAACAAAATAAATTTTTCGGGTAAAATAAGTATTTTTCAAAAATTACAGTTTTGCCGCCTTTTGATGGCACACACACATTAAATCTAGTTTTTGACATGTTTATAAGTTCAATTTTACAAAATAAAATTATTATTTGGAGTCAGGATATAAAATTTTACCTTGGATAATTTTTTCATATTATTCTGATAACTTTCATATTTTAATGAATAGTAAAAACACGCTATATTTTAATTAAAAACAACTTTTGTTCATCGTAATAACTTATGTGGTTAAATAATAATAATGAATGGTTTTAAAGTATAAATAGAATATATTTTTACCATTTACTATAATTTATGTCATTATCCTTGATTTTACATTGAATTTGTAGGTTAAATAAATTCAATCTTTTGCAATGTTTTAAACAAAAACCCGTTTTCTTTCGACAACGGGATTAATTTTAATTTAATTTCTGCAACTTCTGTGTATTGAATTTGTAAAAATGGATTCCATATTTGGAATCAGTGGGTCCAAATTATATTAATAGACTACTTTTTATTTTTTGGATTTATGAATAGTAACAACGGTAAATTTTATTTATCATAGTTAAAGGAAAATCGGGTAATTAAGGGTAAATATAATATTATAAAATTACCCTAACAAATGCGAAAATTCTATTGGATTGCTAAAAGTCGACCCAGATCACCTAAGGGTCGGATTAGATCCATTTTAAGGAATTTTGACCATGAAAATAATTTAATTATTATTAAAACCAAAGAAAGTGACAACATGTCACTCTCTTAAATATTATAAGTATAATAATTTTAATTTAGTGAAAAACATCATAAAACATCGAACCTGAATAGTCTCCAGAAAGATAATAAAATTATCTACATCATGATAATTTATTTAGAATTTTTAGGGATTAAATAATTGTCATTAATGGTGATACATTAATGATGCAGAAATTATTTATTTAGTGAAAAATCAATAATATAGTTTTTATTGAAATATTAATACATATCAAAAGGCCCAAAAATCTGGAAAAAACTTATTATTAGTGTATATATAATCCCTAATCATCCACTGGCCGAATTTATGACCATTTGGATCTTTATTAAGATGATTATGACACTTATATTATTTTATTTTAAATGATGCCAAAGTTTTCACCTTCATAATTTAATAAATATAACAATTTAAATATTATTATTTTATGATTATAAATTAGAGTAAAAGTATTATTGTGAAATTTGATAGATTTATATTCATCATATAATTTTAGTTTTACATTTTATGCAACATATAAATATATTAAATAATTATACAAAAATGTTCTAGTAATTATTTTATTAAGAGATAACCCAAATAAATGGTTTTAAAAATAATAAAATAAATATTATATGAACTATTTAATGTGATACACTAATTTTCTAGATACATATGACCTTTTATAAATCTATTAAAGATTTTAGTTAAAACATATCTTCTGTATATAATTTATTTAAATTCAAATAAATGAATAGTGTCAAATTTGACACTATTGTTATTTTATAAAAATAACATTATAAAATTGTTTAAAAATCACAAAAATATTTAAAAATTATAAATTTAAATATATATGGTATAAAATGTTATAAAGTTTCCAATTATGGACAATTCACAACAAATAAGTAATTATTTGTTTTAATTTAAAATTTAGAATGTTATTACCACAAATAAAATTAAATTGATTAAATAAGGATAAATCAAGTTGATAAAGTTGAAAATAAATTCCTAACTTGTCTAAATTTTTTTGGTTGATGATATTACAACCCTATATCATCTAATATTTTAATATGAGTCATTTTTGGAGGTTTTTAAGTGGGGTTAGATTTATTATAAATTAATATTTTTAAGATTTCCAAAGGTGCCCCTCCCCTCCCTTATAAAAGGGCACCTCTTCCCTCTCTTCCTCACACCAATTTGAGCCTTCAAGCTCGGCCAAACACTGACCAATTTTCTTCTCCACTTCCCTAGAAACATCCTAGAGGTCCTGGTATTCTTCAAAGACCATGTTTAGTGCCCTAAGAAGAGGTCTCAAAGAGGCGCTTCAAAGAAGAGGTAATGTTCGTTACCGATTCTTTCAACTTTATTTCTTCTTCCACTTCTTCTTAATTAGTTGTTTCATTATAAATTAATAACATCGATATCACTCATATACTTATATGTTATTATAAGTATGAAACAACCCTATTTCACAATTTATCCATCCTACGGAAAACGAAATCACCGCGCGTGCGTACGTAAGGAATACCGTCTCCACGCCGTGGTGTAATATATTTTCCACCACCACCTTACTTGGATGGGTATAATTGTGTAAATAATGACTATATATGATTATTTTAAAGTGATATTGATTCTTAAATATTATACATACACTTGAATAAAATTACCCGATCATGGGAATGATATCATCGCTCGTGCGTACGTACGGACTACCGTCTCCACGACGCGATGAGACTCATTCTCAATGATTAACCATTCTTGAATGATTATAAAGTATATATAATAAGTAATCATGAAATATATGACATAATAATGATACTGGATTTATTTATTTATATATATATATATATGTATGTATTTCATCTACTTAATTCCATTCAATTCAATAAGGAAACGAAAACAGCGTTCATGCGTACATAAGACCTACCGTCTCCATGAACGGTGTATTTCTTTCCATTTATCGATATATTATATATATGTATATTCTGAGTATATATTATATATAAATAATATTTTACATTCTGGATATAAGTAATCATTATCTAATTAATCATATGAATAATTACAAGTTAAAACACGAACAACAAATGAGACGATTTTACCCAAAACGCTACTTTAACATGTATTTACAAAACAATGGGTAATGTAAAGTCATAAGTGAACCATATATGATATAATAACAATAAATATTATTCTGTAATAAGTCAATAACATTATTTAAATCATTATACAGGGGGTTCAGATACGTACGAAGCATATCGGACCTAAGGTAAGGGATAATTTTGCAAATCTCATTTTTATCCGAGATTGCTTATTCGTAATTATTTACTGGGGTTATTGTTATCATCCATGTCCATGTTTCCTAAAAATGGTTTCATGTATGTTTAAATTAATTTTTACCCACTTTTGAATTTTACTACATGGTATGTAAGGAATCTTTCTTTTGTTTACATTATGAGGTACTTTTTTGACTTTTCCGAAAAAAGTACGATAAGAATGTTTTATTTAATGTATATGGAATGAAAGGATTTTTATGGTTTTATAAATCCTTATTTTCATGAAGCTTACTTCAAAATATTTCATGACTATTTTCAACAAAAAACTTTTCTTCTAAAATTTCATGACATTTTGTGAAAAGAAAATGATTTTGAAGAAAAAAGGATATTTTCCTCAAGAATTCATTTAAAGTGTTTTATCAAAACCATTTTCATCTAAGATGACATTATTTCACATGTGTATGTTTCAAGTGTAATGTCTCTATGATTTACATGGTTTCACTTTTTTTATTATGAAATGATATCCATTTCTTTTATATGGATTATTTCATGATGAGATGATGTTTATGAAACCCATTTTATTTATTAGGTTATTATGAATGATCTATGTTTATTTTGTGGCACAAGTAAGAATGATTTCATTATGATATGGGTGGGACGTATATCTCCCTCCAATTCATTGGGTAAAGATTTATATCTCATGAGGTAGACATGGTTGGAACGGTAAGTTAATCTGGTTCAGTGTTACAGGATTGAAACGAGGAGTGAACTCAATTCAGAAAGGGGCATTGTCCACCAAGATGGTCTTGGCAGCAATCCCTTGGCTACTATAGAAATCATGAAACGTGCTGAATGGTTTCCACAATTACATGTTTTATTCCCATGATATTTTATCATTCTTAATGTTTCCTTATGATCTATTCCATATGTACTTCCATGTTTTATGTCATTGCTCAAGCTTTTTATGTTTAAACATTATGTTCATGTTTTAAAGTTCAAATGTATGTGGTATGTTTTATTTTATCCATGCTTACCCTTACTGATCATTTTATCTCACCCTTTTGTATGTTTTATTTTCCCCAGGATATAAAGAATGGTTTTAGGTAAGAAAAAAAATGGAATATCTTTATTGGGAGATGTTGAAGATCTTTCACCATGATTAGAAGATTACGTTCCATGTTTCCAAAGACAATAAACTATTACGATCCTTGTGTGTCTTTTTTTTGTTATGTATAAAGTATTACGCAAAAGTAATGTAATGTTCATGTATGTCAAGCTTCGGGTCTCTACAGTTGGTATCAGAGGAAAGGTTTAGTCAACCTTTGGAAACTAGGATGCGAGAACTTTAGTGAGATCCCTAGATATATTTCTAAGGTATGTATAGAGATGTCCCGAAGGTTAAGTATAAGAATAGGTTATAGTTCTAGAATTATGGTAACAATATTAGATTAAACCTAAGATGTTAGATATTGAAGTTACTCCCCTTTATTGTGATTTTTGCCTCTCACACTATTCTTTTTGGGTTTTAGAAAATGGTTGGAAACAAGATGATTCACGATAATGGAGGATATGATGGACAATGGAATGATATTCTTCATGATAAACCAAATGAAATGGGATTTGGAAGGACAAACAGCATTATTATGCCGAATGAGCAATCTCATAATATGATAAAAAAACTCAAATTTGGTAAGTTTCCTAACTCGGCTAATAAGAGAAAGATGGAGTTTCATTATGATCATAGAGGAAAGAAAGTTCAATTTCCCCTATGTAAATCATGTAGGAAGAGGCATTAAGGAGAATTTTTCAAAGGAACTGGAAGATGCTTTGGGTGTGGAAAAGAAGGACATAAAGCCAGTAAGTGTAAAGGAAAAGGTTCGGTTAACACCATGGATGAGGATAATGGTATTGCTACAACATCAACAATGGTTAAATGTTTTAAATGTGTAATGTACGGGCATTATGCAAACCAATTCCCTAAGGGAAAGTCTCATGAAGATAATCAGTAAGGTCATATGGGTAATATTTATGTGGATGATGATGAAGAGACTACAAATGATATGTGAGATGAAAGAATTGTTGAATCTCGGTCAATGGTTTAAGAAGGTAGTGGAATGATTACATGTTTATCAAGTGTAATGTTGTATAAGTAATCTCATGGTACTATGGAATAAAGAGACATCTAAGGATTTTTACACTGTTGTCTTTCCTTAAGTTTTGAAAGTGTGTGATGAATGGTACCAGTATTTTTGGAAAGTAGATGATATGCGCATAATGAAGGGATAAGAAGATAATGAGATGTTTGATTGTATTCATGAGCTCATGACTGATATAAGGACTATGTGATATTATGGTTTGATTATATAGAAATTTTGGGATTTTTGTATGTGGAAAGAGTTAACTTTTGAGAGCATTCATGTTTTTACTAAGGTTAAATGGGTATTCATTTTTCTAGAGAATACATGATTAAGGTATTCACATGTTTGTAATTTGACCAACAAGATATATCTTATGATATATGGGAGATAAATGATGGAATTCACGTGATTGTTATGTGACATTTCAAGTAATCATTTTCTTTATACTATGAGCTTGGACAGATGTATTCTGGATAAGCCTAAAGATTGGAATGGAATATGTTGTACATAAGTTAGTATTGTTTAAGGATAGACCTTTTTTCGATATTATTGATGGGATGTTATAGTAATATAAAAAGGACAACTTGCAGGACGGGCGACAGCCCATCGCATCAGACAAGGTTGTGGGAATCGAACCTACAACCGAAGTGCGACTGGCCTTTATCACCTACCACTGGCCTACAGAAAGTCCCTGGTTAGTAGAAACTAGTTTTATTATATTAAGCAGTATGATATATGAAGTATAAGTACATTTTAGGAAACATATATGATTAATCTCACTATAGATCGACTTATGTATATTTAATAACTTTTACTAACCTTTTGTTTGAGACAGATGGAATGACCCTTCATTCAATCACATGATCTGCTAACACTTCACGAATAACAAATTCAACTTAATTTCTTTAAGAGATGAAGTGGAAATTGTTCAAGGCACGAACAACAGTGATATTGTACCAAAATAAAGTAAGTATTTATTCTAATTCAAACTCTTCAACATTAGGGAAATGATCTTTAAAACCAAAAATGTTGTCCTAGTTCCCTTATATCCAATGAATCAGATGGTACCCTAGATCATCACAAATTTATGCCTTTGTGATTGTTGGCTTTTTCATAGCCATGTCCTCTACCACTCTACATCAGAACTTGATGGTTAGATTTTTCTTCCATATCCATATTTTTACCAATGTTATCCTATATGGAAACCCAATGATGAGTTACTTTGGGTAATCATTGCATTTCATATTTTAGTTTTTAAAATTAAGTTTATTATTCCTTTTTACGATGTGGGTTTCTATAAGGCCCCGGCCTTAAACATCTCTTAATATTGAATTAAATGAATAATTCACAATGAGGATATTTTCAAGTTTAGAGTTTTAGAGAATTAGGACATAACTATTACATCTCAAAAGGTTACAAAGTAGACACTTCTATTAAGTTTCCATAGAATAAAAAAACTATTAAAAAGAAGCATGTCTAGTTCCATGTTTTATATAGCATGACTTTCCCTGGATCCCATCCGTGACCCTATTCCACATTAAGTCCTGTGAAAAACATTTCAAAAAAACATGGGGTGAGCATAAAAAGCTCAGTAATGGATACACAAAGAATGAAAACTGTTAGTTTTTCAAACATCAAGTAAACCATGAATACTTTATCAAAGTAATACTTTTCTCCTTTATGAAGTAGTAAAAACTCCTCACTGAATAAAAGATCATTACTTACCCTTTTGTAACCAAAAGATTCCCATAAAACCCATAAAAAGATCACATAACATATAAAGGTAACTTGGGACATAAACATACTTAAGTGGAATAACCATATGGTCGACTTCCACACATATCACTAAATGGAATAGCCATACGGCCAACTTCCATACATACTTAATGGAATAGCCATACGGCCGACTTCCATACCCAATGCATTGGAGGTTATAACGTAACCACCCATCCTGTTATTCACGGCACCACCCGTCATATGGTTTATCACGTAACCACCTGTCAAATGTCCAAGTACCAATATAAAATCATAAAACATAAAACCAATATAAAGGAATGATAACATTTCCACATTTCAATCACGATATATCATTTAAATATATTGACATAATAGAATCCTTTATCAAAACCATTTTCAATACCAAAATACATAAAATAGTATATGGTATTTATTTTATTTTAAAAACATTATGGCTGGTTGAGGAAGCCAAAGACCAAATAATACTCGCAGTGGCGGAAAAGGTCATTGTCACCACGTACATTAAAAGAAACATTCCTTTTTGTCGTTTAGTAAAATGCTTCGTAGAAAAAGATTCCTTTTGTATAAAAGTAAAAGTCAAAGGGGTTTATACACTGTATAAAAGATAGTTGTGTATAAAACGAAATGTGCCTCAATGAAAGGAGATTGAGACGAGGTCCCTTACCTCGGGTCCGACTTGACTCGATCGTTATTTAACGTCCTGAATAATAAACTTGAGTTAATTTCTATTTGCTTAAGAACCTTTTTCAAGTTCATTATTCCTTTTATATCACTTATTTCCATGTTATAAACATTATGTAACCATTTAATTTAATAATGTTTGTTTTGTCGATATTTGGTTCTTAAGTCGAAAGTGGACTTCTTACAATTACATGTTGTTCATGTGGCCAAAGGTTCTTTATATCCAGACTGAAATTCCTGATTTGGATATCATATATATCATATATATCTAGAATATACATGTATTTATAATATCACATAATCATTTAGAGGTAAGAAATGAAATGCACCGTTCATGGAGATGGTAAGTCATACGTACGCATGAACGCTACTTTCATTTCTATGTCATATTAATGGAATTAAAACTAAATGAGAGGTATGTATGTTTTAATTCCAGAATTATAATAATCATTTAGATGTAACATACATCATATATATCCATTATATATATGTACTTATAATAGTACATTATATTTGGGGATAAGAAATGAAATGCACCGTTCGTGGAGACGGTAAGCCGTACGTACGCATGAACGCTACTTTCATTTCTATATCATAAATTAATGGGAATAAATAATAATGATATAGAGTTATATTATAATTCCAGTATAAAATCATATATAATAAATTTAAATCCATCCTTTATATGTCCCACATATGGCATTAACGAATCAAATCACTTTGAGGGGGCGGTAGTCCGCACTTCCTAAAATGAAATTATCGTGTTTACCCACAATGGAAACCATAAAGGTATACCAAAAATGAAAAATACAGAAGCATAAGGGAAACATAAACATAATATATATCATATATAAATAGATTGGAATCTTAATGGCCACCATTAAAGGTGTTTAAAAGAAGATTGAACAATCATCGTTTCGTGAGGCAGAAATTCGCCAACCACAGAAACAGTATCTTCTTTAACCATTAGATGTAGATGTGTGTAACTGTAGCTCTAATTATTATTATAACAACATCCTAGTATATTGAAGATACTGGATTTGTTACAAAATAAATTAATAAAAAGAATTTAGGGGGTTGGAGAAGCAAAATAAAACAAAAGAACACCAGTGAACACATTACCTCAAAATCGGGTAACTCTCTTAGATTTGAGCTCAAATGCTTCCTTGGGAAGACTTCTGCTCAAAGTGAGGCTTCAAAGAGTAAGATAGGGATGTGGAAATACAAAATGGTCAGGGTTTGGCCGAGCCAAAGGCTTTGTAAGTGTGGGTAAAGAGGAAGAGGTGGGGGCCTTTTATAAGAGGAGAGGAGGGGCACTCTTGGAAAGTAAAGAAAAGTTAATTTATTTTAAAATGAGATTCGGATTTAAGAGGTCCCACCTTAATATAATTAGAGGATAAGGTGATAAGGGTTCTAAATATACCCATCCAGTAGGTTTTGGACATGCGTAGGTCATAGATTTTACATTATCTTTTCATTTTATTTAAATCCTTTATTAATGAGGTAATCGCTGCATCATTATGATGTCATAAATAGTTTAATATATTTAATATATAAAAATTATAAAAAACTATCATGATGTAGGAAATATTTTTATCTTTATAATGAATATTTATAGTCAAAAATATGACTTGTATAACTCCATGTAAAAATTGTTTTAGTAAAACATCTCATGTTTGTGTCATTTTTACTTTAACATTTAATAAAAAGTTATTTATGTCATTTCCCAACCAATGTGGCTCCATGGGGTCACCAAGTTGACCCATGGATTGTATTGGTCGTCCATGACACATCCAATGAGGGTAGGACATGTGTCAAGCTCATCTCATTTTATTAAAACATTATTTTTACCTTAAACTACACTAATTACCTCTAATCGCGATTAAGAACTTAAAAGTTACTTTTCACCAAAAAAAAAATTTAATCTCATCGAACCACATTTTACTTCTTAATGACAACCATGTATGTCATATTTTTTAAAATAAAATCACTGAACTGATAAAGATTCATTTAAATGAAAAATCATTTTCTTTAACTGCCACTTAGTGGTTTCACTATTCATCAAAAATTGAAGTTTTTCAGAAAAATACCAAAACGTCACCCTAAGCTATATTTGATATTCTGAATTCAAAAATGATGCCTATTTTAAAAAATTCAAATCATATAAGTCACATTAATTAATTTAATAATTAATTCCCGATGTCATGACAAATAGCGTGTTTTTATGAAACAATAAGTATCAAAAGATTGACACTAGTTTAAGTCCAATTTCAAAGTGAAATTGATTACAATGACCACCATTGGATTAAATGGTAGAAATATATTCTAATATAACTTTAAAACCAACTAGAAAGTTAATCTAATCATATAAATAAATTAGATTAAAAATAGGTTTTGAATTAAAATACAACATTTTTTCATTATTCATTAAAAAAATGAACTTTATCGGAAAAATACCAAAAATTCACACAAAGTAAATTTTGATGTCCCAATCATAAAGAATAAGTTTATTTTGACAAACATAGCTTATAAAATTGTAAAAATATAGATTTAAAAATGGTTTTCCATAACAAGGCAGTAAAACAATCTTTTAAAAATATTAGTGTATTTCATGCTTAAGATTGGATTTATTCTCATTTTAAGCCTCTAAAACACTATCTAATTCACTAATAGACATAGATAAAAATATCTATTATTAATTACTTACTTGGGATGTTACATCCTTCCCCCCTTTAAAAAATTGCGTCCTTGCCATTTATTTACTTACCGAATAAGTGGGGGTATTTATCCCTCATTGCATTTTCATATTCCTATGTTGCCTCTTCAATCATGTGGTTTTTCCACAAAACCTTTACCTGATGAATCACTTTATTCTATAACACTTTCTCCTTGTGGTCAATAATCTGGACCGGTTGTTCCTCATAAGATAGGTTCTCTTCCAGCTGAACTACCTCTGGACTCAAAACATTAGATGGATCTGGCATATACTTTCTCGACATCGAAACATGAAAAACATTGTGTACCTGAGATGAACTTGGAGGTAATGCCACTATGTATGCAAATGATCCAACTCTCTCCGGAATTTCATATGGTCCAATGAACCTTGGACTCAGCTTTCCTTTCTTACCAAATCGCATCACACTTTTCCATGGATAAACCTTGAGAAAAACATGATCACCTACCTCAAAAGATAGATCCTTCCTCCGGTTATCCGCATAACTCTTCTGCCTGCTCGGAGTTGTTCTCATGTGTTTCTGAATCAATTGAACTTTTTCTTCCATCTCTTCTACCAATTCTGGTGCCATCAGCTTCCTTTCACCCACTTCATCCCAAAATGCTGGAGTTCGACACTGCTTCCCATATAATGCCTCAAATGGTGCCATCTGTATACTGGAATGAAAACTGTTATTATAATAAAACTCAACCAAAGAAAGATTTTTGTCCCAACTTCCCTGATAATGCATTGAACAAGCCTGTTGCATATCCTCTAAGGTCTGAATTGTTCGTTCTGACTGCCCATCTTATTGAGGATGATAAGCTGTACTAAAATTTAATTCAGTACCCAATGACTTCTGAAGGCCTTTCCAAAAGTTAGAAGTAAACCTGGGATCACGATCAGACATAATGGAGAGAGGAACTCCATGTAACCTGACTATCTCTTTAAGATACAAATGGGAAAGTTGATCTAGTGAAAAAGTATCTCGTATAGAAAGGAAATGAGTAGATTTAGTCAATCAATCAACAATAACCTAGATTTCATTATTACCTCGAGATTTCCTCGGTAATCCCACAACAAAGTCCATGGATATGTTTTCCCATTTTCACTCCGGAACTGGTAAAGGCTGAAGCATTCCTTTCGGTAATTGCCGCTCTGCTTTAACCTGCTGACAAGTCAAACACTTCACAGTAAAATCAGCAATATCCATTTTCATTACATCCCACCAGTAATACTCCTGCAAATTTCTGTACATCTTAGTACTGCCAGGATGAACTGAAATTGGGGAACTATGAGCCTCACATAATAACTCATTCTTCAACTATTAATCACAAGGCACCCATAATCTCTTCCCAAACCTCAAAACACAATCATTATCAATGTTGAATTCAGGAAACTTATCCTTCAGAACCAGCTCTACCTTTTTATGAAACTCACTGTCTTCCCTTTGTGCTTGCTTAATTTTGTCTGATAGGGATGATCTCACTGATACCTGAAACAAAATAGAACAACTTCTTGCACCAACAACTTCTATGCCAAACTTCATCAATTCAAAAACCAAAGGATCTCGTTCCAAACATAACATGGTTAATGAAGCATTACTTTTTCGACTCAAAGCATCGGCCACTTTATTTGCTTTTCCCGGATGGTAGTGAATTGTACAATCATAATGCTTGATTAATTCCATCCATCTCCTCTGTCTCATGTTCAATTCTTTCTGAGTTAATATATACTTTAAACTTTTGTGATCAGTATATATTTCACACTTTACTCCATACAAATGATGCCTCCAAATTTTTAAAGCAAAAACAACAGCAGCTAATTCCAAATCATGTGTAGGGTAATTTACCTCATGAGTTTTCAACTGACATGAAGCATAAGCAATTACCTGATCATTCTGCATAAGGACACATCCAAGTCCCTTCAACGAAGCATCACTGTATATAACAAACTCACCATTTCTAGAAGGAAGTGCCAAAACTGGAGCATTCACCAATCTTCTTTTCAACTCCTGAAAACAATCATCACATTCTTTTGTCCAGATGAACTTAACACCCTTACGAGTTAGCTTAGTCATTGGACTAGATAACCGTGAAAAATTTTCAACAAACCTTCAGTAGTAACCTGCCAAACCAAGAAAACTATGCATCTCGGTTACATTTGTGGGTCTTGGCCATTCTTTAACAACTTTTGTTTTAGCAAGATCAACAGTTATTCCATCTTTTGAAACAATGTGACCCAGGAAAGAAATTTGTTGTAACCAAAACTCACACTTTCTGAATTTTCCATATAGTTTCTTTTCTATTAAGGTTTTCAAGATAACCCTTAAATGACTTTCATGCTCGTCTTTAATTTTAGAAAAAACCAAAATATCATCAATGAAAACAACCACAAACTTATCCAAGAACTCGTGGAAAATTCTATTCATAAGGTCCATGAATACAGCAGGTGCATTGGTTAACCCAAAAGGCATAACTAAAAATTCATAACGGCCATATCTAGTACGAAATGCAGTCTTCGGAACATCTGCTTCTTTTACTTTCAACTGATGGTACCCCGACCTCAAGTCAATCTTCGAAAAATACTGAGCTCCCTGGAGCTGATCAAACAAATCATCGATATGAGGCAAATGATACTTGTTCTTAACAGTAATATTATTCAAGGCTCTATAATCAATGCAAAGTCTCATTGAGCCATCTTTCTTTTTAACAAACAAGACTAGAGCACCCCATGGTGATGTGCTAGGTCGAATGAAACCTTTATCTAATAACTCCTGCAATTTCCTCTTTAACTCTAAAAGTTCAACTTGAGCCATTCGATAAGGGGGTTTTGAAATTGGATTAGAATCAGGAACTAATTCAATAGTAAATTCAACTTCCCGATCATGAATAATACCAGTAAACTCATCATGAAAAACATCAAGATACTCATTTACCACTAGCACATCATTAATTTGAACAGTTCCTTTATTTTCAACAATATGTGTAAGGTAACATTCATTTCCATATTTTACTAGTTTCTCAACTTCATGATATGTTATCAAAATCAAGGGATCATTATTGTACACAAATTGAAAATCTTTCTAAAAAGAAACCATTTTAGCTCTGCAGTCAATCTTATCATGATAAACAGAAACCCAATACATTCCCAAAATAACATCAATATCTACTAGAGGCAGAACAATAAAGTTTGCTGGTAGATTCTTTCCACACACAAGGATATGAAGGTTCTTATAATTCCTTTTTGTCTCAACGTTCCCTCCGGGTGATTTTACCATAAGTTCAGGATTCATATCTTGAGATGGAATTTCCAATTTACTAGAAAAATTCTCAGAAATGAAGGAGTGTGTAGACCCTGAATCAAACAACACATTGGAATAATCTGAACAAACAAACAGTGTACCTGATACCACTTCATTCGATGGCCCAACATCTGCTGAAGTTGTTGCAAAGGATTTCACCACCCCTTTCTGCTTGTAGTCTGGCTACTTTCCCCCAGTCAAGTTCTTCATTAGACACTCAGTTTCATAATGACCCATTTCATTACACTTAAAACATCTTACCGCTGGCTTTTCATTGCCTGCTTGATCATCTTCCTTACAGTTACGAGCAATATGACCAGACTTACCACACCGAAATCACTTAGCAGACTTGGATAAACATTCTCCAGGATGCATTTTACCACACTTCTCATAGGATGGATATTTGGTTTTCTTACCTCCTTGCTTATTTGATGAATTCTTCCCCTTTGCCTGCCAACTAGACCTCTTATTCTGTTGTTTGTCATAGACCACCTGATCATCGGCAAACTCCATTTCCACCTTTTCCGCACATTGAACAAGTTTTTCATAACTTTTTAACTCTCGAGAAGCTAAATCCCTTCGATACTTTGGCTTTAACCCTGAGTAAAAACGGTTTATTTTACTATCAAGATCTCGTATGAAGTTTGGAGCATACCTTGCCAATCGAGAGAACTTTGCTTCATAAGTAGCCACTGAATCATCCTCTTGCCTCAATTCTAGGAACTGTTTTTCCATCCTAAGACAAACCACCTTAGGAAAATATTTCTCAAGAAACATACCTTTGAATTTGTCCTAGTGAAGATCATCAATCTCATCACTATCCCAGATATTTTTCACCATCAACCACCACTGATCAGCTTCACCTTCAAAACGGTAAACATCAAGACTAACCTTTTGAAGTTCTGAACACCCCATGACATCAAAAATCTTCTCCAGTGCTTTAATCCACCCTTCAGCTTGCACGGGGTCAGATGATCCTTTGAATGATGGGGGATGTTGCCTCATGAAATGTTCCACCACTGACATGTTCCTCTACGGTTGATCTGGTTGATCTCGTGCATGGATACCACCACCATTTATAGCCTGAGTAAACTATGTCATCACTGCAACAAACTGTTCATTTCCAATTCCGACCATCTCAGGTTGTTGATTTGGAAGGTTGTCTTCCTCCTGATGTCATCCCAACATAGCTTCTTTGTTTCCTCTACGGAAAACCATTCTGAACATAGAAATATCTTAGGTGAAGCAACATGGAAATCCGTAAATGCTATATCATTTCAGTCATACCATAAATTAACTTATAATTTAACAATTTTCTAACTCCTAAAGTTGTCTAAACCGACCTCTGATACCAACTATAAGGCACCGGCCTTAAACATCTCTTAATATTGAATTAAATGAATAATTCACATTGAGGATCTTTTCAGGTTTAGAGTTTTAGATAATTAGGACATAACTGTTACATCTCAAAAGGTTACAAAGTAGACACTTCTACTAAGTTTCCATAGAATAAAAAAAACTCTTAAAAAGAAGCATGTCTAGTTACATGTTTTATATAGCATGACTTTCCCTTGATCCCATCCTTGACCCTATTCCACATTAAGTCCTCTGAAAAACATTTCAAAAAAACTTGGGGTAAGCATAAAAAGCTCAGTAAGGGATACACAAAGAATGAAAACTGTTAGTTTTTCAAACATCAAGTAAACCATGAATACTTTATCAAAGTAATACTTTTCACCTTTATGAAGTAGTAAAAACTCTTCACTGAATAAAAGATCATTACTTACCATTTTGTAACCAAAATATTACCATAAAACCCATAAAAAGATCACATAACATATAATGGTAACTAGGGACATAAACATATTTAAGTGGAATAACCATACGGTCGACTTCCACACATATCACTTAATGGAATAGCCATACGGCCAAATTCCATACATACTTAATGGAATAGACATATGGCCGACTTCCATACCCAATGCATTGGAGTTTATAACGTAACCACCCATCCTGGTATTCACGGCACCACCCGTCATATGGTTTATCACGTAACCACCCGTCAAATGTCCAAGTACCAATATAAAATCATAAAACATAAAACCAATATAAAGGAATGATAACATTTCCACAATTCAATCACGATATATCATTTAAATATATTGACATAATAGAATCCTTTATCAAAACCATTTCCAATACCAAAATACATAAAAGAGTATATGGTATTTATTTTTATTTTAAAAACATTACGGCTTGTTTAGGAAGCCAAAAACCAAATAATACTTGCGGTGGCGGAAAAGGTTGTTATCACCACGTACGTTAAAAGAAACATTCCTTTTTGTCGTTTAGTAAAACGCTTTGTAGAAAAATATTCCTTTTGTATAAAAGTAAAAGTCAAAGGGCTTTATACACCGTATAATATATATTTGTGTATAAAATGAAATGTGTCTCAATGAAAGGAGATTGAGACGAAGTCCCTTACCTCGGGTCCGACTTGACTCGATCATTCTTTAACGTCCTGAATAATAAACTTGAGTTAATTTATATTTGCTTAAGAACCTTTTTCAAGTTCATTATTCCTTTTATATCACTTATTTCCATGATATAAACATTATGTAACCATTTTTGTTAATAATTTTTGTTTTGTCAATATTTGGTTCTTAAGTCAAAAGTGGACTTCTTACTATTACATGTTGTTCGTGTGGTAAAAGGTTCTTTATATCCAGAATGAAATTACTGATTTGGATATCATATATATCATATGTATCTATCATATACATGTATTTATAATATCACATAATCATTTAGAGGTAAGAAATGAAATGCACCGTTCATAGAGACAGTAAGCCGTACGTACGCATGAACGCTACTTTCATTTCTATGTCATATTAATGGAATTAAAAATAAATGAGAGGTATGTATATTTTAATTCTAGAATTATATTAATCATTTAGATGTAGCATAAATCATATATATCCATTATATATATGAACTTATAATAGTACAATACATTTGGGGATAAGAAATGAAATGCACCGTTCATGGAGATGGTAAGCCGTACGTACGCATGAACGCTACTTTCATTTCTATATCATAATTTAATGGGAATAAATAATAATGATATAGAGTTATATTATAATTCCAGTATAACATCATATATAATAACTTTAAATCCATCCTTTATACGTCCCACGTATGGCATTAACGAATCAAATCACTTTGAGGGGGCGGTAGTCCGCACTTCTTAAAATTAAATTATCGTGTTTACCCACAATGGAAACCATAAAGGTATACCACAAATGAAAAATAAAAAAGCATAAGGGAAACATAAACATAATATATATCATATATAAATAGAATGACATCTTAATGGCCACCATTAAAGGTGTTTAAAAGATGATTGAGCAATCATCGTTTTGTGAGGCAGAAATTCGCCAACCACAAAAACAGTATGTTATTTATCCATTAGATGTAGATGTGTGTAAGTGTATCTTGAATGATTATTATAACAACATCCAAGTATATTTAAGGTACTTTATTTGTTACAAAATAAATGAATAAAAAGAGTTTAGGGGGTTGTATAAGAAAAATAAAACAAAAGAACACTAGTGAACACATTACCTCAAAATCGGGTAACTCTCTTAGATTTGAGCTCAAAGGCTTCCTTGGGAAGACTTCTGCCCAAAGTAAGGCTTCAAGGAGTAAGAGATGGATGTGGAGGGACAAAATGGGCAGGGTTTGGCCGATCCAAAGGCTTTGGAAGTGTGGGTAAAGAGGTAGAGGTGGGGGCCTTTTATAAGAGGAGAGGAGGGGCACTCTTGGAAAGTAAAGAAAAGTTACTTTATTTTAAAATGAGATTCAGATTTAAGAGGTCCCACATTGATATAATTCGAGGATAAGGTGATAAGGGTTCTTAATATACCCATCCAATAGGTTTTGGACATGTGTAGGTCATATATGTTACATTATAGTTTCATTTTATTTAAATCCTTTATTAATGAGGTAATCGTTGCATCATCATGATGTCATAAATAGTTAAATATATTTAATTTCTAAAAATTATAAAAAAACTATCATGATGTAGAAAATATTGTTATCTTTCTAATTAATATTTATAGTCAAAAATATGACTTGTATAACCCCATGTAAATTTTTTTTTAGTAAAACACCTCATGTTTGTGTCATTTTTACTTTAACATTTAATAAAAAGTTATTTATGTCATTTCCCAACCAAAGAGGCTCCAGGGAATCCCAAAGTTGACCCATGGATTGTCTTGGTCAGCCATGACACATCCAATGATGGTAGGACATGTTTCAAGCTCATCTCATTTTATTAAAACATTATTTTTACCTTAAACTACACTAATTACCTCTAATCGTGATTAAGAACTTAAAAGTTACTATTCACCAAAAAATTATTTTAATCTCATTGAACCTCATTTTACTTCTTAATGACAACCATGTATGTAGGATTTTTGAAAATCAAATCATAGAAGTGACAAAGTTTCATTTAAACGCAAAATCAGTTTCTTTAACTACCACTTAGTGGTTTCACTATTCATCAAAAATTGAAGTTTTTCAGAAAAATACCAAAACTTCACCCTAAGATGTATTTGATATTATGAATTCAAAAATGATGTCTATTTTACAAAATTCAAATCATATAAGTCACATTAATTAATTTAATAATTAATTTCAGCTGTCATGACAAATAGCGTGTTTTTATGAAACAATAACTATCAAAAGATTGACACTAGTTTAAGTCCAATTTCAAAGTGAAATAGATTCCAATGACCACCATTGGATTAAATGGTAAAAATATATTATAATTTAACTTTAAAACCAATTCAAAAGATAATCTAATCAAATAAATAAATTAGATTAAAAAGAGGTTTTGAATTAAAATACCACATTTTTTCACTATTCATTAAAAAAAGAACTTTATCGGAAAAATACCAAAAATTCACACAAAGTAAATTTTGATGTCCCAATCATAAAGAATAAGTTTATTTTGACAAAAATAGCTTATAAAATTGTCAAAAGATAGATTTAAAAATGGTTTTCCATAAAAAGGCAGTAAAACAATCTTTTAAAAATATTAGTGTATTTCATGCTTAAGATTGGATTTATTTTCATTTTAAGCCTCTAAAACACTATCTAATTCACTAAAAGACATAGATAAAAATATCTATTATTCATTACTTACTTGGGATGTTACAGTTTCTATGAATAGTAAATGATTTATAACCCCGACGAATTTCGAGGGCGAAATTCATTTTAAGGGGGGTAGAATATAACACCCAGAGATTTTATGAAAAATATTCTTTTACTTTCATTGATGTCTTATATTATACAGCACACTAAGTTTAGCTTGTACTATATGCAACACCGTATTAGCTTGCAGTATATGCAACACTATTTTTGGATCGTGTTACACACAATTTCATGTTCGTTTTATAATAGTCATTCTACGCAACGTTGAGTGTGTGTATATATATATATATTCAATGTATAAATGAAATATGGTTGGATTATTTTATACGAAACAATGAAGGATTCTTTTACAACATGCAACCCTGACTTGGCTTGCATTACAAGCAATCGCGACCTTCCTCGATAGCGTGTGTTGTACGCAATACCGGGTTTTACAATACAACGATATATTATTATAATATTACTATGAACTAGCCGTTATGAATAGAATTAACTAAATTTTTAATTTTATAACATTATTATTCATCTTACACATTTTCTAGAACATATTATAAGAACAAAATAAATTTTTCGAGTAAAATAAGTATTTTTCAAAAATTACAGTTTTTCCACCTTTTGATGGCACACCCACTTTAACTCTAGTTTTTGACATGTTTATAAGTTAAATTTTACAAAATAAAATTATTATTTGGAATCAGGATATAAAATTTTACCTTGGATAAATTTTTCATATTATTCTGATAACATTCATATTTTAATGAATAGTAAAAACACGCTATATTTTAATTAAAAACAACTTTTTTTCATCGTAATAACTTATTTGGTTAAATAATAATATTGAATGGTTTTAAAGTATAAATAGAATATTTTTTTACAATTTAATATAATATATGTCATTAGCCTTGATTTTATATTGAATTCGTAGGTTAAATAAATTCAATCTTTTGCAATGTTTTAAACAAAAACCTGTTTTCTTTCCACAACTGGATTAATTTTAATTTAATTTTTGCAACTTCTATGTATTGAATTTGGAAAAATGGATTCCATATTTGGAATCAGTGGGTCCAAATTATATTAATAGACTACTTTTTATTTTTGGGCTTTATGAATAGTAACAACGATAAATTTTATTTACCATAGTTAAAGGTAAATCGGGTAATTAAGGGTAAATATAATATTATAAAATTACCCTAAAACATGCCAAAATTCTATTTTATGGATAAAAGTCGACCCATATCACCTAAGGATCGGATTAGATTCATTTTATGGACTTTTTACCATGAAAATAATTTAATTATTATTAAAACCAAAGAAAGTGACAACATGTCACTCTCTTAAATCTTATAAGTATAATAATTTTAATTTAGTGATAAACATCATAAAACTTCGAACATGAATAGTATCCAGAAATATAATAAGATTATATACATAATGATAATTTATTTAGGATTTTTAGGGATTAAATAATTGTCATTAATGGTGATACATTAATGATGCAGAAATTATTTATTTAGTGAAAAATCAATAATATAGTTTTTATTGAAATATTAATACATATCAAAAGGCCCAAAAATCTGAAAAAAACTTATTATTAGTGTATATATAAACCCTAATCATCCATTTTCTGAATTGTTGACCATTTGGATCTTTATTAAGATTATTATGACACTTATATTATTTTATTTTAAATGATGCCAAAGTTTTCACCTTCATAATTTAATGAATATAACAATTTTAATATTCTGATTTTAAAATGGTAAATTCAAGTAAAAGTATTATTGTGAAAGGTAATAGATTTATCTTCATCATAGGATTTTAGTTTTAAATTTTATGCAACATATAAATATATTAAATAATTATACAAAAATGTTCTAGTAATTATTTTATTAAGAGATAAACCAAATAAATGGTTTTAAAAATAATAAAATAAATATTATATGAACTACTTAATGTGATCCACTAATTTTATAGAAACATATGACCTTTTATGAATCTATTAAAGCTTTTATTTCGAACATATCTTCTGTATATAATTTATTTAAATTCAAATAAATGAATAGTTTCAAATTTGACACTATTGTTATTTTATAAAAATAACATATTATAAAATTGTTTAAAAATCTCAAAAATATTTAAAAATTATAAATTTAAATTTATATGGTATAAAATGTTATAAAGTATCCAATTATGGACAATTCACAACAAATATTTAATTTTTTGTCTTAATTTAAAATATATAATATTATTACCACAAATAAAATTAAATTGATTAAATAAGGATAAATCAAGTTGATAATGTTGACAATAAATTCCTAACTTGTATAAATTTTTTTGATTGATGAGATTACAACCCTATAGCATCTAATATTTGAATATGAGTCATTTTTTGAGGTTTTTAAGTGGGGTTAGATTTATTATAAATTAATATTTTTAAGATTTCCAAAGGTGCCCCTCCCCTCCCTTATAAAAGGGAACCTCCTCCCTCTCTTCCTCACACCAATTTGAGCCTTCAACCTCGGACAACCCCTGACAAATTCTCTTCTCCACTTCCCTAGAAACATCCTTGTGGTCCTGGTATTCTTCAAAGACCAATTGCAGTGCCCTAAGAGGAGGTCTCAAAGAGGCGCTTCAAAGAAGAAGTAATGTTCGTTACCGATTCTTTCAAATTTATTTATTCTTCCACTTCTTCTTGTTTAGTTGTTTCATTATGAAGTAATAACATCAGTATCACTCATATACTGATATGTTATTATAAGTATGAAACAACCCTATTTCACAATTTATCCATCCTACGGAAAATGAAATCATCGCGCGTGCATACGTACGGAATATCGTCTCCACGCCGTGGTGTAATCTATTTTCCACCACCACCTTACTTGGATGGGTATAATGGTGTAAATAATGACTATATATGATTATTGTAAATTGATATTTATTCTTAAATATTATACGTACACTTGAATACAATTACACGATCATGGGAATGATATCATCGCTCGTGCGTACGTACGGACTACCGTCTCCACAACGCGATGAGATTCATTCTCAATGATTAACCATTCATGAATGATTATAATGTATATATAATAAGTAATCATGAAATATATGACATAATAATGATACTGGATTTATGTATATATATATGTATGTCATCTACTTAATTCCTTTCAATTCAATAAAGAAACGAAAACAGCGTTCATGCGTACGTACGACCTACCGTCTCCATGAACGGTGTATTTCTTTCCACTTATCTATATATTATATATATGTATATTCTGAATATATATTATATATAAATCATATTTTACATTATGTATATAAGTAATCATGATCTATGTAATCATATGAATAACTACAAGTTAAAACACGAACGACAAATGAGACGATTTTACCCAAAACGCTACTTTAACATTAATTTACAAAACAACGGGTAATATAAAGTCATAAGTGAACCATATATGATATAATAACAATAAATATGATTCTGTAATAAGTCAATAACATTATTTAAATCATTATACCGGGGGTTCAGATACGTATGAAGCATATCAGACCTAAGGTAAGGGATAATTTTTCAAATCTCATTTTTATCCGAGATTGCTTATTCGTAATTATTTACTAGGGTTATTGTTATCACCCATGTCGATGTTTCCTAAAAATGGTTTCATTTATTTTTAAAGTAATTTTTACCCACTTTTGAATTTTACTACATGGTATGTAAGGAATCTTTCTTTTATTTACGTTACGAGGTAATTTTTTGACTTTTCCGACAAAAGTACGATAAGAATGTTTTATTTAACGTATACGGCATGAAAGGATTTTTATGGTTTTATAAAGCCTTATTTTCATGAAGCTTCCTTCAAAATATTTCATGACTATTTTCAACAAAAAACTTTTCTTCTAAAATTTCATGACATTTTGTGAAAAGAAAATGATTTTGAAGAAAAAAGGATATTTTCCTCAAGAATTCATTTAAAGTGTTTTATCAAAACCATTTTCATCTAAGATGACATTATTTCACATGTGTATGTTTCAAGTGTAATGTCTCTATTATTTACATGGTTTCACTTTTGTTTATTATGAAATGATATCCATTTCTTTTATATGGATTATGTGATGATGGGATGATGTTTATGAAACCCATTTTGTTTATTGGGTTATTATGAATGATGTATGTTTATTTTGTGGCACAAGTAAGAATGATTTCATTATGAAATGGGTGGGACCTATATCTCCATACAATTAATTGGGTAAAGATTTATATCTCATGAGATATACATGGATGGAACGGTAAGTTAATCTGGTTCAGTGTTACAGGACTGAAACGAGGAGTGAACTCGATTCAGAAAGGGACGTTATCCACCAAGATGGTCTTGGAAGAAATGCCTTGGCTACTATGGAAATCATGAAATGTGCTGAATGGTTGCCACAATTACATGTTTTATTCACATGATATTTTATCATTATTAATGTTTCTTTATGATCTATGCCCTACGTACTTCCATGTTTTATGTTATTGCTCAAGCTTTTGATGTTTAAACATTATGGTCATGTTTTTAAGTTCAAATGTATATGGTATGTTTTATTTTATCCATGCTTACCCTTAATAATCATTTGAGCTCACCCTTTTGTATGTTTTATTTTCCCCAGGATATAAAGAAAGGTTTTAGGTAAGAAAAAAATAGAAGATCTTTATTGGGAGACGTTGAAGATCTTTCACCACGATTAGAAGATTACGTTCCAAGCTTCCAAAGACACTAAACTATTATGATCCTTGTGTGTCTTTTTTTTTGTTATGTATTAAGTATTCTGAAAAAGTAATGCAATTTTCATGTACGTCAAGCTTCGAGTATCTACATTTCCCAACTCCCTAATATTCCATGTGAGGATTGACAAAAAAACAGAAAACATACTCCCTTTCTGGTAAATAAAAGTCTTGGTTCCAAGACATATCCAACTACAAGTATAGTTTCCCACTTAATCAACCACTGCAGTCCAAGGGGCTCATATAAGTTAATGCACTATCAAGAGTTTATAGGCGATATATTAATATATAATAGATACATCCACACATCAAGAACAATGAATGAGAACAACAGTGGTATCTCGCATGGAAATTGAGTCAATGAAATGGTTAGTTCCCATGAGACCATCTGTGGTATTTCAATATGGAAATCACAGTATCACTGAGGGAAACCCACACCTCTAAGATTATCAATGTTCCCAAAGATAAAGAGTCATAAATGGTTTCTACCCAACAATAAACAACTACAAAAAATAATGAATATTCGACCCACCTTTGGTTGACTACATTTCAATATCTAAGATGAACCTACTGATGCATCCTTACTAACTCACTATGATTACCTTATTACCGAGGCATTTCATGATTATTTTAGAATAACCAGTAAATTTTAAACCGACCAATGGTATCTTTAAAATTTTTATACACAAAAAAACATTTCATCATATTGCTACATTATATGTTCTGAAATTTCTAAGTCTTGTTATATTGTTGGGTCACTCATGCACCACTATCCATAATCTATCATCCAAACTTCACAAAAAACCTTAACTAGGTTTATCTCGAGCATTGACCCAAGTAATTGAAAACATAACCTCAAGCCTCACAGGATTTCCGAATATATTCTGACCATAGAAAATTTTTTATGTTTTACTATCACTATTTGGATATTAATTCTTAAACACATTTTACATTATGTTCTCCTACCTTAATAGAGTCCTAGAAATCATTTACTATAAGTGGTAAGTCATCACACGACATATGCTCTATCCACAATCGAACATGGTTTATGGATGTGGTCGATATTATTTTACAAGGATCCAAACCAAAATAAAGGAGAACTATCTCATTAAAAGATTGAAATATGATATTTACTATAGATGTAGTCATGACATTATCATGGGATGAACTCATGCACATCATTATTATCTAGCATACAAGCTAAAACTAAACTGATCAGTATTGTTAAAACATCTGATCCTTATACAACATCACCCAAAATCCCCAGGAAAATAAATTTCTGACTAACATCTCAAATCTATAATGTTTATAACAAGATCACAATTCCCAATTCACTCTACTACAAGGATTACTGGCTAGCATAGATCAACTAATTAAGGCCTTAACAATTCCACCAAACTAAAATGGTTTACAACAAAACTTTAAAACATTTATGGGCGATACATGTATCATCATGTACTATGCCTATATTTCATTAAGGTAGTCTCACACCCATTAGTAATATCAATTGTCCAATTAGCTCTATGAATCTCAGATTGATATGGAGTATAAAAATGATTCATTTCAAAGTCTTTTTATCCCAAATGACTTCTAATCATGCTTATGACTTCTTGAGTCATCCATCACAAACTAAAAAGAAGGTTTGTTTGACATTATAAGTATCCAATAATTCCCTAGGCATGTCTAACCCACTGATCTAGATAATTATATGATTCTCATATTCTTAAAGGGGATCAACTTACCAAATGACCACCCATCTATCTGGGGGTGTTATTTAAACACTAAAAGTCCTACCTAAGGAAAAAACACTAGAATGGTACCTAGAATGCAAAACACTTCATAAGGATTTACTAATATTAATTCAGCTCATATGGTTCTACCTCAACCCAGCTAGA
Source organism: Viscum album (assembly GCA_963277665.1). Classification (NCBI taxonomy): domain Eukaryota; kingdom Viridiplantae; phylum Streptophyta; class Magnoliopsida; order Santalales; family Viscaceae; genus Viscum; species Viscum album. Next base: position 496,827 of record CAUJRU010000472.1, on the reverse strand, counting down.
ACATTACTAGGTTGCAAGCATTAAACTTCTAACTCTGAAACACCATAAACGTTCAGAAGGATCATCCCGCCTAACCTCTAAACTCACTGAAAAATAGAAAATTCAATAGATATCGATGGGAAATGTACTCATTCCTGTATAAGGAAAAACTCAAAGGGAGGTATAAAATAACCTTACCTAAGGGTCAAAACTAATATAAACACATTAAGTTTTCATTTAATCCATTTTAAAAACACATATTTGGTTTTTTAATAAATTTTAGAGGTTCAGTTAAAATACTATCAAGTACCAGTTATGAAAGAAAACTATATTGGAACTTTATTTAGATAACTCCACAAGTAAAAATTGTTAATTATATCAAACAAAATTTCAATAATTATCTATTCATATGAAATCATGTCAAAATTTAGGTAATTTAGCTTAAAGTTTTCTTTTATCCATTTTATTCAAACATAATGTTCTCATATATGGAATAGTAAAGAAAATGACAATTCCAATCTGTATTTGAAAACACTCATTAGGTAGTAATTCAAATTTTGATTAAAAAAGCCTCATAATAATAAATCACGAAATTTGATAAAATTTATTTAATTAGTTAAGGGGAATAGGTTCTACAAGATGCTACAATAAATTTATATGTAAATCATATAATTGGCCATGATGGTGTTCCAGCATGGATGAATTCTACTTTCTCTTGTGAATATGGATTCAATTTTGATTTTTCTTCCTTATATCCAGTGGTGGAGGTGGTGGTCGTCGGCGTTGGAGTGGACATGATGATGATCTCTCTAAATAAAATTGAGTCGGATCCTTTCTCTGCATTGGATCTAGGATTCCACTAGTATTATCTTATTTGGATCTGTAAGGTGGTTTTTACTGTGATTTTGGATATGAGATCGAGCAGTAGAAGACATCCCAGGTAGTGTCTCTTGTGATGGTTTCTTCTCTATTTTTGTGTATGTAAGGATGGTATTTTGTTTTGGTTATGGTTATTAATTGTTTGGAGGTACTCATATGTTCAGTGGTGGTCTGTTAATCTCTGAAAAATTTTGGTGTTTTTTATAGTGTGGTGATGGGCATCAGTGTTAGCAGTGATGATGTGGGTGAAGCGATGATGGTGAGGTGTTTTATAAGATGAATGATGTAGTGGTATTCTCTAGTGGTTTTTAGATGGTGATGTGATGGTGGCACCAGTGATACAATTATGGTGATAGTGATATGATGATAGATACCTTCATATAGAGTTTCTTAGGTGGCTCACGAGATTTGTTGGAATAATTGACGTGATGTTCCAAAGCTGTGGATTTAGAATTTCATATTTGCACACTACTTTTGTTTGTTTTGGATGATGTCAGGTTCCCTCTTTATCCTTGAAAATTGTATTCTAAAAAAATTTAAAAATGATCTGGAGGTAAAGAATATAAGTGGCTATTGACTCATTAAGAAAACATCCTTATGTAGCATGAGTATACCCTCCATAGGTTTTTTTACTAAGTATAAAATGTATATAATTGACCTACAATGACCCAATATACCAACCAAGATCCATTTAAATGAAACCCTATAATAGATTATTTATTCAAGATTTAACACACCCTTAATGGGTTTATTTCATAAAAAACATGACCCATCTAACCTATCTAGTAATTGTTGTGCCTTTAGGAATTTAGTCATAGGGGTAATCATTCCCAAGTAATTAAAATGAATGCCTTTATAATGAAAACCATTTACTATAAGGATTATAATTTAAATCATACCATGGATTAGTTTGACACATTACTATTATAAAATTATAAATCCACTTTCCCTTATAAGTTATAATTGGAATGCATGTATCTTCAAACAAGTTTTTACATTTTACATTAGAATATAAAATTTTCATTTATGATGGTTTGATTAAATGGGATACCCTTCCCAATTTATAAAGTCCTATAAACTTTATATATTTTAATTATCACTCATTTAATCACAACCTTAAATGGTTCATCCCATACAACAATTTGTACATGGCTAAAACATTTCATGATTGGATTAGTGAGGCACCTCAATCAGGACTTAAGGGAAACACTATTTAGGTTGATGCAAACACCTTAATAACCACTCATACATCATAATTAAAATAAATAATTGTCCCAAATAGATATAATTAACATAGGCATATAAACAAGATATCATAGAATCATGGTATATATGTAATTTATGAAAACATCACCTAATCATGGTATAAATATAATCATTCTATTAAATCACATAAGGCACTGCCGACATGTATTGGGAATTCAAGTAGTGAAATCTACAAGGAATGGAAAACGAATGGCATGTAAATATATCTTCCTATAATGATATGTGTAACAATACTTTATTTCCATAATAGATCAAGAGGAAATGTCATAAATATCATAAATTAGTGATCATCAATAATTATATCAATCACTGAAGGTGAAATAATAATAAATTTAATAATGAATATCAAGAAAAACAACCACAACCCTTGAAACATGCTCGTTTACCCATGTGTGAGTTGATCACTCCTAGAGACGACTATTTCCTAAGTGTCTCCACATTCGTAATATCCTATATACCCTACCCAAATAGTACGATAAGGGAAAATAAGCTCTGATACCACTAGTAATGTTTTGACCTAGGATCCAATAGAAAATCCCCTAAGTCGGTTGGTCACATGGCTTCAAGGGACCCTCCCAATATACCAGAGGCTACAAACCAGAAGTGAGGGTTTAATGATAGTACAGTGGATAAAATATATCCCCATGATCAGTGTAAAAATTGGTACATACAATATTTCAAAATGGAAGAGTAATAAAAAAACAAACGAGTAGAAGATAATAATAATTGATGATCAATAACAATTAAATATATGACCTTGTATGTCCTTGTGGTGATACAATATACAGGAAGAATATGTACAAGAGTAAATATATAAAAAATATATAAATAAATAAAAAACTAAGATGATATATCCATGATAAACCTAATCTCTAGATCATACTATTCCCCCTAGATACCCAATTTCAATAGTGCCAACATGAGCATAATCCATAAACCTGAACCTATAACCAGGAGATCTGTTTAATTACAAATCAGCATCCCAAATAGGGTGTGATATATACTCAATTTTCTACCACCTACAGTATATAATTCTATCTAGTCTGTAAATATAAAATACAATAGTTTTTAGGTAGATTAATAAGACTATAAACAAATAAATTTTATCATGTTGAGCTTGGGTTCCACAGAGGACACCTGACCGTCCATACCTGCATTAGGCTAAGATAGAAATCACTGATTACATGTCACCATATATAAATAAGTATATGTATATATATGTTCATAAATATGTATGTTTACATATAAAAAATATATTTAGTAAAATATATATCCATATGTATTGATGCATAGTACTAGTCAAGACCAAAGGTGCAACTCAAGCATCCATGCATTTTCCCAAGAGTCTCATGGACTAATAATTAGGGATTCCATGCTTGAGTATCGAAATAAGGGATTCCATGACTGAGTATCAAAATAAAGTATTCCATTCTTGAGTATCATAATGAGGTAATCCTTTCTTGATTATTACATTAAGGTATTTCATTCCCAAGTATCACAATAAGAGATGTCTTTCCAGAGTATCACAATATGGGACTCCATACATGAGTATCAAAATAGGGGAAGTCATTCCCAAGCATTGCAATAAGGGATTTCATTCCCATGTATCATAATAATGGACTTCATTCCCATGAATAATAATTTACATAATGACCATTTATAGTCTAATCCAATACTTTTTATCATTTAATTCATAAGTTACAAGGGAGGGGAAAGTGTTATGGTATTAGAATTCACCCTTCATTTATCCCAATTTATAAAATTCAGTTTATTCATCAATAATAGATAAGGTCATTTACCTGAAAATTCTATATTAAAACTTAATTATAAAGTGATAAAGTAGGTTATTTATATAAAAAAGAAACAAACCATTTCAAATATTCTAATTTAATTTCCACTTTATATTTGATAAGACAACACACCTTATATATGGTTTTATTATATCATAGGTCATACATGACATTAAATTTTAGTTAATTCAATATAATCATTTATCTCATAATTGAAAAATAAATACACCAAAAAAGGTGAAAAAATCCTAAGAAAATAATTATTCTTATAAGGATCTAAAATAAAAAACCAATAACAGTGATTTAATTTATGGAAAACTGTAGGGTTCAAAAGCATATAATCATCAAACCTAAAAATAGGTTGTTTCAGTCTTGGTAGACAACCTTTGGTGATGAAATTTGATGAAAAATGGAAAAAAAATAGAAGTTTTATTTATAAAATATATTTTAAAACATTAGAAAAAGTTCATGGAATGGTTATACACATAGTATAATGGAATAATTTATAAACTATCTAGACATTAATAAAAGAAATCCAGAGAGCAGCTACCTCATTCTTAGGTTGCTTCTCCCATCTATTATCGATCTTTGATCCAAGATTGTTTTAGAGATATTGGAAGATTACAGAAACACTCTAAATATTGTGCATTTGATCTTGCCTTTAAATTGTATTCTACAAAGTGAGGCAAACCAATAAAATAGAGAGAGGAATCATGGAGTCATCGAGGGGCTCACAACATAGCTAAAGTTGAGTGATTCTAAGCTTGGATAGATTATAAATCACTATGAATAATATGTGAGTAGAATATCTCCACATGTGGGAGATTCTGAGCATTCATGGGAGGAGAAAATGTGGGTTTGATGTTAAAATAAAACCTAGGGAAACAGTATTTTCACCCATTTAATGAGGCACATAGGTAGGCCACACAGTTGGGATAACCATTAGACAACCATACCTGCCTACTAACCAGATGGATTTTTCATCACATGGCTAGTGTAATGGTTAGAAAACCCATGTAAAACATGTGTGGGGATACTATCCATGTGAATCCTCCACCCGCACAGCTAGGGGCATGGGATGACAAACTATCCAAAGTGCGTACATTCTCTTAAAAAAATTAAAGCTTACCGTATTCAGGGTCAGGAGAACTTGGGTGCATAGTTTCTCAAATGTGTGCCACCCTCCTTAAGTAATCAATGTTATTCCTAGAGGGAAGCACAATTTGTAACAAACTGTCTACCCTTTGAATTTCTTCAAAGAAAAAAGTTTTCAGAGCCCGATGCTCCCAAAATTAAACAGAATTACTAAGACCCCTCCAATTCTTTAAAACCCATATAAAAAAACATTTTTATGTGTTCCATGTAACAACCCGAGATTTTATAAAAAAATATTATGTTTAATTTCATTAATGTCTTCTATTGTACGCTACACCAAAAGGATCTTTCACAACACGCATCCTTGACTTTCCTTGCATTACACGCAATCGCGACCTTCCTCAATAGCGTGTGTAGTACGCATTAACGAGTTTTACTAAACAACAATATGCTATTAAAATATTATTAAAACTAGCCGTTATGAATAGTAATAACCACTTTTTGAAATTTTGTAATTTTTATTTTTCAAAATGGTCTTCATTTTTGGATTCGGAATATCGAAATTAGCTTAGGGTGAAATTTTGGTACTTTTCGGATAACTTTCAAATTCTGATGAATAATGAAAATTACTAAATTATAATTAAAAACAACTTTTTTAATTGAAATAATTAATAGTGACAAATTATTAATTTGAGTGGTTTTAAAGTATATTTAGAATATATTTTTACAATTTAATACAATTTTGGTCATTGGATGTAATTTCACATTTAAACCAGTTATAAACAAGTGTCAATCTTATGATAGTTATTATCTCTTAAAAACACGCTATTTGTTTTGACGACGGGAACTGATTTTTAAATTAATTAATGCAACTGATATGTTTTGAATTTGGTAAAATAGACATCATTTTTGAATTCTTAATATCAAATATATCTTAGGCCTAATTTTTGGTATTTTTCTGGAAACTTTCATTTTTTGATGAATAGTGAAACCACTAAGTGGTAGTTAAAAAACTGAATTTTTCATAAAACTTAATTTTACCGCTTCTGTGAGTGGAATTTCGAAAATCCGAGAGACACGGTTAATATCAAGGACTAAAATTTGGTTCAATGAGATGAAAATAATTTTTGGTGAATAGTAACTTTTAACTTTTTTTTACCACGGTTAAAAGTAAATAGGGTAATTAAGGGTAAAAATGATATTATTATTACCCTAACACATATCCTATTTCTATTGGACAAGTGTAATTCGACCAAAAACAACCATAGGAATAAAATATGACTATTTAGGCCCACATGGATTAGATTAGGACATTTATGATTAATTTATTTAAAGAAGGGTTAAAATAGTTAAAATCGAAGTTTAATAAGTAAATCATTTTTAATATGGGATTATACATAAGATAAATTCTACTATAAATATTCATTAGAAAGCTAAAAAGATTTCCTACATAATGGTATTTTATTTGTAATTTTTATACATTAAATAATTTAATTTATTTATGACACAATGATGATGCAGTAATTTCCATAATAGTGAAAAAATAGAATAATTGATATTATAAATACGTAAATAAGTATAATTTGAGAATTTTATGAATTAAAAGAATTTCTAGGATAATATGTCATGTTAGGATTAATTTAATTAACTTTGGTCAAAGTAATCATTCTGTTATGAGTTTCAAAAAAATCAACTATTGAATAGTGTCAAAAATGACATAAAATAGTTTTTAAAACAAATATTATATTATTAATTGTTATTATTTTCCAAAAAATCTAAGGTTAGGCTAAATGACTTAGATAAGGTTATATATTTTAATAAAACACAACTTGGGGGTCGCTTGGATGTATATGGTAAGTTTATTAACTATGTAATATAAAAATACAAAGTGACATGGTAAATGTCAATCTAATTAACTAAGAGTTAAAACTAAAAGATAAGGTTAATATAATGACCTAAACTTGTCTAAATTCTATTGGATGAGAGGATTTAGACCCATACCCACCTTATCTTCTAAATAACTCAATTTGGGGCTATTTAAAACCGAACTTGACTTTATAATAAAATATTATTTTTAGTTGTTCCGAAGGTGCCCCTCTCCTCCCTTATAAAAGGGCACCTCCTCCCCCTCTTCCTCACACCACTTTGAGCCTTCAAGCTCGGCCACACCCTGCCAAATTCTCTTCTCCACTTCCCTAGAAACATCCTAGAGGTCTTGGTCTTTTTCAAAGACCAATTTTAGTACCCTAAGAGAAGGACTCAAAGAGGCACTTCAAAGAAGAGGTAATGTCCATTACCGATTCTTTTATCTTTATTTCTTCTTCCACTTCTTCTTATTAAGTTGTTTCATTATGAAGTAATAACATAAGTATCACTAATATACTGATATGTTATTATAAGTATGAAACAACCCTATTTCACCATCTATCCATCCTAAGGAAAACAAAATCACCGCACGTGCGTACGTACGGAATACTGTCTCCACGCCGTGGTGAAATATATTTTCCACCACCACCTTACTTGGATGGGTATAATGGTGTAAATAATAACTATATATGATTATTTTAAAGTGATATTGAATCTGAAATAGTATACATACACTCCAATACAGTTTCACGATCATGAGAACGATATCATCGCTCGTGCGTACGTACGGACTGTCGTCTCCACAACGCGATGAGATTCATTCTCCACTTTAACCATTCATGAATGATTATAAAGTACATATAATAAGTAATCATGAAATATATGACATAATAATGATACTTTATTTATGTTTATATATATGTATTTCATCTACTTAATTCCATTCAACTCAATAAGGAAACGAAAACAGCATTCATGCGTACGTACGGCCTACCGTCTCCATGAACGGTGTATTTCTTTCCATTTACTGATTTATTATATATATGTATATTCTGAATATATATTATATAAAAATCATGTTTTATATTCTGGAATTATTTAATCATGATCTAAGTAATCATATGAATAATTACAATTCAAACACGGACGACAAATGAAACAATTTTACCCAAAACGCTCTTTAACATGGAATTTACAAAAGAAGTGGTAATATAAAGTAATAAATTAACCATATATGATATCATAACAATGAGTATGATTCTGGAATAAGTCAATGACATTATTTAAATCATTATATAGGAGGTTCGGACACTTACGAAGCAAATCGGACCTAAGGTAAGGGAAATATCACAATCTCGTTTTTATCCGAGATTGTTTACACTTTGGTATTTACTGGGGTGTATTTTATCATTCACATCCATGTTTCCTTAATATGTAATATTATTTCCATACACATACAATTGTTTAAATCTAATTTTACCCTTTGGTGAGTTTTTAGTAAAGGATATGAAAGGAATCTTTTGTCGTTTTTCGTACGAAGTACTTTTTGACTTTTCTGACAAAAGTACGAAGAATGTTTTTTTTAACTTATACGACATGAATGGAGTTTTAAAACATTATTTCTAAGAAGCTTCCTTTACAAGTTTTCAAGTTTATTCTTAATCAACTTCTTTTAGTTTAGAATTGTACGACATGTTAAGAAAGGAAAAGTGTTTTTGAAGCAGAAAGGATATTTTCCTCAAGAATGGAGTTCAAGTGTTTTATCAAAATTATTTTTACATCTAAGATATTAAAGGGTTATGTTTCTATCCCTATTATTACATTGATTGGATTATGTTGTGATGGAATTATATTTTTATGAATTCCTTTATCTTATATGAATTGTATTATGATGTCACGATGTTTAAGATTCTCATTTTTATTACATGGGTTATGAAATGATGTATGATTTAAGATTTTGTGGCACACATAAGAATGGTATAATTATGAGATGGGTGGGACCTATATCTCCATCCAACGCATTGGGTAAAGATTTTATATCTCATGAGATAGACATGGCTGGAACGGTAGGTTATACCAGTTCAGTGAAACAGGACTGAAACGAGGGTGACTCGGTTCAGAAATGGTCTTTGTCCACTAAGATAGTCTTGGCAATGAGTCTTGACTAATAAGATATGATTATCTATGATTATTTGTGTATTCCAAAAAGTTTCATGTTTTATGTTATGATTATTGGGATTTCATTTCACTACTATGATTTATCCCATGTTATGAAATTATGCTCTATTTTGCAGGTTAAGATTTCCAAAATGTTATGTTCTTATGAAAATGATGTGATTGATATTTCTTTTGTTTACCCTTACTGAGCATTTGAGCTCACCCTTTTCTGTTTTCTTTTCCCCAAGATATAAAGAAAGGTTTTAGGTAAAAAAGAAGAAGATCTTTATGGGAGATGTTGAAGATCTTTCACCATGATTATAAGATTATATTCCGAGTTTCCAAAGACACTAAACTATTATGATCCTTGTGTGTGTGTTTTTGTTATGTACTAAGTATTCCGCAAAAGTAATGTAATGTCCATGTACGTCAAGCTTCAGGTTTCTACAGTTGGTATCAAAGGAAAAGTTTAGTCAACCTTTGGAAACTAGGATGCGAAAAAGTTAGTGAGATCCCTAGAGATATTTCTAAGGTATGTCTAAGGATGTCCCTAAGGATAAGTATACGTATAGGATATAGTCCTAGAACTATGGTAACGATATTAGATTAAACCAAAGATGTTAGATATTGAAGTTACTCCCCCTTTATTATGATTTTTGCCTCTCACACTATTCTTTTTGGGTTTTAGAAAATGGCTGGAAACAAGATGATTCACGATAATGGAGGATATGATGGACAATGGAATGATATTCTTCATGAGAAACCAAATGAAATGGGATTTGGAAGTCCAAACATCATTATTATGCCGAATCAGCAATCTCATAATATGATCAATAAAGTAAAATTTGGTAAATTTCCTAACTCAGCTAATAAGAGAAAGATGGAGTTTCATGATGATCATAGAGGAAAGAAAGTTCAATTTCCCCCATGTAAATCATGTGGGAAGAGGCATCAAGGAGAATGTTTCAAAGGAACTGGAAGATGCTTTGGGTGTGGAAAAGAAGGACACAAAGCCAGTAATTGCAAAGGAAAAGGTTCAGTTAACACCAGGGATGAGGATAATGGTATTTCTACGACATCAACAATGGTTAAATGTTTTAAATGTGGAATGTACGGGCATTATGCAAACCAATGCCCTAAGGGAAATTCTCATGAAGAGAATCAGTATGGTCGTATGGGTAGTATTTATGGGGATGATAATGAAGAGACTACAAATGATATGTGAGATAAAAGAATTGTTGAAGCTCATTCAATGGTTTAAGAATGTAGTGGAATGATTACATGTTTATCATGTGTAATGTTGTATATGTAATATCATGGTACTATGTAATAAAGAGACATCTAAGGATTGTTACACTGTTGTCTTTCCTTGAGTTTTGAAAGTGTATGATTAATGTTACCAGTATCCATGAAAGGTTATTCAGATATTTTTGGAATGTAGATGATATGGGCATAATGAAGGGATAAGGAGAAAATTAAATGTTTGATAGTATTCATGAGCTCATGACTGATATAAGGAGAAGGTTATATCATGGTTTGAGTATATAGAATTTTTGGATTTTGGTATGTGGAAAGAGTTAACTTTTGACAGCATTCATGTTTTCACTAAGGTTTAATGGGTATTCATTTTTCAAGAGAATACATAATTAAGGTATTCACATGATTGGAATGTGACCAACAAGATATATGGGGGATAAATGATGGTATTCACATGCTTGGTTGATGACATTTCAAGTTATCGTTTTCTTTATACTATGAACTTGGACCGAAGTATTTTAGATAAGCCTAAATATTGGAATGGATTATGTTAACCATAAGTTTGTATTGTTTAAGGATAGAAATTTTTTTTTATATTATTTATGTGATGTTATATTAATGTACTTTTAGAAAAAGGACAACCTGCAGGACGGGCGATAGCCCATCGCATCGGACAAGGCTGTGGGAATCGAACCCACAACTGAAGTGCAATTGGCCTTCATCGTCTACCACTGGCCTACAAGAAGTCCATGTTTAGTAGAAACTAGTTTTATTATATTAAGCAGTATGATATATGAAGTATAAGTCCATTTTAGGAACTATATATGATTAATCTCATTATAGATGGACTTATGTATTTCTTGATAACTTTTCTAACCTTTTGTTTGAGACAGATGGAATGACCCATCATTCTATCACATGATCTGCTAACACATCACGAATGACAAATTCAACTTCATTTATTTAAGAGATGAAGTGGAAATTGTCCAAAGAACGACAAACTGTAAGACTATACCAAAATCACGAAAGTATATCTTCTAATTTCATCAACTTTAGGGAAATGATCTTGAAAACCAAAAATGTTGTCCTAGTGCTCTTATATCTGATGAATCAGATGGTACCTTAGATCGTCACAAATTTATGGCTTTGTTATTGCTGGCTTTTCCATAGCCATGTTCTCTACCACTCTCCATCAGAACATGATGGTTATATTTCTCTTCCATATACATATTTTTACCTATGTGGAAACCCAGTGATTAGTTTATTTGGGTAATCGTTAAATTTCATACTTTAGTTTTTAAAGCCAAGTTTTCGTATTCCTTTTTACGATGTGGGTTTCTATTATAGAAACTTTCGAGTAGTAAACCATTTATAACCCTGATGAATTTCAAGGGTGAAATTCATTTTAAGGGGGGGTAGAATGTAACAGCACGAGATTTTATAAAAAAATATTCTTTTTAATTTTATTAATGTCTTATGTTGTACGCTACACCAAAAGTAGCTTGCACAACACGCATCCTTGACTTTCCTTGCATTACACGCAATTGCGACCTTCCTCGATAGCGTGTGTAGTACGCAGTAACGAGTTTTACTAAACAACAATATGCTATTAAAATATTATTAAAACTAGCCGTTATGAATAGTAATAACCAATTTTTGAAATTTTGTAAATTTTATTTTTCAAAGTGGTCTTCATTTTTGGATTTGGAATATCGAAATTAGCTTAGGGTGAAATTTTGGTACTTTTCGGATAACTTTCATATTCTGATGAATAGTGAAAATTACTAAATTATAATTAAAAACAACTTTTTTAATCGAAATAATTAATAGTGATAAATTATTAATTTGAGTGGTTTTAAAGTGTATTTAGAATATATTTTTACAATTTAATACAATTTTGGTCATTGGATTTAATTTCACATTTAAAACAGTTATAAACAAGTGTCAATCTTTTGATAGTTATTATCTCTTAAAAACACGCTATTTGTTTTGATGATGGGAACTAATTTTTAAATTAATTAAGGCAACTTATATGTTATGAATTTGGTAAAATAGGCATCATTTTTTAATTCTTAATATCAAATATAACTTAGGCCTAATTTTTGGTATTTTTCTGGAAACTTTCATTTTTTGATGAATAGTGAAACCACTAAGTGGTAGTTAAAAAACTGAATTTTTCATAAAACTTAATTTTACCGCTTCTTTGAGTGGAATTTCTAAAATCAGAGAGACACGGTTAATATCAAGGACTAAAATTTTGTCCAATGAGATGAACATAATTTTTGGTCAATAGTAACTTTTTACTTTTTTTACCACGGTTAAAAGTAAATAGGGTAATTAAGGGTAAAAATGACATTATTATTACCCTAACACATGTCCTAATTCTATTGGACAAGTGTAATTCGACAAAAAACAACCTTAGGAATAAAATATGACCATTTAGGCCCACTTGGATTAGATTAGGAAATTTATGATTAATTTATTTAAGAAGGGTTAAAATAGTTAAAATCAAAGTTTAATAAGGAAATCATTTTTAATATGGGGTTATACATAAGATAAATTCGACTATAAATATTCATTAGAAATATAAAGATATTTCCTACATAATGGTATTTTATTTTTAATTTTTAGACATTAAATAAGTTAATTTATTTATGAAACAATGATGATGTAGTAATTACCATAATAGTGAACAATTAGAATAATTGATATTATAAATACCTAAATAAGTATAATGTGAGACTTTTTATGAATTAAAATAATTTTCTAGGTTACTATGACATGTTAGGATTAATTTAGTTAACTTTGGTCTAAGTAATCATTTTGTTATGAGCTTCAAAAAAATCAATTATTGAATAGTGTCAAAATTGACATAAAATAGTTTTTAAAACTAATATTATATTACTAATTGTTATTTTATTCCTAAAAATCCAAGGTTCGGCCAAATGACTTATATAAGGTTATATATATTAATAAAACAAAACTTGGAGGTCTCTTGGATGTATATGGTAAGTTAATTAACTATATAATATAAAAATACAAAGTGACATGGTAAATGTCAATCTAATTAACTAAGAGTTAAAACTAAAAGATAATGTTAATATAATGACCTAAACTTGTATAAATTCTATTGGATGAGAGTATTTTGACCCATCCCCACCTTATCTTCGAAATAACTCAATTTGGAGCTATTTAAAACCGAACAAGACTTTATTATAAAATAATATTTTTAGTTATTCCAAAGGTGCCCCTCTCCTCCCTTATAAAAGGGCACCTCCTCCCCCTCTTCCTCACACCACTTTGAACCTTCAAGCTTGGCCAACACCTGCCAAATTCTCTTCTCCAATTCCCTAGAAACATCCTAAAGGTCCTGGTCTTCTTCAAAGACCAATTATAGTACCCTAAGAGGAGGACTCAAAGAGGCACTTCAAAGAAGAGGTAATGTCCATTACCGATTCTTTTATCTTTATTTCTTATTCCAATTCTTCTTATTAGGTTGTTTCATTATGAAGTAATAACATAAGTATCACTCATATACGTATATGTTATTATAAGTATGAAACAACCCTATTTCACCATCTATCCATCCTACGGAAAATGAAATCACCGCGCGTGCGTACGTACGGAATACCGTCTCCACGCCGTGGTGAAATCTATTTTCCACCACCACCTTACTTGGATGGGTATAATGGTGTAAATAATAACTATATATGATTATTTTAAAGTGATATTGATTCTTAAATAGTATACATACACTCCAATACAGTCCCACGATCATGAGAACGATATCATCGCTCGTGTGTACGTACGGACTACCGTCTCCACGACGCGATGAGATTCATTCTCCACTTTAACCATTCATGAATGATTATAAAGTGAATATAATAAGTAATCATGAAATATATGACATAATAATGATACTGGATTTATGTGTATATATATGTATTTCATCTACTTAATTCCATTCAACTCAATAAGGAAACGAAAACAGCGTTCATGCGTACATACGGCCTACTGTCTCCATGAACGGTGTATTTCTTTCCATTTACTTATTTATTATATATATGTATATTCTGAATATATAGTATATATAAATCATGTTTTATATTCTAGAATTAAGTAATCATGATCTATGTAATCATATGAATAATTACAAGTCAAAACACGGACGACAAATGAAACAATTTTACCCAAAATGCTCTTTAACATGGAATTTACAAAAGAAGAGGTAATATAAAGTAATAAGTGAACCATATATGATATCATAACAATTAGTATGATTCTGGAATAAGTCAATGACATTATTTAAATCATTATACAGGAGGTTCGGACACTTACAAAGCAAATCGGACCTAAGGTAAGGGAAATTTCACAATCTCATTTTTATCCAAGATTGTTTATACTTTGGTATTTACTGGGGTGTATTTTATCATCCACATCCATGTTTCCTCAATATGTAATATTATATCCATCCACCTACAATTTTTTAAATCCAATTTTACCCTTCGGTGAGTTTTTAGTAAAGGATATGAAAGGAATCTTTTGTCGTTTTTCGTACGAAGTACTTTTTGTCTTTTCTGACAAAAGTACGAAGAATGTTTTTTTAACTTATAGGGCATGAATGGATTTTTAAAACATTATTTACAAGAAGCTTCCTTTAGAATTTTTCAAGTTTATTTTTAATCAACTACTTTTAGTTTATAATTGTACGACATCTTAAGAAAGGAAAAGTTTTTTTGAAGCAGAAAGGATATTTTCCTCAAGAATGGAGTTCAAGTGTTTTATCAAAATTATTTTTCCATCTAAGATAATAAAGGGTTATGTTTCTATCCATATTATTACATTGAATTGATTATGTTGTGATGGAATTATATTTTTACGAATTCCTTTATCTTATATGAATTGTTTTATGATGTCACGATGTTTATGATTTCCATTTTTATTACATGGGTTATGAAATGATGTATGATTTATGATTTTGTGGCACACATAAGAATGGTATCATTATGAGATGGGTGGGACCTATATCTCCCTACAATTAATTGGGTAAAGATTTTATATCTCATGATATAGACATGGCTGGAACGGTAGGTTATACTGGTTCAGTGAAACAGGACTGAAACGAGGGTGACTCGGTTCAGAAATGGACTTTGTCCACTAAGATAGTCTTGGCAATGAGTCTTGACTAATAAGATATGATTCTCTATGATTATGTTTGTATGCCACAAAGTTTAATGTTTTAAGTTATGATTATTGGGATTTCATTTCACTACTATGATTTATCCCATGTTATGAAATTATGCTCTTATTTTCAAGTTAAGATTTCCAAAATGTTATGTTCTTATGAAAATAATGTGATTGATATTTCTTTTGTTTAACCTTACTGAACATTTGAGCTCACCCTTTTATGTTTTATTTTCCCCAGGATAAAAAGAAAAGTTTTAGGTAAAAAAAATAAGATCTTTATGGGAGATGTTGAAGATCTTTCACCACGATTAAAATATTATATTTCGAGTTTCCAAAGACACTAAACTATTACGATCCTTGTGTGTGTTTTTTTGTTATATACTAAGTATTCCGCAAAAGTAATGTAATGTCCATGTACGTCAAGCTTCGGGTCTATACATTCCAATATTCATATCTATATTATAAATATTGGTTTAACATTTTTTATACCCACCAAATGAAAATTTTAAATTCCATTTTAAATTTCCATAGTTCAAATAAGTGGGATCTTACAATACCCATACACAATTAAATAAATAAAATATTTTAACACATAAACCATAAAATAACAATAGATTTAAAATTTATGTATTTTAAAAATAAAAATATGTGTGTAGGTGGTTTTATCATTTTTTTTAAATAATAAATACAAACTTACACATTTTACACCTAGGGGTGGCTCGAATAACATCGTTAGGGTGGTAATCACTATCAACTTCAACTTCTCTCGTAGGTAGATCTGTTTGAGCTTAACATGTCGAATCTTGACATGGGATTGGTCAATAGAGAATCCCAATGATGCCACTTCCTTTCTAAACTCTGATAAATGGGATTCTTATAGGGAAAGTCTCTAAGATGAGGTCATCTCTTCCTTTGTCTGAATATATTGGATTTCTTAATGTCCAATATTTATACTAATCATGTAATCATTTTTCAATGGCCATATTAGAAACGGTCACAATTATTTACGGTATTTTAAAATAAAAAAACATAAAATCAAGTAAGTTCATATGTTATATAACAATCATACATAACAATACATTTAATTAGATCGGGAGGAATTTTCATTAATAAAATTAT
The DNA here is from genome assembly GCA_963277665.1 of Viscum album. NCBI lineage: Eukaryota > Viridiplantae > Streptophyta > Magnoliopsida > Santalales > Viscaceae > Viscum > Viscum album. Next base: position 480,232 of record CAUJRU010000472.1, on the reverse strand, counting down.
GGGTTGTTAAAATATTCTCCACTTAAAAAAATTTCACCATAGAAATTTTATTTTCCTGAACTAAAAAAGATACGGGTAATTTAGATTCATCACTTTCTCTTATTCCCACATTTCCTCTTCAAACTTTTGGTTGCACCACTACACCTAGACGAGGGGAATTGTCTTATTTTGTAGAAATTTTTCTCTCTAATCTAGGATCTTCACTAGTTATTCCTCATGGGAAAGATCATCCTTTAACGATACTACCCTTGATTAGAGTATATGTGAAGGGTCTAGTATCTACTCTCTTAAGAGAGATACATGAAATATATGATGTACTTTGGCCATGGTGTGTGGAAGTGCTAGCCTATAGTTCACATCCCCGACATGATCAGAAATCTAGAAAGGGGTGATGTACCTAGGACTTAACTTCCATTTCATTTCAAATATCATTTACTTATTCCATGAAGATATTCTTAGAAATACCATGTATCCAACTTAAAACTCAAGGTATCACAAACAGTTATCTGCATAACTCTATTGTTGAATTTGGGCTGCCTTGATATGATGCTGAATGGTTTTCACCTTCTCCACCATTTCTTTGACCATTTCAAGTCCTAGAAGATTAGGCTCACTGAATTCATTCCAACATTTCCGTGTTATTCACATTTTCCCATAAAGGGCTTCATATGGTTCCGTTTGCATGCTTGAGTGTAAACTGTTATTGTATGAGAATTCAACCAGTGGAAGATGTTGGTCTAATCGTCCTTTGAAGTCCATAGAACATGATCATAACATATCCTACAATGTTTGAATAGTTCGCTCAGATTGGCCATTAGTTTGAGGATGATAGGCCGTACCGAAGTTTAATTCAATGCTTAGATCATGTTGGATACTTTTCCAAAATATCGAGGTGAATCTCAGATCACGATCGGATACAATATATAGTGGTACTCCATGTAGCCTTACCCCTTATTTGATGAAAATCTGTGAAATATTTCCCAATGATAAGTCCTCTCAAATTTCAATAAATTGATTTGTCTTCATATGATGATCCACAACAACCCATATATCATTGTTTCCTCTGGATGTTCTTGGAAGTCCAGTGGAAAAGTCCATGGTAATGTTTTCCCACTTCCATGTTGGTATGGGTAGTGGTTTCATCATCCCCTAAGTCTTTTTCCTCTCATCCTTCACTTACTAACATACCAGGCACTTGGATGTATATTTACCAATCTCCCTTTTCAAATTGTCCCACCAAAAGTTTTCTCAGAGATCTCGATACATATTTTTTCACCCTGGGTGAATAGAGAAGGTTGAGCTATGTTCATCATTCATAAGCTTCTTCATTATCTCTGGATCATATTGTACATATAATTGTGATCCAAATCTCACAATTACATCCTTTTCAACCAGTAACTCTGAGGATTTCCCATTTCTGATAGCTTCTACACTTTTCATAATTTTCATTACCTTTATTTGAGAATACATTATTTTTTCCATGAGGTATGGTTGACCAATAATTTTATAAAGGATTGATGATGTTCCTCCATTAATGATTCCCATGTCCATCCTATGAAAATCTATGAATTTTGGATCTTTTTCAATTCTCATATGTGATAATGATGATGGATCCTTTATACTTAGAGCATCTTCCACCTTATTCACTTTCATAGGGTGGTAATGGATCGATCAGTCATAATCCTTGATGAGTCCTATCCATCTTCATTGGAGCATATTAATTTCTTTTTTGTGAATATATATTTGAGGCTCTTGTGATCAGTATATATCTCAATATTCTCCCCATAGAGATAATTCCTCCATATTTTCAACGTGAAGATCACAACCGCCAACTCCAGGTCATGTGTGGGATAGTTTGGCTCATGGATTTTTAGCTACCTTACGGCATAGGCTATCAATTTATCATTCTGCATCAACACAAAACCTAGAACCTTCTTCGGAGCATCACTAAATACCACAAAAAAGTTTCCACATGTGGGTAAACTGAACACGAACGTAGATATAAGCCTCTTTTTTAACTCCTTGAAGATCTCTTCTCATTCATCTCTCCAAGAAAACCTTACTCTCTTCCGAGTTATCTTGGTAAGGGGGTTGGACAATCATGAGAAATTTCTCACAAATCGATGATAATATCCAGCTAACCCCAAGAATCTACAGATATATGTTACCGATGTAGTCCTCATTTGTCCCACAATTGAAATTGTCTTAGAGGGATCCACATATATCTCATTACTTGTGATTATATGAACCAATAATGATACCTCCTTCAACCAGAACTCACACTTCTTGTACTTAGCATAGAGCTTCTCCTTCTGCAAGGTCTCTAGTATAGTTTTTAGATACTCCTCGTGAACCTCTTTGGTTTTGGTGTATATTATAATATCATCTATAAATACTGCCAAAAAGTTTCCAAGGTAATCTTGAAAGACTCTATTCATAAAGTCCATGAAGATTTTTGGAGCATTAGTGAGTCTGAAAGGAATTACTATGAATTCATAGTGTCTGTATCTTGTACGAAAAAGCAGTCTTGGGGATATCTTCCTTCTTCACCCTTAGAAATATCCTGACCGCAGATCCACCTTGGATTATTATTGTTCTCCAAGTAGATTATCAAACAAGTCATCAATTCAAGGAAGATAATACTTTTTCTTTATCATTGTTTTTATGAGATCATGATAATCAATGCAAAGGTGCATTGACCCATGATTTTTCTTGATAAAGAGGACTGGAGAACCCCATGGTGAAGCACTTGGGTGTATAAACCCTTTATCAAGATTATCCTATAGTTATTTCTTCAACTCCTAAATCTCCAAAACAACTATTATATATGGATTCTTAGATATTGGAAATGCCCTAAGTATAAGTTCAATTGAGAATTCGACATCTCTTCTAGGAGGAAGACCATAAAATTCCTTTCGAAAAACTTCAGCGAATTTCCTCACAATAGGTATGTCTTCAAAGATGGTTTCTTCCTTGGACTCAATCATCTAATCCAGATACATGTTCTTATAGGGCAGTAATATCCATGCTTGATATGATGGTACTAAAGAAGATTCATGTTCCTCCTTGCACTTGTATATAATTGGGGGTCGATTATCCATATTGAGAGTGATTTCCCTCTCATGAAAATTTATGTTTTATCTATATAATGAAATCCAATCCATGTTGAGAATTGCATCAAATTACACCCAAGGGAGTATGATGAGGTTTTTTAGGAAGTTAAATCCACAAATTATGATAGGGCGAGTTATATTCATGGGATTCAATGATTTCCCCATTTTCTGTATGCATCGAAATCTTTACTTCCATGATTTTTGGAGGTATTGGAATTGTACTACTAAAATTTTGGGATATAAAAGAATGCGTAAAACCAGAATCAAAAATTATGTTCACTATTCTTGAATTAATAACTAGAATACCTATCACCACTTCATTTTCTAGTTTCACTTCGACGGTAGTTATAGAAAAAAGATTTCACTTTATGCCTTGAAGTTTTTTGGATTCCTCTGAAAACCCTTGGATTAGGACACTAATTTGCAAGGTTCTCTCATTCTATGTAGTTGAATCAATGAATAATGCTTTGAGAGTTGAACAATGTATTCCTCTCCTCTGTTGCAACTGTGGGTTTATCTTGTCAGTAGTTAATGTCTAGTTTCCCTTCTCTTCTACACATAAAGCATTTCCTCATCACCTTAAAGCAATTTATGGGATGCTTCTTTCCACATCTTTTTTTAGTGGGGTGATGGATTTTCTTAGCACCATTGGATTTATTCATCAAACTTCCATAATTGAACTCCACATTACGTTTATTATCCCCATGATACCCCTGAGATTCTCCAATCTCAATTTCGACCTTGAGGGAACATCGGACAATTTCCTCATAGCTGTCGAAGTCATGGATCATCAGGAATTTCCCCAGTCTAGGTTTCAGCCCACTAAAAAAGTAGTCAACCATGCATTTGGGGGTAACGACAAAGTCGGAGGTGTATCGTGTAAGCCTTGTGAAGTTTTCCTCATACGCTCTGATGGATTCATTGTCTTTTTTGTTTGAGGGAAAGGAAGTCCATTTCCATCTTAAACCGGAGGGTGCGAGGAAAATATTTATCAAAAAACATTTTTTGGAAATCCTTCCATTCCAACACCTCTATATCCTCCTAGGGATTCGTATTTTTTATCAATGGCCACCATCGATCGGCTTAACCCTCCATGCGATAAGCAACCATAAGAACCTTCTCTTTTTCAGAACATTGAAGGATATAGAAGATCTTTTCAATGGAGTTGATCCATTGTTCGGTGATTCATGGATCGGATGAAACATTAAAAGTTTGAAGCCTTTGTATCATGAAGCTCTCAATATCTACTTCTTCTTTCTTAGGGGGGTTTAATGTTCCTCTTGACCCATGTTTTTATTCAAATCTTGAGTTAACTGAGAGATTATCGTGACAAATTTCGCGATTCCAACACCCATCAGATTGGGCATCTCATTAGAACTATCATCACATTGGTCTTTGTATCGGTTGTTATCTTGAGCCCTTCTATTACCGGCCATTGGCTAGAATAAAAGGAATGTTAGGGGTAACACATAAAGGTTAAACCAAGGACAAAACAGATGAATTATAAATTACTTTTATTTCTAAAATTATTAATCTATAGGTTTTAATATATGTTATCCATGATCTACTTTCTAACATATATTCTTAGGGAATTTTTTTTAATTCCCTTATTAATGGTTCACACTATGCTTGTGAATTTACAAAAGTAGATCCCCAAGGAGTGTCATAACCAATAGTGTATTAAGCCATATTTTCATGTACTAGGATACCCAAGGTCAAGACCAAATCTCCTTGTTAGAGTTTTCACTCCTAGGTACATATGCGCTAGAGCCGCCTCTACCTGCTATTATCTAGACATGGATGTATTTTCTTCATAATTCAGTTACTCAATACTCACCAAAACTTAGGGATTTTTTATTAAACTTATTATTATCCATAAGTCTTTCACTAAGGTTTTCTAATTCTAATCCCAAAAATAACTAAAACTATCCTATGATCCCAACTATAACAACCTTTCTCTTTATTACACACGTAGACATGATTTATTACATAAAATCATCACTTAAAACAAAATATAAGATCGATAGGTCTAGTGTCTTTGGGGATTTGTAATATTACATAATGACTTAAAACATGAAACACAACATATTTATTGAAAACTTCCTTTGCATGACCACTAAATTCTTTCATACATAGCATTGCAAGGGGTAACCTGAGGACATGAATAAGAAAAGGGTGAGCTATAAATCCCAGTAAAGGATAAAACAAGGCATAATCTAAAGAATACAATACATGTTAGGAAATAGTCATATTAATGGAACATAAAAGAAACTTTAACATAAAGTCATGCTAACATGGAAATGTGTTAACCACACTTAACATGGTATTATCCTGAGCCAAGTCTCATTGAAAATGGATAATGAGTAAAACCTCATTTCACTTGAATTATCTTGAGTAAACCCTCATTTCAATTGACGTATCATGATATTAAACTTTACCCAATGCATTGGAACGCAATCAAGGTGCACCCTTCTTTAACATTTCATTTCATGCATAAGTGTGCCACATGGATCATATAACATGGATTCATAAAACATCATCATTTATTCCAAGATAAAGGAATGTGGAAGTAATACATGTAACTCTATAATGAAGAAGTAAATGTGCGCAAAGGTGAATACCCTTTATAGATAAATGGGAATGGTATTCACTAAATAGTGACTTTGGCTTGGAAAATCATAGTGCAATTTCGGCCATATAATGGCATCCCAACATATGTAATATAATTTATATTTTTAATACAAAAGATTTTCTTGAACGTAAATGAGGAGAGAGACATCCCTTATAGAATTTTGGCTTGGTAACAGGTGTACTTGGGAGGAATTAATGAGATATAAAGGGGTATCTAATCATTCAAACATAATGAGGGCAGTATGGGGGAGGTGTGAAATCATACCCCAAAATTTATAATTTAAAATAAAATGGCATAACAATAATAAGAAACATGGATATGATGATAAAGGAATGAATCCCTTACTTGGAAATGTGATCCCAAAGGCTTGGGAGGGGCTTGAGAGTGGATTCTTGAGAGATTGGGGTGCCTTGGGAGGATTTTAGAGAGAGGATGGAAGGGTTTGGTATAACTCAAAAGGATTTGAGTGAAGAGGAAGTGGGATCTTTGGTGGGTTTATATAGGAAGTGAGAGGGAATTCTTTATTATTTAGGTTTGGGACACCACACATTAAACTTACCAAAACTACATACCCGCCGATGGTTCACTAATGCTTTGTAAAATAAATCAAATAAACCTAAAATCACATTATTTTAATTCTAAAACAAATATTGGACAAAAATAATGTTTATATTATTTTATTACATCGCTATTGGGTAATTATGAAGTCATAAAACACATTATATATTTAAACAATATTTAATTTTTACCCAAAAATTCCACAGTCTTAGAAAATTATAAAAAATTCATCGTTGGATATTTTTAACATAATGATTCCAAAAATTATATTAATTATATACAAATAATTTTCTAAATATGTGAATTTTCAGTTTTAAAATAAAAACAAACTTTTATCAAAAAATCATGGGTTTTGACAAAAACTGCTTTCAAACCTCAATAAAAATTACAATTGTATTCATAAAAAATATATGATCATTTATACTTAATAAAAAGTAATTTATAATAATAATATTTTTTGAAAATATTATTTATTTAAAAAATTCATTAATTTACCAAAATATATTTCTTAGTTGAATGTTAACTAAAAATACTATTTGTGATTTATAAACTATTTAAAAAGTAACAAAAATATAATGAATGTATATTCTTAATTATATAAAAAAATAATGCACATAATCATAGTGCTAAGGTCTTGTTACATAGCCCCTTATAACACCTGCATAAGACTGAAGGGTAGGGTGTGCGATGGTGATAGTGTCACGACCTGACCCTACCCGAGCTCGAGTTGCAACTACCCCAAGCCCGCCTCCATAGGCCAGGGGCTGGCGACCAGTGCCGAAGGCACAAAAACTTGGGGAGGCCTTTTCCTAAGTACATGTAAACCCACATGCAGCACACTCAAGGAAAAAGTGCAAAATAAAAGAAAAGACAAGAAGAGTAAATTTCAACTGCTATATATAAACCACAATGTTAATCGACCTCTAAAAGTACAAAGAAAGTACAGAAAGTAAACTAAAAAGGAAAAAGGGAAAAACAGGCTACCAACCAAAAATGTTCCACAACCCGGCAATAGGTAATCAAAAGTAAACAGCTGAAAGGGTCCCCCACCTGGAACCCAACTACGACCACCGCACACAGTTTAAGCTCTCGAACTCCTAAGCTCCATTGAAGTCATGACCAACCTTTCTGTCATCTGCAAGGGCACACCAAGTGCAGGCAAAGCCCAAGCAGGGGTGAGTATAAAAATACTCAGTAGGATACCCTAAAGGCTCGAGGGAGCAACAAAGGAGGTACCGAATGGTGAGAAGTAGAACGAACAGGAAAAGTAAAGGAGTACAACCGAGAGTGTAGTAAATAGTGCAGTAAAGAGTCCAACTCAACCCAACAAGAGAAATAATATAGACTCGTCCAGGCACAAGGAGCTGGAAACGGTGAGAATATGAAATTATCTTCAAGTCTTTGCTACCTAAATAAGGAGATTAGACTCGCCTAACCACGGGAAGCTTGACACGGAAAGCACGTGGCATACCCGCGCGTCTCTGCCTCTCCTGGAGGGAGAGTAACCAATCCCAAGAAGTGGGTACTGGAACAAGGTATATACATATTCGTATGCTCAAACAAGAATCCTGAACAAGATCGTAAGGGGATCTCCATCCCGTAGCTCAGCCCAAGAAAAGTGAGTCGCCAACAGTCCCAGAAGAAAACACTATCGATGCCCAGCATCCTGCACGTCTGCCCCGAACTACAAGTCAAGGGCTCAATCACCGCACCTCAACACTATCCGCTTTGGGCGGCACTGACTCACCCGCACGGTTTTAGGTCGCATTACAAGGATGCCTATAGGTGGGGAAAATATCCTCGTATATGAGAGTTATGAGGGAACGTCAAACCACAACTCATCACTGCCCCACATTCGAGAGGTCTCTTCAAAGTCGACAGGCCACACCCTGTGCAGCCCCACTGGAAGGTCCCTGGAAGTCGACGATTTCCCACTATAGGAAGACCCGACAAGAGTCGATGGGTGCCACATTACCCAGTACTGTAACAGGGTAATCCACTGGAGGGTGACCCGGCTAAAGTCGACGACGGGACCACTACCCAGCCCAACTGGAGGTAACCCAGCATCGGGGACCACTGCCCAGCCGAGCTGGAGGTAAGCCTGGCATCGAGGACCACTTCCCAGCCCAGCTAGAGGCAAGCCCAGCATCGGGGACCACTGCCCAACCCCGCTGGAGGTATGCCCGATTTTGGGGACCACTGCCTAGCCCCGCTAGAGGTAAACCCGGAACTGCTCTGGCCATCCCTACTGGATGGTACTACTCGGTGAACACTGTTGTACTGGCCATCCCTGTTGGATGGTACAACTGGTGAGCCATACTCGAAACAACCTCATCCTTGCTGGTAACAACCTCAGCCCTGCTGGAAACAACCTCATCCCTACTGAAATCAACCTCAGCCCTGCTAGAAACAACCTCCTGGGTAGAGGATTGGTGCCCATGTAAAGTGTTCGTCACACCAAATCCACAAGAACTCTACCAGGGAACACAAATCAATGGGAGAAACTCCCCATGCCTCTCACGGCGATCATGATCTAATCCGATGAGTCACTGTCGAAGCGGACCGAGTCATCTCATCCCAAAAAGTGGGAAAACACCCACGTTGTACGACCATACGTAGTCGCAAACGATGCCGCATTCCAGTGAAAGGGCATGGTACTGAAACCCCTCATGACTGAAGAAACAGAGGAACCAAACCATCTTTTCCGGCCAAACCATCGAGAACGAAACCAGGGGGAGACCATTGAACCCTGCTGGTCAAACAAACGAACACAGAGCCAGGGGAAAACTCCACCCAGCTGGTCAACAAACGAGCACAGAGGGACCCTCTACATCGCGAGAGGTCAAAAGTACGTAAAGCAGAACAGGACACGCACGTGGGGCCCACATGACATGTGGCCCCATCTCAACCCCGACCAAGCTCACAAACATTCTCAGGTACGAACCACACGTACCTCCAAGCGCTCCCGTATACTCCCAGAGTATAGCTCGTTCCAGCCCAAAGGCTATCGTGCACATGGCACCCAGTGTCAACGTGAAGGCGTAACGTAACAACTCTAACTTTACAACTATATGGCTAAGGCGTAGCCAACCACATCTCTTCAATCACTTACATCACTCACACGAGAGTGCATGCGATCACACGCAAATGGTCCGCTACAAACACGATAGAAGAACTGCCACCGGGGAACCTTCACATTTCCACATTTAAATAAGATCATGTAAGATGCTCTGAATGCCTGAACAAATTACACCGTTGTAATACTCGTAGAAAAACACGCGAGGTCGACTACTTAATCTCCCCAAACGGGTATCCGATGTAAAAGTCACCAACACTGCCTCACGCCCGAACGGCGTCCCGTGATATCAAGCCTCGACCCCATTAACAGTCGGGCACATCGAACCATTGTGATCCCCTTGGAGAAACACATCAAAAGTACTGATCACTTGAGTGTAACAGATATCCGGAGAAAAAGATGTATTCTGGAGCACCGCACACAAGCGGTGCTACGTGGGACCCACATACCTATCTTGAAACACAATGGGCGGATCATACCGTTGCGATCCTCTCGAAAAAGTACACAAGTTAGAATATTCACTTGTCCAAAACGGTCGCCCGGTGATAGAGATGGAAAAAAATCATCGTCAATGCCCAAACAGCCCTCGTGGGGCATGCACCATCGTGCGGAATTACAGCGGGCAGATTGCACCAATGAAATTCCCGTGCAAAAACACTCAGAGTCGACTACTCGCTTGCCCCGAACAAACGCCCGATAAAAAAGTTATAAAGCATTGCATGCAGCTCGAAAGACGGGCCATGGGGCCCACGCCTCAACTCTGGTATCAATGTCCAAAACAACCCTGTAAATCTTTGACCCGGCGCCAGGGTTCCAACGCCACTGACGGCGCTCAAAACGGATGTCGGACGCGTCCGCGACCTCCAAAACAAGATCCCCCGAACAAAACGTCACTTCACATAAAGATGTGTCGTGCCTCTGAGCCCCTCGTTTCGGGAATTAAAATTACCCTAAACCATCTCAAAATATTCCTCTCATAACTACGGTTCCACTACTGCAGATGGCGCGTCAAACGGACTCGCCGTTTGGAAGTTACAGCCCCCCGAACGCAGGGGGCTAACTGGGCCGGTCCACCTCGGCCGACCCACTTCAGGCCACCGGCCCGCGACCCAGCCGCGGGTCCGGTCCGGTTCACTACGGCCCACTGGCCGCGGCCCGCCTCCAAAGCATCGGACCCCTCCTTGGGTATGGTTTTCTGAATGGACAGGCCACCCTGGCTGGTCTACCCTTGTTCACGCTGCGTCAACCAAAGACCCGCGGAGAGCGGGTCTTGCTCCCCGGGGTTGCCGCCTGCTGCCGAAGGGACGTTGCGCGCCGCTTCTGCCGGCCACCTCTCGCCGTCCGTGAGCCCCGATCGCACGCCCCATCTCACCCGTAGGTGCCCTCGTCAGCCTCGCCCTCTCACGCTGAAGACCCTCCGTCGCGCCTTGTTGCACCCGGCTGAAGTCCCTGGCCACCTCCTCTGCTGAAGGCCTGTCGGAAAATAGAAACAAAACCCACAAATTTCGCCGAACAACCACGGCCTCCTCCAAACTCTGATTTACATACTGAGAAATTATATGGAAAGATCATAATTTATACTACACAAATATGGGATTTGTTATAGGATCAAACAACTACTTGATGCATATAATTGAACTCAAAGAGAGGTTCGGGATTTAAAACCGAAAACAACAATCGCCTACCTGCGAAGGCGTAGCCCGGAGCTTCGCCGCACATCCACCCTTGCTGTTTCCGCTTCCACCATGATTGGGAGGTAGGAGGATGAAGAAGAGGAGAGGATGGGGTTTCTCTAGGGGAAGAGGGGAGGAAGGGGAAGGGGTTTGTTTTAAGTAGGAAAATAATTAATTAAAAACATTAATTAATTAAAACTCCCAATTTAACCTGCATCTGAAACGCTTGACGGGGTCGCGGTTAAGCCTTATCTAGGGTAAAAACCACCTCTTGAGTACAATGGTGGTCTTGGAATTTTATTCCGAGCTTCCGTTTGAAATTTATTAAACTCAACGCCCGTGGCTGCCAAATTACAAAAACGCCCCTAGGGCCATTTTTCAAAGATGGGTCGCGCCCACAAAACTTACACCCTTCCTAGGGTTAATGGTACGTTCCGGACTCAACTGTGCCCTCATTTTTCCAATCCAAGCCATCGTTTACGAGATACTTGAGTTAAGCCATTAAACAAATAAATTAATTATTTAATTTATCTGTTCCACGTTCTGAAAGCGAGCGAGGGGTCCAAACATCCCGCGCTGACATGTTTTATGTCGTTCCCAGGGTAAAAACCCCATTCCGGACCCATCCATACACTCAGATCTCTGATCCGGATCACCTTTTAGGAGTTATCCCATTTATTTGGCGTTTCCAGTGTGAACGCCCTGAAAATATAATTCTGGCCACTCTGAGGCTCGGAATCGCACGCCGTCTGAAGGCGCTGCTTTGGAATAGCATCAAGAATATTCCAAAGTCTTCTACAGCAAAAATTGGGTTCTTATAGATAGACTTCTATGGTGGGTCAGATAACATCGCTCGGGTGTTAATCTCTATCAACATCCACTTCTCTCGTAGGCGGTTTCGTTCAAGCTTAACATGTTGAATCTCATCTTGGGCTTGGTTAAGAGAAAATCCTAATGAAGACACCTCCTTTCTGAGATCTGACAAATGGGATTTTTAGGGGGAAAGTCTACTAGATTAATCAATCACTTCCATTTTCTGAGTAAATTGGATTTGTAAAAGCCCAATATTTATACTAATCATGTGATCACTGTTCAAAGGCTATATTAGCAATGATCACAATTTATAACGGTATTTTAAAATCCAAAAATATAAAACCAAGAAATTTCATATGTTATAAAACAATCTTACATAATAATACATTTAATTAGATCGAGATGAATTGTCATTAATAAAATATTGGGTCGTTTCATCATATAGAGTAAAGGTAGATACTTTTTTTGTTTAAACTTTAAAATTTTTGAACAAGACTTAGAAGAATATAAAAACAATAGAGTCAAAAAATATTATTGAGAATTAAAATGGGAAGTAATAAATACCACCAGCTAATTGTAATCAAAGTGTAAAAGTTTTATATAGTTATATAGATTATGATTTTTAAATGGAGCTTGTTCAAAATGTGATGATGATGTATGGCTTTCTAATATTCATTTTTAAATTAGGAATTCATTGTATAAAGTTCCCAAAGATGTATTTAATTGTATATTTTTACTATTTAAAGACTTCATAAGGATAATTAATAGTAAGAAGAAGAAGTTAAAGAAATGTATAGTAAACTAATAAGAAGATTTAAAAGTTTATTGTTCTCATAAACCATGCTAAAGAAAATGAATAATTAATGACAATTTAAAATAGAAGATGTTTTCTAATGGAAGAATAATTTAAAATGTATATTTTTATATTGTTTTATTTAAATTTTATTTGGGGAAACAATCCACACATTTAAAAAACTTTACAAAAAACCATCGATGTTAAAGATTCTCAAATGGATATGTTTGATAATTCATTACAGGAATGAAGATATATTTCTATTTAAAAGTTAATAAGTTGAAATGGGATTAGGAATAGAGTTTGAGGTTGTTTAAGGATTTTAATAGATCTCATATCATGAATTATCTTGAGCTTTAGGTGAGGGTAATAAATCTATAACCAGCACAAGATGGAACGTCATATATTTTTGAAAAGAAAGATGATACTACACAAGTATTTATTGAGTCATGGATCCATGAAGACTCCTATTAATAGAAATATAATCTTGAAAGAATATTATTAACATGTTGTGACACGCTATAATAGAAAGTTATCCCATGTACCAAAACATTTTCTTGTACTAATGATGTTTTTCAATCTTCTATATATTTTAATTTTTAAACTAAGGAAGTATGGGGGAATTAAAATGATGAAAATTTAACCACTATATTAAGGGCGAACATTATCACATGTATTAGAAGTATCCCCTGCCAAAGGGTGGTGTTTTTACCCAAAAACAAAAGGATATTCATTGTACATAGATTGCATATTCAAAAAAATAAAGATTTATAGGATAATGTTGGTGTTTCCAAAAATTTGGGAATAGTCCCACTATGTTTTGGAATAACATTTAAACTTATTAAAATCATATAAGGCATCAAATTCTAAAGGAAAATTAAGTCATGTTATCCCAAAGTAGTCTGTAAATCAAATGATTATGAATTTGGAGGTAAAAAGGTGAAATAAAATAAGAAATCTAAGTAAAGAATTGTGAAGGACTCTAAAAGGAAAATAAGAGAGGATGTCTATCCAAAATAGAGGTTCGTTTGTTATAGAAAAAAGGTATATTTAGTGGAACACTCTATATAGTCCTTGGGATTCAATATTGGAGGGATTGAGAAAAATCTAAAAAATAAATTAGTCCAAGATAGGAACGATATGATTGAATTGATTGAAGATATAACATACAACAAGCTAAAGTTTTCACCTAAGAAATGTAAACCAAAATTTTAGAGGAAGTCCATTCGCCCACAAATATTTTATTATTTAAATAGAAAAATAGAAAAAAGTATAAAGCGACCTCATTTAAATGGATCTTTACATAAAATTATTTTTGGGTTGAGATATAAGTCTCAACCATACTACTTCTACTAATAGAATAAAAAATAATTACATTATTCCTTGAAATATAATTTCATGTGTTTTCATGCAAGAAAATTATAGGTGGAACTTGAAATGATAACTATGTAATGATATAAACATTTTATAATGCAAATAAGAGGTTCATTACAGAGTAAATTTAATCATGATTATAAGTTGGAAGGATTACATCCCGTGAGGGGGGTCCAATCTGAGTAAGTTATAATATTCTTGTTATTTTCTACAAATCTATAAATTTTGGATATATATGAAAATAATGTGTTTTAATAACACTTAATTCCCTTAGTTTTAGTGTATTAAAAAAATTATAATGTATGAGGGTTGGTCTATGTGAAAGCTAATAGAAAAGATGACTTTTACCCATTTTTTCACTTGAAATTTCATGATGAATTTATAGGGTTGTGTGCATGATATATAACTCCTAGAAACTGATTAAACAACCCCTAAAATGAGAAACTAAAAATGGTATCATCTTTATTGTAGTTTATGTATTTCCTTGATAGCCTTGGTTAAATAACTCTTTTTTTATATCTGGTTGTCACTTGTAGACTTAAAGCATATTAACTAAAGATCTTGGTTAATTTGTGGGCGATTCCATCATTTTCTCAAAATATGGAGAAAGCTATGCTTCTAAATAAAATTAATAGAATGATAAGTTTTTTAAAGAAGTTATTGGACATAAAGAGACCCCTATATTTCTTTTTCATTTATTGATAATAAGGGAATAATAAATGATAACAAACACACATACTGACATAGAAGTTTGATGATATTCCCAATAAAGAAAAACGGAGAGATTAAGGAGAATATGCAAAGATTGCCTTAGTTTTCCAGAATGGTTTTTGTTATGATTAAAATGAATCTTCCAATATGAGTTTATGATAATCTTAGATGTATTCATCATGAAATTAAATGGATATAGAGATTTTTATTCCCAAATTAAAAGAGAAAATGAAACAAATATTATAACATGAATATCATGGACATTTAGATATGAGAATTATATGTGAAGTTTAATGAATTCACTTCCCAGATAGGAAAATTGGAAGATGATAGATAGTGATATCCACCGTAACTTATCATTAATCAAATAATCCATCGTGTGTGGGAGATTTAATCACTGTATTGAAGAGATAAAAAAAATTAATGAATTTAGGAAACATCATCCAAAGGGTCTTGAAGATCAATGTTTTTGAATTTAGTGATAATAATTTTTTGATGTGTTTATAATTATTTGAGTGGTGCAAAATATTATAGGAAAATATCTTTATTTAATTTGGAATAATTCTAGAAATGGTGTCTAGGTCAGAACATTAATTTTCATGAATTTTATGCAAAATAAGGATGAATTGATCTTGTATAAATGAAACTCTAAGGACGGATATTGTAATTATCATCTATAGTCATACAGGTAATTAAAACATTATATGTGAGAATATTTTTCTTGGTATGTGTGGAAGAATATAAGGACTTAATAAGGATGATCACCAAAAGGATCCTTTCATTTTTATGCATAAGCTTTAAAATCATCAGTGTAAACATCAACCTTGATGCTTTTATGGATACACATAAATATCATCAACCTATGAATGATTCTACAACTACAAAAGGCTGATTGTAAATTTATAGATAATTTATTACTAAATAGATACGGAACAAGCTTATGAGAATAAAAAATAAATAATTATAAGAAATATCAAAATTGATATTCTAATAAAAAAAATTTCAGAATATTATTGACACAATATTCAAGGAAATAATATCAAAAATTATTTTTTTTTCAATTTTATCCTTTGGAATCAATATAAAAGTGATTCTAATTAAATATGGTGTGTTTTCTATAGATCTAAATTTAATTCTATAATGCCACATCACACCGCATTTCCACATATGTACATGGAGGAAAATTCACAAGGAAACAATGTTTTGGATTTTATGTAAAATAAGGATGTGATATTTTGAATATCGTATGAGGAATGGAATTATGAATCTCATAGTATTTGAATGACTATGATGTCCAATATTAAAATAAGTTTGAATAAGGAAATAAATTGGGAACACATTGACTGATATAATATATGATATCATTTAAATGGATAAAGTGAAAGGATATTCCATAATTCCATATTAGAAACCACCATTCATGAAATTATTTTTTAAATATATATGTGCTGAAAAATAATGGTATGAGATATTTATCTCTCTAAAATATTATATTTCCTAAATAGAAACATATCCATTTGAAAAAATAGGATACCTATTACGATAACTTTAACAATAACACCTATTAGTATTGTAGAATAAGAATAAGGGTAATGAGGCATGTGATATACATGAACCATAAAAGTGGATCAATGAGAATAAGTAATAAGTCCAACATACATGAAAAGTAGACGATTATATTCTTAGTGGTTGAAAATCTATTCATAATAATGTTCTGAAGCATATTTATTTGAATTGAAAGGTATACCCTATACTATACTAAATGATATAAGGATTCAATTTCCTACTCACCATTTCATTAAATATCCATTCATGGATTTCAGGAGGAAGTCAGGACCAGTTTGGAGGACTAGACGTTAGGGGTTTGTAAGAAGGAAAGTGGGAATCTCGTAACACTATGTGAAGTAGTATAATTTTCATTAAGTGGGACATTGAATCCCATAGGGGGAATACATGTAATCATAATTAAATACCATTATATGAAACCATGTTGCTTGAAATACCCAAAAAACCATGATTGGGGGAGTAACCAATCCTAACAAGAAGTAGGATTTCATTTTTTAACCTTCTAAATCCATATTCTTTATTTATTTTACATTATTTATATTTAGGTAGGTTTGAGAGAAAATTAGAATACTGTATCAATAATTTAAATAGTCTAAGAGGCTTAATTAAATTGGGCGAATTCAAAAAAAGTCACCATTGATTAATCCACCAAGTGATCCACTAAAACAGAGATATGAAAATAGTAAATTGATATTCAAGAATAGTATAGATGAATATGAATATATTTTCAGAAATATGGAATTTATTTTTGACAAATAATAGATTATATAAGAAGGAATTTATTTTCGTGATGCATTTACCCCAATATATATTGGTTGAAATTTGAATTCTACTGGATAATACAGCTCGCATGGGATTAAATCTATGTTATATGGGTGTAAAGAGTGTGCTATAGGATGGGTTAATTTTTTATAATTTTTTATAGAAAAACCTTTAATATTTTATAACTATAGGAATCCTAATTATTTGATTAAGTTGAAAAAAAACATTATATCAACAAAATAAGAACCTTAGAACATGGTATGAGAGATTATAATTATTTATATTATAGTATCACTTTGAAAAGGGAAATTTTGAACTTAATTTATTCATTAAAATATTTTTTTAGAATTTATTTATAATACATAGTTATGTGGAGGAAAAAATATTTTTATCATCTATTAAATCTCACTATAATGAATTATCTAATCTAGTTTCCAGTGAATTTGAGATGACCATTATCGGTGAAATTTAATCATTTTTGGATTTTTGGATATTTTAAAGGGATGATGGAACATTTATAAATCAATTTAAGAAATAAAATGAAATTTTTATGATATTTGGTTTATGCTAAATAAAAATCATGATAATTTATTTGAGTACAAGATGTAAGTTAAAAAACTATTTAGCATAGAAATTTATTTTTTAGACTACTTATTGATGCGTGATAAAAATACTTATCTAACTATCATTAATTAAATGATTAAATGTTAAATTTTCATGTGCACAATATTTCAAGCTAATTTGAAATAATTTTACATTAATAAAATAAAAAATATCATCTAGTATGTCAAAATTACAACAAATATTGGTTTTTTTATCTTTGTATAACCTCATTTTAGTTTTTTAATTTCATTAATTTGGATTTTAAAGGATGTAATATATATCACCAGTTTTATGTTTCACTTTCTATTATAGATATTGATTTTGAGGATTTTAAATAATACTAAAATAGTTTAATTTTATATTTCATAAGTTGGTTATGTTGCATCTACAAGCTATTGTAGATAGACTTTATATATTAAAATGACCTTGTGTAGGTTTTCAATTTTCTTTAATAAGATTCCCATTATGTGTAATAATTAATTTTCAAATTTTTTTCAATGAATCCCTTACCATAATCAATTAACCAGTTTATAAATTTAAGGAAATACTTTATCATAGATCATGTTTAAAAGAGGTGAATTTCTTTGTAATTCATTCCTTCATAGAATCGGTTGATATATTTTTTTTAAATACACCATATGAAAAATATTCAGATAAAATTAAAGTAAATTTCAATTCATAGAAACTTGATGGAAATTAATTTCAAATATGAAATGTTTAATATTTTAAATATTAATGGAAAGTGAAATATTTTGGGATTCCTTTGAATTAAAAAATCAATTTCGTATGCATTGTTACTCCATACTATAAAATTAATTAAAATATGCATGATATAGGTTTCAATATAGGAAAATATTATTGATTTTATATGTGTTAACTCAGTGAAATTAATTAACAGATGTATTTTTATGAAATAGATTTTAAAACACGAAAATTTTGATTATATTGTATATTTCAATTTACAATACTACAATACGTTTTCTATCACATCCTACATTGGCTTCATAGAACATGAAAATATATACTGCTGAGAAGTCTAATCTTCATTCTTATATCAATAAAGTGATAGATGGATAATGTAGGACTTATATATAACAATCATAGATTCATATCATTAATGATAGATGAGAATATAATGAAGATTGTGGTAGTATGACTATATTGGATTAAGAATTGATTCACAGTACAAAAGAAAACCTTCACTAAATTGGATTCCAGTGCGTAATATGTTGTGATTCCATCATTTTCTAATAACCTATTATATTATACTAAGTAAAATTTTCAATCAAATTAGAGATTTATAAAATTAATTTTACCATTTATTTGTAGGATACACTTAAATTATATTTTTCAAACCATTGTAATAAATTTCTTATACATCATTTTTTGTTCTTGTTATATATTCAAATGGGATCTATTACTTCCATAATAAAATATTTTTAAACTGATTTATGAAGGATATCTTGAGATTCTTCAGGGGAATAGGTTTTATTTCTTTATTTAATTTTAGTATCATAGTTTCTCCTTTGGTGGGTCCTCCAAAAGAAGATGTCATTACAATTCATGATCCTAATGAAACTTTATAAATGTATTACCCATTTATATTAAAAGTAAATGGGAAATAAAAAGTAGATATTATCTCTTCTATAAAAAAGATATCATTTAGTTTTATGGCATCTACCCCTTGTAAAACTAATGATCCCACTACTATAAGATGAGAACATAATGAGAATTTGGATTGAAGAAACATTATTTTTAGTGTAATATTATACATGGAATGGTTAATTGGTTAAAAAATTTGGTTAGAATGAATTTTATAATTTTATAATTGGGATGATAAATTTAAATTCATGGAAAATTAATTTCCCTCTAACAAAGACATTTTAGAATTATATGATAATTTTAAATTTCAGGATAGGGGAGAAAAATATGGGTTGAATTCTAGATTCAATGGATTAGATATTAAATTGACATCAATCCATAATTTGGTATGTTCAACATGGAACATATAAGAAATTATTGAGTTAGATTGAATGTACTTTCAAATACAAAAGATTAAGTGATTGAGAATATTCAGAAAGTTTTGATTGATCATTGTGTATATGAAAGGGTAAATATATTCTAAATTACTTATCAATATAGTATTGTTGATAAATTTATTCAATTTATATTTTTGTTAAGATTAATATATTTTAAAAATATAAATATATAGGATTTCCATATTTTTAATTTTATACTTCTAAAAACCATTTTAATTTGAACAGATTTATGCTCAAAATGATCAGTACCATTACTTATAAAAATAGGATAGTGATAAATTATTTGGAATATAGAAGGTTGATATGATAATTTTTACACTTTTTATATATCCTTATTTAAAATATATATATGAAGATTATAAAGGAGGAGAGTTATATAGGTGAATAGAAATATGGCGTGATGTATATATCAGGGGATATATGGACTCATGATTATATTAATGACCTTACTAAACTATTTATAAAGATCAATATAGAGGATCCCCTAGATCCACCAGAAGGATATATAAAGCAATAATTTTAACATGGAAAATCTTAAAGTGTATTGATTATTACATCACCAAAACCTCTACTCGAATTTTAAAGAAAAAATAAAAGGAAGGTAACTAAAATTACTAAAGGATTCGTTTCTAAGGCATATTTAAATGGGAAAATTGATAAAGAAAATGTATTAATATGGAAGAGAAAAAATATTTTAAGGATAATGTGTGTGATTTTAGAAAAAAAATTGATGTTTCTTATTTAAAAAATAATTCTTTTTAAAACACATTAATATAATTTGATTCAAAATATAAACAAAATTCAAACTATTTGATCAAATAAAGCCATAAGTTATTGAAATTTGAAATTTAATCAATGCCTAATATTGAGAATGTTAATTAAGTACTACTATTATTCCTTTTAATATATAAAATATGATTATTATTTTATTTAAACCTATTATATCTAGGGAAGTGGCTCGATTTGGTCACTTCGCTCAGTTCTTGGTTGAGGTTGAACTGGGATAAGCCCTAGTTTATATGGTTTTTCTTGCAACTGATGATAAAATTATTGATTTGAAGATAATTTATGAAGAAAAAAAATTGAAGAGACCATAATATTATAGGTCAAGATTCATCTACAGATAGCGATTCAACAGTTTGCATGTTATGTTTTATTCATTAACATGATATGAGAAATTGTATTAAGAAGAATAAAACTACACCTTCTTCGAAGGATGAGATTCAATTACAGCAACCTAAGAATGGAAAAGATCATTGTAAGGCTGGTTATAGACTTTTAATTATTGCTGATAATGAAAAATAGAATAAATAAGCATAGGGAGTTGTTCATGAGGATGTAGTCAAACCTTAGGTTGAGGAGAAGGGTGGTCATTCAAGTAACTCACCTAATGTCTATGCCTATAATTCTGAGAATAATATGATGTTTCCAGATTCCAACTTTTCTAATGAGGAGAATGAAAAAAAAAATTTATACATATATCCAAGGAAAGTGTGATAATTTGTTACAAATTCAAATTTCTTTATATACCCAAATTCCAGTCCAAGATGACATCTTAGGAGCTGAACAAGTGATTGACACAGACATTCAGAAAGAAGATGCTCATCGTCTTTCACATGAAAGGATGGTTTATTCAGGTATTCAAAAGGGTAAACAAATTTAATAATTTGTCTCTCTAGTCATTTATAAAATTGTTCATGCTTATTCAAAACCTTTTGGGGATATAAGGGCTCTCATATTCTTTCATACAAGAAGAAAAATTCTCTGATTGTTCTTTTAGTAGTGATTGTTCAACTGATTGTAGGTATACTTTCTCTTTCATAAGATTAATATACTGATGATGCCAATGAGATTTAGGATTCCATTCAATTATATCCTAATGAGACTCAATAGATCCTAGCTTTCGATGCAGCAATGGAGGTCAAGGGGTGATTACTCCAGTGATAAGAGATGTTTCTCCGCACAAATTCAAAGAGTAGTAAGAGGATAGCTCTGATTCTAACAGCACTGATATTGAGTCATTTCCTGAAAGTCTTGGAGATATTCTTTCACGTAGGTGTTTATTGATAGGTCCGGGGTGTGGTCACGGAAGGGATGAATGGAATGAAATTCAAGAAGAATAAACAATTCCAAGTGCAAGATTGATGAAAAAGATAGGTCTCTAGCTTTCTACATCGGGTTTTCCCTTATCTCTCGCACTATTTTATGTTACTTTCTTTTGTTTTCTTTTAATAAAAGTGGCACAACCTCCATCTTTAAAAAACTATATTTAATTACTTAATGACTTTTTTAATTAAAAAAATAACTCATATTTACTAAAATACTTAATTCTTCGATTTCCATTTAATTACAAAAAGGGATATATTTTTATATTAAAAAGGTGTAATATTATATAGGGGAAGTGGTTAAAAATCCTTATTAGTTTATTATTTTTTAAATTAATTCAGATAATACTTTATGTTATTTCCTTTTTGTTTAAATTTATTCATTTAGGATTAGTTTGGGTTTTTCTATTCAAAAAATGGAAGACTATTGGATCCTTGATCTAATAATTATTTTTTTTGATAAGAAAAATTATATTTAAAAAGTTTTTATGTGTGTTTTTTCTTACCATAAATATTATTTAACATGAAATTATTGAAAACATGCAATATGATGGTTTCTATGTGTGCCACATCACATAATAGTGTTGTAGCCAATGAAATTTTCCTAGATACTCAAGGAAGGGTAAGAAGACAATGGTGTCAATTCTACAATACTCTGTTATATTTCGTAATGTATTAAAATCAACTTTGTGAATTTACTTTTGTTATAACTAAAATCCAATACCTAAATATTTATAATTTAACATTTTATTTTGATTTTATAGAATAGAGGACTCTAAAAACCCAACTTATTTCAAACTTATAGATATTTTATAAATAATATAAATAGAGACTCTAAGATACATTGACATGCTAACCCCATATTGTGTATTTACTAGAGATTTTATAAGAATGACACATTAGAGATTAATTTTTTTCCTTGTTTAATATTTTAGATAAGTAAATATAAATAATAAATAAAGGATTATATTCAAATACAAATAATCAAGGTGATATTTTTGTAATAAATATCTAACATGGACTAAAAATGTGTTCAAATTCCATACTAATTATGTAACTCATAAAATATCACATAGTTAATTCTCAATCACAAATACAAAACTAAATGGTTCAAAAAAATTTAATTATCCTCTAAATCCCAATATTGTAAAATTTTAAAGAGATATTTATTTATAAATTTAAAATATAGAGAGTAAAATCAACTAATTATTTGTTTTCCTTTGTCTCAGCATATATTCACACAATCAACTCTCTATTGATCAAAAATAAAAGATTAAAACCCAAGATATCATAGTTATGAGAAATTTTTTTTATAGAAACCATGATTTATTTAAAATTATGATAATTTAAAAACCCTAAATAATGGAAATTAATATATAAAACCAATGAAAGTGAACTATTTGTAAAATGAAGATAAAGGTGAACAGAGAGAAATTGTTCTAATGATTGAAGATACATCGAACTAATCACATATTTCTATTGAAAATTTGAATTCTTTGAATCTTTATAGAAATTGATTGATGTTGAGAATATCCATATAAAATCATTTTTTTATCACTATTGTTTTTATTAATTATTTATATTATGTTGAATGTTTATACTTGGTTTATGATTTTCCCTACCAAAATCTATTTTTTTGTAATCAGTGATACCAACATAAAAGTTTTATTTATAATTGGTTATTATAAGAACCTGAATCTTAATTTCCTGTATGGATCTTTATTTCATGTTGTTTTGAGGAAAAATGAAGAATTTTAAAATTTCTATAATATATGATGTGTACCTAATTGTCGTGTGTATCCATGTACTGGATGTGTAACAGTCGAGTACATGGCCCTGTAGGTGACCTAGCTAACCGCCTAAAATGGGGGTTGGTTGAGTCCAGTACACGGTGTGTACATTAAATGAACAAGCATATACTTTTCTTTTCAATTTATTAAAAAGAGCAGTGTCACGTCTCAACTCCAGAACGCACTTCTTCTAACCTCGGTTCTTCTAGGAGTGACTGAGAGCGACGACCAATGTCTGATCCACCGTTTTTCTATCCGAGGTCTGATCTAAACTTTGGTAGGTTCATTATAATCCCACCGGTGAGTTCTTCCTTCTTCTTGAACATCTCTTCCTGATTTCTCATCTCTCATGAGTTATCGAGGGTTGATCTTTCTTACACTTTTCATATATCTATATCGTTCTATGCTGATTAAAGGTTTGAAATTCAAGAGTGTTCATAATACAACATCAAGGTAGGATATTTGTGCCTTTATTTGTTTGTATTTATATTATATGTGCTTAAGTGCAGAATACCCATGTTTAGGGTATTGAATGTTTTTCAATTTAACCTTGTTTAAGACCTGTTAAGGTGTGTTTTTTTTAGAATGGTTTATTTGTTTATACATAAGTTTTTATACCTTGATTATGAATTTTTTCATATTTGATTAATTATGGAAATTGGATCTAAGAATCATGTTGGTATTGCTTGTTTTCTATGCCTCGTGTTGTTAGGATGGAGTTAAAGATCATATGAGATTCATGTGTTTCACATGGTGAAAGTTTGACCTAGGGGAATTGACTGTGAGAGCTTTCCAAGATGGGGTCTTTTATGTAAAATTTTTGTTATATTGACCCAAAGGTATTGACTATTAGAGTTTTCAGGGGGTCAAAGACCAGAGGGGTTAGACCATGAAAGTTACCCAGATGGTCGTTATTAAATGAATGTGGGAGCATAGGGATTTCACTATGAGAGCTACTAGGGGTCATTTTAATTTGTTGTTGTTATACAGACCAAGGGGGTACTGATTGTGAGCGCTATCTAGGACTTCATTTGTAAATGATTTGTGTTATTTGCGACCAAAGGGGTTAGACTATGTGAGTTTTACTAGAGGTTCATTATTTATTGAATTGATGATATGTTGAACAAGATGGATTAGACAGTGAGAACATTCCCAGAGAGTTTCTATTGAATGATTGAATGATTATGATGAGTATTCCAAACCAAATAACAAGCTTGGACTCACTCTTACTTGATTTTTTTGAAGGTATTTTGAGACGTATATGTGTTATTATTATAGAGGGGGATACAGAGCTTATTATAAATCCTGAGGTTACATTATTAAATGGATTAAATAATTTATAAATGAAAATTCATGTAATTGGAAACAGTAGGATTGTTTACTTTTGAGTACTTCCAAGTTTGTTGCTTTATTTCATTATATTACATTATATATATATTCACTGAGAGTTAAGCATAGTCCTTTGGAGGTTACCTACTGGGATTTGTCTCAAAACCTATTTGGGTCATCTTTTTGGGCCCAAACAGATTATATGGTTATAGGTATAGATAAGGGAAAGCACCCTTCTTCATCAGGTACTTGATTGTTGTTGGAGATTGAGATCATGGAACCAAACCGGGGATTTCGATGCTACTGGAGTTTACTTTTTTCTTTTGTACTTGGTTTAGTATTTTATTTCAAGAATTTTTATTTGTTTGGATACTTTCTTATACATTTGTGACATTCATCGTTTATATATGTTCTCCAGTTGTTTAGTCACTATCAGTATTTTTTGTTTACTTTTTTTGTATGGTGTTATTGCTTCCTCAAATATTTACTATTTTTTCACTTCTTTACTCTTTCTATGACATCATAGATTCACCACTATCACTCCCAAGGCCCTCACTTCCAATCTGTAGCCTTTGGCATTTGGTGAAATGCGCTTTAGGCCATGTGACCAACCAGGTATGGGGCACCTTTGGGCGGCACCCGGATTTGGGACGTTATATTTATGCTACCTTAACAATGAAATGAATATATTTATTGTTACTATATTAGAAAATTTAGTTTTTAAATAGTTTTGAATCCCCTTAGAAAATAAGTATCTATTAATATTATCCACACTTCTTGAGGTGTTAGAGGATTTATGAAAATGGAATATAAATTTGTTCCTAAACCACTATAAAATTATGTGTCCTCTACATTTATATTCTAATTACATTAATTATATTACTTTTAATTCACAACCATATTGGTCTAAATATTAATAAATATATAAATCAAAATATCATAATCAGCTCAGAATAACATATTTTGATACTAAAAGAGCTTAAACATGTGAATAATCTTTTAAATGTTAAAAATTATTGCAATAATTAAAATACATATTACAGAGTTATAATTTTTTTAAATTTCTATGAAATGTTTTTGAGATGGAAAAAAATTTAAATTTCTAGAGTCCAATTAACGTCATTGGAGGCCTATATAAAGTGGTTTAATCCTTGTGTAACACTTTTACAAGGTGTGGGATACTTCATTAATGAAACATCAAATCTAAAGCTCAATAACTCTTTATCTTTAACTTGTGTTCTAGGAAATTTTGTGGGTGAAAAAAATCCTTCCCAATATTTGGGAGATTAAACATAAGTCATGGAAACCCAATGAAGGAATCAATAGGTTTTGACTATGGAATTCTTTAAAAATTATATAGAAAAACATGTTTAAAATATTGTTATTCAATAAAAATGTAAGTTCTTCAATTATATTTTATTCAATCCAAATGAATAATATGATTTTATGGAAAATTTATATTTGTGTTTAAGTTTTTTTGTGTTTATATAATAGTTATCCCCTCAAAAACCCAATCATGGTATCAAATAAGATTCCATTTAATTTTGAATGATGTTTAAATAGATGCATAAATATGAAAGTTTAATTTTCATATAACCATGATGTATTTAATGAATAAAAGTTTATTATTCATTAATAATTTCAAAACCATGATTTTATTCTAATAATACATATAGTGGTTTATAAAATTTTTAAAACCAAGAAGTGTTTAGACAAAAAAAGACATACAAATTATTTCATAAACATAGAGTGTCATAAAAGAGGTTTTTCTTATCAAAGTTTTACATAAAATAGTAATGGTTTTCAAGGGAATGATACTTCTATAAGAATACCAAGGCATGGCTAAAAACCCATTAAAAGGTTTAAAAAATAGGATTTTTCAAAACTAATTCTCCAAAAATAAATGGTTGTTATTATTTTAGAAGATTTTTTCCCCAAGAAAGAAATTTTTTGATTTATAATAAAAATTGGTTTTTGATTTATTTTTCAATAGAAAATTTATTCATAAAATTATTAAAACCACTACATGGGAAGGTCCAAAGGTCTAGAAGAGAATCTAAGGGAAATTAAACCATACCAAAAAAATTTACTAGATATGATTCAGGTTTAAAAGGGGATACACATGGTTTATTTACTTATAAAATGATTATAAATTTTAAAACAAGGAAAAATATAATAGAGAGTAAATTCTTATAAGAAATTTCTATAAATAATAATATGAAATGTTTATATTAAATGGATGTATTTTAAAATTTATTTAACTAAGTTTTATGAAGGGTAAAAAAACTGAAATATGTGATATATAGTTAATATTAATAGTTTAAATAAAATATAAAATTGTAACAAGATTATATGATATTTAATAAGAATCATATATTGAAAATATGGATGATTTTATATTAAATATAAAGTGCATGATAATATAAAAGAATTTATTTTTTAATAAAATTAAATGGTCATGTTTATTTATTTATTAAATTTCCATAAGGATTTTTGAAATTATAAAGTGTATTAAATTATTAATTTATGAAATGTTAATAAATGTTTACCTCATGTATAAATTTATTAAATGTGAATTTATTTAGTTTATTATCTATATTATTATTCATGAATATATATTTTTTATATTTTAAAGGGATATATTATTTAATTTAAATTTTTTAAAGTTATTGTTTAAAATTTTATTCAATCCATATAACGATTTATGTAACATCCCCATCCTACGTCACTCTAAACAGCAACTAGATCGAGGCACTATCTGACCTTAGGTGGACCTTCTTGTATTCTAGATGTTATTATTAGGAATTGGGGGTCTAGGGTGTTACAATGTAATGACTATTACCCTATCTCAAAGTGATAAATAAAAAATAAAAATAATTTTACTTCATTAGTCACAATAAAATTAGAGTAAGTGGAATCAGTCAACACAATCTAGATATATCAAATGAAATGGTGGTGAAAGTAGCCATACACACTCATAGAAATTCCTATATATAACAACACTAATATCCCAAGGGTTCAGTCGCATTTAAAAGGTATATAAATAATAAAATAAAATGATTATATATTATTATCCACTCATCTCACCTCATTGTAATCACCAAATATCATCCAATCTATCTCAATTGATCATGAATCTTTAGCCATCTGACCAATGAAAAGTTGGGATTAATGAAATATTCTTGGGTACCCAACTCTCATGGATACCCAATAGGGTGTGAGTAAAACTATATAGAGAACCATCAATGAAATCATATACATAACCAATGAAGTAGTGTATGTGCATGTCATGTGCTCATATAAATAAGTAAATAAACTACATAAGTGTAAATAAATAATCACTGATGATCCACATGTTCTAACATGACAACTAATATTGTTTAAACCCTACTTAAAATAGTTAGTAATTGCCTCTAAACCAGTCATCCAACCATTTTAAATAATTTCATTCCCCCGGATCATTCTCAGGATCATGCCCTATAAAATATAGTAGCATTATGATGGATAGATAGATCCTAACGAAATGTACTCATAATTCAAATTGTACCATCATGCATCATTAATAATTTTTAGGTTTTACCCCAGGATATAAAATAACTAATATTCAAGGCTCCTCAACCTAAGAGTTCCCAAACTGAAATAACAAAACTCTAATTTAACATGAAAAATAAATTTACCGATATTCTCACCAAAATCAGTCTATTATCTCTCATTATTAAGGTTTGTTTTGAAAATATCCCAAATTTATTAAATAAAAATGTTCTATCTATACCATAATAAACTAAAACATATTCCAATAATAAAATACTATGAAATGTACTAATAAAATAAAACATTTTACCATGTTCAAATGATCTTTCAAAAAGACTAATTAAAAAAATAGTTCATTTATTAAATTTTTTAGTAAAATAAAAACTCAAATAATTAGATATCAATGATAATAATAAAAATAAAATAAGGCCATCAAACTAAATTTCATTAAATCAATATAATCATTCACATTATCACGATTTTATAAAGAAAATATCCATTTTATTTCATACTTTACTAGAATTTCACCTTTATTAAACAAATTAATAAACATATAGCAATCCCATCAAACTATAAATTTTATTTATTTTATCATCGAAATATGTAACAATATTTATCATAAAAATATATATTTATTCTGGAATTCTCGTCAAATTAAATAAATAAATTAAACTACAATTCCTAAATTCATAATTAAATCTTCACTTCAATATACCATCTAACAAGATAATTGAATAATTTGAATCAAAAGTTCATTAAATAAATATCCCAATGAAAAAACATATTCTATGAAATAAAATGAAAATAAATATATTTTAACACATTGAATATAAAATTAAATTCCCATTGGTGTGTCTTGAAAGTTTTTTTAGATTAATGGTACCCTTGAAGGAGTTTGGGTTAATGGGGGAGATTCATTGAATGATAGTGATGTTTATGTGATGTGATATATCTGTATTATATTTTGTTTTCAAGTTATATACATTAATTTAAAAAAAACACATTAAAAATTACATGTATTTTGATAACTTATTAGAGTATAAGTTTATTTGGAATGTTAGAAGATATTGGAAGAATATTGGATCTGATGAGTGAGGTTTTGGAGTATTTTTTATTCTAAAGTTTTAATCATTCTATAAGTTAACACGTTGTCTTGGGATGGTCCTAGATAGGATTAAAATTTACAAAATTGAAGAAAAATCACACCAAAATTTGTGTAGTACACACCTTGATTTGGTTCTAAAATGTGCTGAT
The DNA here is from genome assembly GCA_963277665.1 of Viscum album. Taxonomy (NCBI): domain Eukaryota; kingdom Viridiplantae; phylum Streptophyta; class Magnoliopsida; order Santalales; family Viscaceae; genus Viscum; species Viscum album. Next base: position 450,510 of record CAUJRU010000472.1, on the reverse strand, counting down.
GTTTTTTCATATCTTTTGTGTTATGAATATCATCCTGAAACAAGTAAGTCTAAACTTTTAATGATCACTCTATTTAAAGTGAAAAAAAACATTTCATTTTGAGGGATATATTTTCACTTTGAAATCATATAGGATATTACAATGTGATGAGGTAATACCATAATTTTCCTATATGGAGGGAGTGGTTGGTGTGGTTACAAGGATTGATCCATGAGGGAGGTTTCTTGATTTATAGAGTCCCAAATCACATTTTAGTGGTGATGCGATACGATTTTAGTGTTCCTATGGATTTTGAATATAATAAAGGTTAATTATGTAATGGGATTGGTCATGATTCAATGCCCTTGGGAGTTAAGTATATGTAAGATAACTATTTTTTAAACCACATTCATTGTTCCATGATACACATTATCACATCATAATAGACTTATTCACGACACAAAATACTTGGTCAAGTTATAACTCTTTTTATAATCCAAATATGATGATGTGGATTCTTAGATGACTTAAAAGATACTCTAATTTGTTTTTCTAAGTCTCTAAAACACATTAACGGTTACTAGAAGTTCTGTATTATTCCAATGGCTCAAACTATATTTTTAAAAATTTAAGAGTAATTGATATTTTGAATTATTATTTAAATAAAGTTGGTTTTTGGTTGTAATGGGAAAATAAAAAATAGATTACATGTGAATTTTTTATATAAATTAGAGAAAGATATGTGATAGATATGATGGAGATAGAATAAATATTATGTATTTCATTTGTCCATAATAATTTTTTAAATAGTGATCTTTAGAGAGTGAACATCCATTGAATGATTTTGAAGAAGATGAATCATAGAGGTTTTGTATAGAGTTATGGAGTTTTTTCTAGCTCTTTGATGATAAAATATACTTCTACAATTCTATATATTTTTATTAAAGAGTTATTAATATATTGAGTGGTCTAGAGAATCATTCACTTTGTTGAATTTTATGGTTTCAAATGATCAAAGTGGGGAAGATGATATGTGGTAAAAATTATAAAATAATTTATTAGTAGTGTATTTAGAGACTCTTGCTAATGTTTCTCTAAATATTAATCACAAAGTGTGTAGGTGAACATTTTACTTATCATGAGAAATTTATAAATATGAAAGTTTAATGATATACCTTACTTTTTAAAATCTATTTCCAAATCTTAATAGATCATATAACTCTAAATAATCCCACATCATGCAAAATATGTAATACTTAATTTTGAATAGTGAACCTTATATATCATAGTTTTATACTTTGGTTATGAAACTTTAAAAATTATATCACTAAAATTATAGTATTAACATAAAAATATATCAGTGGTAGTGATAGAATATTTTTTGAGAGAATTATTATTTGATCTTTGTCGATGATGAAGTTTAATTAGTGGAATAATCGTAAAATATTTATATTCCCTGGTTCAACCTCTAACCCAACCCATCCCTCTAAATGAATACTCATTATGGGACTAGGATATATCTGTAATATTGTTCTTTATAATTTGTATCATAGTAATGGGTTCCCTCTAAAAACATCAATATTATTTGAAGTTTTCATGAGAACTTCTCACTGCTGATTTTTTTCTTTTTTTAAAATTTTTTCATTGTAGGTTGCATATATTATTTAAATATTATTGTATTTCCCATATATTATGGTAAAAATTGAAGTGTTTTAAAATAAATTATGTTTCTATACATTATTTTACTAGGTATGGAAGGGTTTAATATTATAACAAAAGGTTTTTATTTAGTTGAGGAAAGTGAAGTGATAAATCTTACTGATATGAAAGTTGGTTAAGGTCAATAGGAATATAATTATTTTAATCTTAGTCTTAAATTTGGATTAAGATATCAAAAATTTTATAGTGTTCAAAAAAATAAAATAAATTTAGGAGGATCTATGAAATATTGATAAAGAAAATTCTAGAGAGTAGGAAGAAAAAAATAAAAACTTTAATTCTTAACTCAGATATATTTTTAAGATTAATGGATATTAAGTTAATGATTTATTCACTAGAGTTAATAATATAATGATATCAATAATATTTTATACTGAAACTATATAGGATTTTATGATTTCCCAAAAGTTTCTTTATATATTTATAAATAGGTTAGATGCTGAGTTTTATTTTATTAAAATTCATGATTTGAATAACTTTACAAATGATCACTTTCATAGTGTATTTTTGAAGTCCATATTTAGAAAATTTTCTTCTTTTAATAAGGCAGATAAATAGAAGAATAAAATTTATTTCAAATCCCTAAATAATAAGAATACATAGTTAGAGGTCGTAGAAGATAAGATCATTCCACTTATATAAATAAGTTTCTAAAAAGTAAAAAACAGGTACCATGTTAAAATACAATTTAATTTTTCTATATGTAGATGTATTAGAAATTTTTCCACAATTTTTTCTATGATGAAGAAAGAAGAAAATGAAGAAAAAGACGTGTCATCAAGGATGTTTTCTCAGAATTTGACTTTTAAAATTAGGAAGAATAAGTTATATTATAAGTAAAATAAAATAACTCTTATAAATTCAAAAATAAGAGTTATTTATCAAATATTAAGAGTAAGTTGATCAAAGTGACATTGAAGAGTTTTACTCATTGAGTAATCATTGTGGGATGTTTTTTTATTGTCAAGGTAGATGAAGAATATTTATCTAGAGATAAAAATAAATAAGTGGAAAACATTGAATTAATGATAAATATTTATTTAAAGAAATTTATTATAAAAATATATAAGCTTTATAACAACAAAATAAAGTTATGTAAGATCCCCTATTAACCAAATAAGGTTGAACAATCCCAAAAAAAAGAGTAGTAATTAGTGAAATAAATGGAGAGGTATAATGTCTCACTTTTAGAGGACAATAATTTGACTGATGTACTAAATTAGAACAAATAATAAAATTAAAATGTAATTATTTATATTCATTTAATGTCATTTGAGTCTAAGAATTAGTTGAATAACATCATGTTATATTTCAAAAAAACAGTGCAAGGAGTTATATGAAGATCAAAGAGTTTTTAGAAGACTTTTTCAACCACATAGAGTATTGTTGATTATTTAGATCATAAAATTTCATGATATATGGTTCTATAAATCTTCTAAATAATGTATGATAAGTTTTAAAGTAATGTGAATTGAAAAAAGAAGAAGAAGGTTTCCTTGCAATGTGAATCCAATAATTTCATAAAATCTGGGGGTTTAAATTTAAAGGTGAAATATAATATAAATGGAAAGGTGTAAAATTAAATAATGAAGTCTAAAATGAATGAAAAAATTATAGGAACTCCAAAAAAATTGGTTCAACATAAGTGTTTTATATAATTTGAATGGTGGATAAAGAAATGGATGATTCACATTCTGGATGCTAAGAAGTTCATACTAGAAATTTCTCATTTTTGGGTAGTTTTTCTTAAATAGTCATTATGGACATGTGGAAATGTATTTTTGGTAAATATTAATATTTCTCAACAATTCTAAATTTTTCAAAAATTATAATTTGAGGAAGATTTTACTGACTCGATGAAAATTTGTTTAGAAATAAGATAAGAATTTAGGTATTTAAATGAAGAATTTGTTTCAAGAATTGAATGAAGTCTATGAGAGATGTGATCATTATGTAAATTTGATAAAAATTCCTAACAATTTTTACAATTTAATTTATTATGAAAATTTCTGAAATATTTCATAATATAAAAGTGCAAAGAGAGGATAAAGCAATAGTGGTTGGTGTTACTTAGAATGCATATTAAAAGAATTATCGAAGGATTTTATTATAGTGGGTGTTCATTACATATGATAAATCATAATATATTTATTAAATTAATTGAGTATTATATATATGTGATGATTAAATTTTATAATAATGGAGAACTTAAAATCAAATGATTTGGATCAATGGATATTGGTGAAGAGTCACCGATGTCCAAGGGTGCTTTCTATATTGATAGTTTAGAATATAAAATCATAAGAGTATCTCAAATATTTGATGAAGTAAATTATTTTTTATTTTAAAAATTATTTATTCAATTTATAGATGGTTCATGACTCTAGTAGAGTTCAAAAAAGGGAAATCTATTTCAAATAGGTGATGCTAGGAATTTTTTCCACTTCATCATGAAAGATGAAAAGTGTGGTGTGGATAAACTAAGGCTTAAGGATTTTATAAATAATTAATGATCATAATAGATATTCAATAATGATAATAATATTATTTAATAAAATGATGGATCCAAATAATATAATAAAATATTGGTGAAAATAACTAAAAGAAGAAAAAACATAAGTCAGTTTCTTCTAGAAAGTATAAATTTAAATAGAAATATTATATTTTGTGTAAAGTGAAAATTAACGGAGAATATATAAAATAATGTGGAATATATTTTAATATTCAAGAATCATATTCATCAAATAAAATCAAAAAACTTTCGAAATGATGAATTTTAGAAAACATCTACTGCTGGACTGATTGGTAGTTCTGTAATAAAATCATTATTTTATGGTCACTGCTAGTGTCAGGGAGTCTTTGGGCACATTATGTGATGTTTTTAGTCCAAATGAAATATAGTTAATCTTATTATAATTTATATAAGACACATGTTAGTGGTGAAAACTAATATAAACAAGTAAATTTAGAAAAAATATTATTAAAAATAAGGGTGTTAAGTTGAAGAGTCATGCATTGAGTGATGTTTATGGAAGATGTGAACAATAAATACTTTCTTTAAGAGTGTATCATATTATCTCTATATCATAATTTTCAATAACATTTAATGTGTAGATTTCAAAAAATATATAAGAGAAAAAAAATTCTATGAAGAAATAGTTTCCTTGCAAGAAATCCAAATAAATTGATGATAAGTCATTAGATATTTTTAACTCCAAAATGGTTGGAAAATCCTATTTGTAAAGAAGGTTGAAATTGTGGTCTCAAATAAAATATATTAAATAATGTTATCCGATGAATTTTTTTATGAATGTTTTGTAATTTTAGGATATCAAGTAAAAAGTTATAAAAAAGAATATAATGTAAAATGTAGTGAAAAGGAAGAGTCTTTGGCATATCATCTTTATGAAGCTTTAGAGAGTGAAATTTATCATATTATAAAATTATAGTAGAAAATGAGGTTTTAGGAACAAATAAATTTTCAACCAATGGGATAATATAATACAAATCCATAGTGGTTGAATAAGACAACACAGCCCTTAGTATTCAAAGGCTAAAGTATGATGTTCCATCCCCTCTCTTATTATCTTCATATTTTTTTATATCAAATGTGGAGTAACAACATTAATTCCAAGAATATTTTTTCCTTGATAGGGGAAAATATATTTCGGAATATTTTTTCAAAATGGTTATTATCTTGAATTCAATATTTTTGTGTCTATGTTCATTTGTGGAAAATGTTAATTTTCCTAATATTTTTTCTAAGTATGTGTGAAAGAAGGTTATTTAACACATCTACTTGAATAGTTTTTAAAAATATAAGTTGATAATAGAATTTAAACATGGGGAGTGAATTTAAGTTAATCAAATAAACAACTTCAAAATTAGTATTCATAGTTCAGGTTTCCTATATTGAGTTCGTTGAAATATGAATAAAATTATTGAATAATGTTTAATTTATAACATGGTAAGGAGATATATATTTTATGGCTGATAATAAAATCCAAAGGGGAATATTTTGGTAACTAATAAGTTTTATGAGATTAAAGTTACCCCTAAAGGTGTATTTTTTAAATTCAGAAATTAATAGAATGATAGTTAACTGGGTTTGATGTGAGGTTTTGTGTTTGTAATTTTTTTTCAACACATCAAAAAAATTCAATTCCTTAATCACATTAAAAATAAGATGTATTTTTATGACATAGATAATTTTCAAAAAAATTTGATTATTTTAGGATATTAGAATAATATGTGAGTTATAGAGTAGAGTTTGGGAAGAGTTTTGATAGTGAAGAGGTAATTTCACTATAAGGTAACATGCCACACCATAATAGGCCTATGTATGACTAGAATATGGTATAGTCAAAAAAATTACACCAAAATTATTTGTTTCACACAAGGTTTTGGTTTTGAAATGTGAGGATGTTTGAATTGGTCCTTCACAACATGAATATTATACCAAAATTGGTAATCTATAATTTTTAGGTTTCTATTGTTCAGTATAGGAAATAATATTTCAGAGTAAAGTATACATTTGAATGAAGAAATCATATATTTTTCTGAAAAGTTATGAGGTTATGCCAAAATTCTTCTAGGTAAATAGATTGGGAGGCATGGAAAAAATCTTGTTCTATGAGGGAAACTAGTTGTTACATGGTGTCCCAAATTACACGGTAGTGGTAATTTCATGGGATTTTGGTGTTCCTTGAGATTTCAAAGATATTTAAGGATCAAGATGCAATGGGATAAGTCACACATTGATTCTACTAGTGGTTAAATGGTTTGAAGATAACTATTTTTGAAACCACATGGCCCACATAGTGATACACACTGTCATGTTGAAATGGTCATGGTCAGGATACAAAATACAGAGTTACACTATGATTATTTCCACAATCCATTTTCAAGTGAATTTTATCTTGTGGATTCTTAGATTGATCAATACATATTGTAACTAAATATTTCATTTCACTAAAACACATCAAGGGTGAAAAAAAAACTAGATTGATCCCACAACATGAATTTATGTGTGAGAATTTAAAGAGGAAGTTAGACTTGGAAGTTGATGTTGGAATTCAAATTTTAATGAAGTCAGTTTCTAGTGTGTAGTAAGATAACATAGTAGATATTTTAGATGAATTATTTACATGAATTTTTGGATACATGGAAAGGAATAATGAAAGACAACCCATTACAGGTTTATCCAATATTTAACACAAGTATTTGAAGATGAATCCTTTTATAGAGAATATTTAATGCTTGATTTTAAAGAAAATATACTATAGATTTTTTGTAGTGAGTTCTTGAGTATTTTATTGGATGTTGATGAAAAAGGGATTATCTACACTTGTTGATAACTTAGTTTAAGAAGGAATAAAATATTGGTTTCCGAAGGGATATTTTAAATTTTATAAATTTTACGGTTTTACATATTGAAAAGTAGAAGATGAAAAGATACTCTAGTAATTGACAATTTAGAGACTTTTTCTTAGATAAGAAGTATCCTTCTATTTTATCTTTAAAGATAATTCATAAAATGTTTTTGATTACATTGTACTTGCTGGAAGAAATTTTTAAACACATTTTTTTAAGGATAGACCTTACTTGTTATAATAAATTTAGTCATTCTATTGGATCGTAAAGATATTGATAATCTGATTTCATGCTAAGAAAATAGTATTTCATCATTAATAGATAACCTTACATATTTTTATTCTTATTTGGTTGTATGGAAATGAAATTGAAATCACAGAAATTACATAATCAATATTAAAAAGTTATCTTATGAAAAAGGAAAATTAGAGGTGGCTTTCTTGCTTCATCCTAACTGATAAAAATGCTTGATTGGTAGAATAATAATAAAATATTTGTATTCATCAATTCACTCCTCGCCACTAGTGAATACTCCTTATGGAACCACACTACATTGGTATAAGTTCCTTCTAATCATTTAATGTTTTAAAAAAATAAAACATTCACCCTTTTATCATCATGCTAAAAATAACAATTAAAATTTTAATTATACTAGTTATATTTTTAAAACAAGTTATAATTTCTCATTATTCCCATTCATTATGATCAAATTCACATCATGATTTATTAATTAATCAAAATTAAAAACCAATCATTAGAAAATTATATGCAATTAAAATTTCATTTGATTAATAAACATAACAATTTTATAACTCGTAAAACTTTTCAAAAAAATGAACATCATTAAAAAAATATAAAAAAATATCCAATCATAGATACACTTATTCTATCTCAAAAAATCTACTCATATATTCTTTTTAAATTCTCTTGTAAAATTAAAATTTTATGTTCAATACTTTTCATAATAATTAAATAATAATGTTAACATAACAAATCATTTTAAAAAAACTATATAATTCTAACACTGTATCAAACAAAATAATATCTACTTTATTTAAAAAACTCATCACAAATTATAATGAATTCCTATAAAAATTTTAATTATTTATGATCTATTATCACATTTAATCAATTATAAATCAATTAATAATCCATTAAATTTTAAATCCACTAATTTAACGTGTTATTAATTTAATGACACAAAATGAATGAAAATAATTTTCATTCAATACAAAAAAAAAAAGTCAAGTTCTCATTGATTATACCCTTTCATTATTTCAAAATCAATATATAATTTTTTAGGTTGTTGTTTTTTTAAGAATATAAAAATTAAATTAAATTAATATAAAAAGAAATGATCCAAGTTCAAATTCAATGAAAAATATCCCCAAAAAATTATATATTACACCTGTATCAAATTTTCCCTAATTTCTTATTCAATACATCACATGTACCTAAATAAAATCATTAAATTTACCTGATATACATAAAAAAAATATATAATATAATTCCTCTTTAAATTAATATTTTAAATTATTAATTCAATTTTTAATTTTTATTAACCACTACTTTGATTTCCTATAATTCATCACATATAAACCCATTTCAATAATTAATTAATATTATAAATCATTGAGGAAATAAATCAATAAAATTTAACAACACTACACCATAAATCACATCAATTATATTTAAGTTTAAAATTTATTTTAAATAACCTATTTACAAGAATACTAATTAGTTATTAAATAATTTAATTATTTAACTAATTTAAATCTCACTAATAAATTCAAAAACCAAGCACATTTACATGTACATTCAAGTATATAACTTCTACAAACATAATGAAATATTAAATGAACACTAAATTATTCCCCTTCAATATAGGATAATTTAATAATCCCAAGAAAAAAAAATTATTTCAAAATCACTGAATAAAATCTCATTAAATTCATCAAACTAATTCTTGCATATCCTTAGTGGCTTAAATGTTCAATATGGTCATGTTTTCCAAGAAAAAATGCATGAATTTCCAACCAATTTTTGAACTTCACTACATTTTTAACCGGCTACCCAAATATCAAGAACTTATAAAATTGACCTCTCAAATACCATTTTGTAAGGTCCCACACTAGCTTGATTTTACAACTAATGTGAAATGCCACAAGGCCTAAAGTGCACTCCTAGATCACTAAAGGCCTGAGACTGGCATCAAAGGGTTTATGGGTACTACTGGGGTGGTGATTTTACCTCTAATAGATTATCATGATAAAATACACATAATCTAATTATAATAAGTCAAATATAAACTAATACCAAAAAATATCAACAAACTCCTAAATTAATTAAAAATAATGCAAATAAGTAATATGAATGAATAATGGAAAATAATAATATCCAAGCTCATGCATACTAATTAATGAATCCTAAATAAATAAATTTAAAGGAAAAATAAATTTTCCATCTACATCTCTTACTTGATATGGCCTAACACACTTGGGCCCCATATAAGTTGGTCATAAACTAAGTTTAATACCCCAAGACTACCTCTAATAGACCAGGAATTGATAACTAACACCAAGAAGTCATAACCACTAGTGGGAAGCCACTACCTATATAAACCTTCAAAATATATGATATATCATATAAATAATATTACCTTCATATAATATCATATATAAATTAATATTTAAACTTTATGAAAAAAAGATGTATTAACAATAATTATATGACACTACACTCCATTGGTAAGCATGATAGGTAACAAAAACATTTGGTAACACAACATTAAAAAGGGTTTTAACAATGGTTAAAATGTCTCATCATAGTCAGGACGCAAAAGAAGAGATTCCATGTTCAACTATACTTCAAGGGATCCTTGGAATGGCCCATCAATAGAAACTGTCATCACAAAGTGCCTCCAAATTTTAGTAAGAAAATGATCCATATAAACATCTCTAGCTCCATGAATGTTAAAAACTATTAAAATATGAAATTTATTAATAAACACAACATGTGTGGAAGAAAGTCACATTAAGGTTTGAGTATAAATATACACAATAAGATTCTCTAAAATAACAATTAAATAAAGTACAAAAAGTCATCTCAAAACACCCAGTACAAATTAGTAATTAGAATAAAGGGATAAACCAACATATGCTTTGTAAGAAAAGTAACACTAGAACATAATGAAGTATATTTTCACCATATCTCAAGATATATCCTTTAATAAAACTCATCATAAAAGTATATAAGGTCACATAGGTAATAAAAATATCAGGTGTGTCTGAAAACCATATCCTAGTTGTAATTTTCACCTCAGTATTGATCAATAGTAATACGAAGAATCATCAAACCATTAGTAGTTTGTCTCATCATAGATTGAGTGATAAATACATACAAGAACACTGAATAATTTACTTCATCCAAAAATTAGTTCCATAAAATCCCAACATCACCAATCTAGAAAAAGGAGTGATATTTCACCTTTTCAGAGTGATGCACATAAATTACCATATCTCATATTTACAAATGTATAATACAAGAAAGGAACATAAAATATCCTGAGAGCTATAGAATCCAAGGCACCCAAATCTTCTCAACTCTATTACTTCCAAATCATCTCTCAGTAGGAGCAGTAATGGGGGGATTGTACCCCATTAGAAAACACCTGAGTCAAGAGGGGAACTTACGCCTATAGAGGACCCATACTCTAATATGTGTGGTGTGTATAATCTTAGGAAATTACCAAATAAATTAGTTAATTACCCAAAAATCTTCCTAATTATAGGTTTAACTACAATAAAATATACATATATGACCTAAAACCTAGATAAATATAAGATTCAAGAGGGATACTGGCCTCGTGGATTCTCTAATCTCCTACATGTACACATCTTTGTATATATGAATTTATAAAATAAAAAATATCTTGAATATAAACCATATATGATAATAATGTATAAACAATTGCATTAAATGTGAAAAATACTCAAAATAGACAAATAATACATCAGAAAATAGAATTTATTAGAAAGATATGAAGATTTCAATATTCTTCCCAGTACATAGTGTGTCCAATAAGGGTATACAATGTGTTTTTATACTCGAGAAGGCTGGTCATGTAGTTTCATTGAACAACCCATGTGAAGATATATAATATGATATGTCCTAAGGGGAACATGGTATGTGGGTATTCTAGGTGGACTTGAGTGTGTGTTGTCGGCATAGCCTATGTTGTGTATCAGGTGAATGGCATGAAATCCTAGTAAATAGAGTATAGTTTACATGATTATTATTACATATGATTTAATATTACATATAAAATGAACCTGAAACTATTATTATTAATAAATGAATAAATGATATTTGTAAGACATGTACATCAAATTTTGGCCTTTTCTTGTAGATAGGGCATGTACGTGGGGTATATGTAAATACACTCTATGTTCTATTTCACGATGTGTAACTTAAAGTAAAAAGTCATGAATAATTCAAAAATACCATGTATTATTAACCAGAATAAAATATAAAGTCACAAAACATGTATCATACATAGAATTGTCCTCTAATATTCATTTCACAAGGAAACTAAAATCTGGTGACATAAACAACATGTGTCCAAATACTATATGTCTTGTAGTAAGAAAATTTCAAAAACCGTAATCTTCATCTCCTAGCCATTAATTACACTACCATTATCACATTCAATCATAACTCTATTGTTATATGAACCCATTATTCTTTTTTTTCCATCATTTTATCATCACCAATACAATATATAACTCAAGAGGGTAATATGAAGACCAATAGTTGGGAAGGTATTAGTCAAAGGTATACCAGGCCCTTAATGAACAGACTCACATAAGATTCATTGAAGAAAGTGACTAAAAGGGGAGAATATATCTAACAAGGAGAAGTTTCTTCAATGGGAGGTTATATATCATAAATTTTTTAATCAACCAAATAATTATCTACTAAGGATAAATGATAATAATATAATTTACCAACATTAAGAAATTGTATTAGGAAAAATAAACCGAGGATAATTAATGAGAAAAGACTCTAGATAATCATGGAGGATTCAACTTCATATTTACCACATTATAGGAAAACCAAATCAACTTATATCTTTTTATACTAGATAAAACTAAAATAATTATTGATTATCTAAAATAAATTCTATGTGAATATAGAGATATAACTCTAAATTAATTCAAAGAAGAGTCTTTTATCTAAAAATAATTTTAATAATAACTATAAAAATTTTATTATTATGAAAATTATCCTCTAAAAAAATAAACTTTAATGATCGAAATAAAATATTTATAGTTTCATAACAATTATTTGTGTAATGGAAATATAGAAAAATTAAATAATTCGATTTAATATTACTTGTTTCATAAATATTCAATTCGACTATTAAAAAACTCATAATATGTTTTTCTAAAAATTATAAATCTAATAATTTGAATCTTCCAACATAAATAATTTCATTATAAACAAATTTATTTAATCATGCAAAATTAGATGAAATAAAATCATTAATAAAAACTATATATTCTAAAAACATTTTGAATAAAAAAACAAAAATACCTTTTATTATTTAATAATATTAATTTTTGGTAAAATTATTTTAGGAAAAAATAAATTATAAAAAGAAAATAATTTTCATTATTTATTACCAAAAACATTGCTAAGAAATATTTATGAAATTCAATTCATAACTTTTCTATTTTCATTAAAATTGTCCTAAAAAACATTGATCTAATTAACATAAATTTACTTATGGATATTTTTCATAATTTTAATATCATAATTTTTATTATTCTATTTCCAAATAAAAAAATTGAACTATTCGTGAGGGGAATTTGGATAAATTGTATAAAGAGAAATTATGTGTAAGTAAATAAAAGGTGTCTTACATTATTGAAGACATTGTCAGTACTTCAATAATTCATTCATGGGGTCTGTATTCATTGTTGTCACATTGTGTGAATGTCAAAACTAGGTGAATTCTCTAATTTTTTTATTCCACCACCAATAGGAAGATAGGGAATGTGGAGGACTATTCATCATAGTGTAACAAGTGGAGTTTGATCATTTAAAATTTTATTCAGATAATGATATAATGGAGAGTATGGAAAAGACCTTGCGAATAAAATAATTAAAATATAGGGGGACATATCATTTCCAATAATTTAAAATCCAAGACTTTACCCCCACTAATTCCATGATTAACTATTAATTAAAACATTCATCACTTTTACATTTAATTATTCCAATCTTGAAAATTCAACTATCCAAAAATTTAATTATCTATAAAATTTTAATGAGATTCATCAACAATACTAGGCCATGTTTGTGAAATTTAACCACCATGTGTTCATACCAAACACAGAACATTATATAAAAATAAAATATTTATTTATAGATAATGAAACTTTTATTTTACCACCTGAAACTTCTTAATCTATATCTCATCACATGATTACATAATTTATACATCTTTTAAGAAAAAATATTATTTAAAAACATAGTTGTGGTGGCATAATTTTCATTATACTTACCATTTATGAAATATTGATATTTTTACACATGGAATAAATATTTATTTGTTAATAAATATTAATTATTCCACCAAAAATAAAGTATCTCAAAAACATACCAAATTTAAACCCATTTATAGATACCATACCCCAAGACCAACTGAGAAATCATAAAAACATTATAAAGACCTTCATTATATTCAAATTACTATTTTACCCTTCTTAAAGAACTAGGACTACAAAACTCAAAAATTATATAACTCTCTATTAATAAAAAAATTTGTGTCTCTCATCATCTAAACCTTTACTATTTTTCATCCCCAAAAGGAAAACAACTTGATATTATCACTGAGATGATCATAGAAATACCTTGTGAATAAAATAACCTATCAAAAAATGTACACATCCCCCCTCTAGTGGTATAATCCATTAGAGAAATTATGACAACCCTACTTTTTATTACAACATAAACCTGATTTATTACATAAAACATAACTTGATACAACAAAAAAGTTCAAGAGGTTTAGTGTCTTTTGGGATTAGGATCATTACATAAAAACTTAAAACATGAAATACAACATCTTTATTGAAAACTTCCTTTACATGACCACTACATTCCCTCGTACTTAGCATTGCATGGGATAACCTGAGGACATGCATAAGAAAAGGGTGAGCTATAAAGCCCAGTAAGGGAGTACACGTGGAATAACATGAGGAGTACAATACATGTTAGACAACATGAATATCAATAGAGCATATAAGAAACATGAACATAAAGGCATGATAAATCATGATAATCATAACATGGAAATGTGGCAACAACACTTAACATGGAATTAGCATTAGCCAAGGCTCATTGCACATAAAGCATGAGTAAACCCTCATTACACATGAAGCACGAGTAAACCCTCGTTGAACTTGAATTAGAATAAGTCAACACTCATTTCACATGACGTATCATGATACTATACTTTACCCAATGCATTATAGCGCTATAAGGGCGCACCCTTCTTAAACATTTCATTTCATGCATAAGTGTGCCCCATGGATCATAAAACATGGATTCATAAAACATAAACATTTATTACATGATAAAGGAATGTGTAATTAATACACGAATATTTTTAATCAATAATTAAAGGTGCATAAAGGTGGATACCCTTGATGGTGAAATGGGCATGGTATCCACTACACAATGGCATTGGCTTAGAAAATCAGTGCGATTTCGGCAGCGTAATGGCGTGACATAAGAATTCATAAAAAATGGTTGATGAGAGAGAAAGGGGTTCCTCATAATATTTACATGTAATGGACAGTAAATAGGTCATATAGATACATGTCCCAACAATTGTAATGGAATTTAGATTCATGATACAAAATTATTTCTTGAATGTAAAAGAAGAGAGAGAAGTTCCTTTCGGAATTTCGGCATAGTAACGGGTGTACATGGGAGGAATTTAATGAGAGAGAAAGGGGTCTCCCATCATTAAAAAAAATAAGAGGAAATTATGGGGGAGGTGTGAAACCATACCCCAACATTCATAATTGAAATTAAAAGGGAAATAAAACTTAAAGAAAATTGACAAAAATGAGAATGGAAGAAAAAACTCTTACTTGGAAGTGTGCTTCCAAAGGCTAGAGAGAGGCTTGTGAGAGGCTTCTTGGGAGCTTGGGGAACCTTGGGAGGATTATAGAGAGAGTAGGGCAGAGGTTGGACGAACTACAAAGTATTTTAGTGAGGAGGAAGTTGGGGTTTGGGTGGGTTTATACAGGAAAGGTGAGAAAATTCTTTATAATTTAGGTTTGGGACCCCTTATATTAAACTAATCCAAACCAAAAACCATCCAATGGGTTTTTTGCATGGTTTATGGAAAAGGAAAGAGGAAAAAAATATTTTACAAGTCCAAGGTCCGAACTTATTAAAATATTATGGTTGCTTATGTGGAGGTGAGTCACACTCCCATGGAAATTATTTTAAAAAGGAAAAGTGTTGAATATGTCTTGAGGGGTTCATTAATGCTTTGAAAAGTAAGTCAAACAAACCCAAAATCACATTATTTTAATGATAAAACATATATTGGCCAAACATAAGGATTATGGTATTTTATTACATCACCATTGGGTCATTATGGTTTCATAAAACACATTATATATTTAAACAGAATTTAATTTTTACCCAAAAATTTGACTGTCTCAGAAAATTATGAAAAAATCACTGTTGGATAATTTCGACGTCCTGATTCCAGAAATGAAATTTATTTTATCTAAATAATTTTCTAAATATGTGATTTTTCACTTTTAAAATAAAAACTGACATTTATCAAAAATTCACGGGTTTTGACAGAAATGGCTTTCAAACCTTAATAAAAAATTTAATTTCATTCATAAAATTATAAGAAAATTTATATTTAATAAAAATTAATTTAATAATAATAATAATATTTTATTAAAATATTATTTAATTCAAAAAAATCCCTTAATTTAATAAAATATATATCTTAATTAAATAATAACTAAAACACCATTTGTACTTTAAAAACTATTTACAATGTATCAAAAATGACTAGAAATTATATTCATTATTATATTAAAAAATAATGTATATGAACATAGTACTACATATTTGTTACATAACCCCTTAAAATAGCCGCATAAGACCTAAGGGTAAGGTATGGGATGGTGACAGACTCTTGGGGTGGCTCGGATAACATTGCTCGAGTGGTAATTTCAATCAACTTCCACTTTTCCCGTAGAAGGTCCCATTAGATCTTGACATGGTGAAGCTCAACTTGGGCTTGGTCAAGGGAAAAGTCCAAGGATGCCACCTCTTTTCCGAGCTCTGAAAAATGGGCTTCGTATGGGGAAATTCTACTGGATGAGGCCATTGCTTCCTTTGTCTGAGTAAAATTGGGTTTGTTAAAGCCTTATATTTATACTAATCAAGTGATCAATTTTCAATGGATATATTAACAACGGTCACAATTCTTAACATAAAACCAAAGAAGTTGGCATATTATAAAAACATTTTTCATAAAGAGACATTTAACTGGATCAAGAGAGATTTTCCATTAAAGAAACTTTGGGTCGTTACAATATTCCCTAATTAAGAAATTTCGCCCTCGAAATTTTCCTTTTCCCACACTAAAACAAATGTGGGTAACTCAGCTTCATCATATCCTCCAACTCCCAAGTCGCTTTTTCAAACTTGTGGTTTCTCCACAGCACCTTGACGAGGGGCATTGCCTTATTTTTTAGAACTTTTTCTCTATGATCTAATATCTTCACTGGTTGCTTCTCATAAGAAAGATCATCTTCCAATTGTACCACCTCAGAAGAGAGTACATGTGAAGGGTCCGGTATGTATTTCCTTAAGAGGGATACATGAAAGACATCATGTACTTTTCCCATGGCAGGTTGAAGTGCTATTTGATAGGCCACAACCCCAACACGATCAAGAATCTCGAAGGGGCCGATGTACCATGGACTTAACATACCTTTCTTTCCAAACCTCATGACCTTCTTTCATGGAGATATCCTTAAAAACACCATGTCTCCAACTTTAAACACAAGGTCTCGTTGATGATTATC
Organism: Viscum album; assembly: GCA_963277665.1. Lineage (NCBI taxonomy): Eukaryota > Viridiplantae > Streptophyta > Magnoliopsida > Santalales > Viscaceae > Viscum > Viscum album. Next base: position 433,303 of record CAUJRU010000472.1, on the reverse strand, counting down.
TGCATAACTCATCTGTCAACTCTAGGATGCCTTGATATGATACTGAATGGTTTTCACCTTCTCTACCATTTCTTCGACCATTTTTGGTCCAAGCAGCTTACGTTCACCGACCTCATCCCAACATGCTGGTGTTCTGCACCTTTTCCCATACAGGGATTCATATGGTGTCATTTGGATGCTTGAGTGGAAACTGTTATTATAAGAGAACTCAACCAGAGGAAGATGTTGATCCCATCCTCCTTTAAAGTCCATTGAGCATGCTCTCAACATATCCTCAAGTGTTTGGATAGTCCGCTCGGATTGGCCATCAGTTTGAGGATGATAGGTCGTACTGAAGTTCAGTTCAGTATTCAGAGCATGTTGAAGACTCTTCCAAAACATAGAGGTGAATCTTGGATCTCAGTCAGACACAATAGATAGTGGTACTCCATTCAACCTTACCACTTCCCTAATATATATCTGTTCCAGTTGATCCAATGAGAAATCATCCTGAATAGCAATGAAGTGTGCAGTATTTATAAGATGATCTACAACAACCCAGATTGCATTGTTGCCTTTGGATGTCCTTGTAAGTCCGGTGACAAATTCCATGGTGATGTTCTCCCATTTCCATTCTAGTATGGGCAATGGTTGCATGATCCACTTATACTTCTGCCTCTCTGCCTTCACTTGCTGACACACCAGGCACTTTGATGTATATTCAGCAATCTACTTCTTCATATTATCCCACCAAAAGTTTTCTCGAAGATCTCGATACATCTTTGTCCTCCCTGGGTGAATAGAGAAATTTGAACTATGTGCATCATCCAAAAGTTCCTTCTTCAATTCCAGACTTTATGGAACCCATATTCTTTTCACAAACCGCACAATTCCTTCTTCATTAACATTAAACTCCAAGGATTTTCCCTTTTTGATAGCTTCCACTTTTTCTTGAATTTCCACATCATCCTTTTAAGCATCCTTTAACCTTTCCAAAAGAGATGGTTGAGCAATCATTTGTGAAAGGATTGATGATGTTCCATTTTTTATGATTCCCATGTCCATCTTCATCAAGTCTAAGAAGATTGGGTCCTTCTCAATTCTCATCATTGATAGAATCGATGGATCCTTTCTACATAGGGCATCTGTCACCTTGTTCTCTTTCCCAGGGTGGTAATGTATTGAACAGTAATAATCCTTGATGAGATCTATCCATCCTCTCTAGCGCATATTAAGCTCTTTCTGTGTGAATATATATTTAATACTCTTGTGGTCAGTATATATCTCACATTTCACTCCATAGAAATAATGCCGCCAGATTTTCAAGGAAAAGATCACCCCTGCCAACTCCAGATCATGCGTTGGATAGTTTCGCTCATGGATTTTCAACTGCCTTGATCCATAGGATATCACTTTATCATTCTGCATCAGCACACACCCTAATCCCTTCTTTGAGGCATCACTGAATACCACAAAAAGTTCCCCACTTTTGGGTAAAGTTAGCACGGGCACAGTGATAAGCCTCCTTTTCAACTCCTTGAAGCTTTCTTCATATTCATCATTCCAAGAAAGCTTTACTCCCTTTCGATTTATCTTGGTAAGAGGGTTGGACAATCGTGAGAAATTTCTCACAAATCGTCGATAATATCCAGCTAACCCCAAGAAGCTACGGATATCCGTTACCGATGTTGGCCTCGGACATCCCTCAATTGCATCTGTTTTGGAGGGTTCCACAAATATCCCATTGCTTGTGATGATATGGCCCAAGAATGAGACTTCCTTCAACCAGAACTCACACTTGCTATACTTTTCATAGAGATTCTCCTTGCGCAAAGTCTCTAGTACAGTTCTTAAATACTCTTCATGATCCTCCTTGGTTTTGGAGTATATTAGAATATCATCTATAAAGACTACCACAAGTTTTTCAAGGTAATATCTAAAGACCCTATTCATTAATTCCATGAAGATTTCTGGAGCATTTGTGAGTCCTAAAGGCATTACTATGAATTCATAGTGCCCGTATCTTGTACGAAGAGCAGTCTTGGGGACATCTTCCATCTTCACCCTTGATAATATCCCGATCGCAAATCCACCTTGGAGAAGTATTGTGCTCCATGCAGCTGATCAAAAAATTCATCAATTCTTGGGATAGGATACTTGTTCTTTATCGTGATTTTGTTATGTTCACGATAATGGATGCAGAGCCGCATTGACCCATCCTTCTTCATGACGAAGAGGACCGGTGAACCCCATGGTGAAGCACTTGGGCGTGTAAACCCTTTATCCAGATTATCCTGTAGTTGTTTCCTCAGCTCTTCAAAATCAAAAAGAGCCATTCTATATGGAGTCTTGGATATTGGTAACGCCCTAGGTATAAGTTCAATTGAGAACTCAACATCTCTTCTAGGAGGAAGACCAGGCAGTTCCTCGTGAAACACTTCCGCGAATTCCCTCACAATAGGCATTTCTTCAAGGATGGTTTCTTCTTTGGACTCAATCATCTGAGCCAGATACGCGTGTTCGTAGGGTAGTATTATCCATACATGAGATGATGGAGCAAAAGGAGATTCATCTTCCTCTTGACACTTGTAAAGAATCGGGGGTCGATTCTCCATATGGAGTGTGATTTCCCTCTCCCGACAATTTATGTTGGCTCTATATAAGGAAATCCAATCCATGCCAAGAATTTCATCAAATTCCACCAGAGGGAGTATGACGAGGTTCTCCAGGAAATTAAATCCACAGATTATAACAGGGGAGGACTTATACTCATGGGATGCAATGATAGCCCAATTTTTCGTACTCACCGAAATCTTTACTTCCATGATTTGTGGTGGTGCTGGGATTGTTCTACTAAACTTTTGATATATAAAAGAATGTGTAGAACCTGAATCAAAAAGTACTTTCGCTATTCTTGAATGAATAACTAGAGTACCTGTCACCACTTCGTTGTCGGGTTTCACTTCAGCAGAAGTGATGGAAAAAGCTCTTCCTTGCTGTCTTGGAGGTTGTTGGTTGCCTCCAAAAACCCTTGGATTAGGGCACTAATTTGCAAAATGACCCGGTTATTTGCATTTATAGCACTGAACAACGCGTTGAGGTTCGAACGGAGAATTCCTCTCCTCTGTCGCAGTCGTGGGTCCTTCTTGCCGACAGTAAATAGCTTGGTGCCCTTCTCTTCCACACCTGAAGCATTTTCTCGTCCCCTTAAGGAAATTTCCAGGGTGCTTCTTTCCGCACTTTTGGCAAGTGGGGTGCTGGAACTTCTTAGCTTCGTTGGATTTATCCATCAGACCACTAGCATTGAAGTCCACCTTACGGTTATTGTCCCCATGATACCCCTGTGATTCCCCAATCTCCATTTCGACCTTGAGGGCACATCGGACAATTTCCTCATAGATGTCGAAGTCACGGATCGCTAATGCTTTCCGCAAGCTATGATTCAGCCCACCAAAGAAGCGGTCAACCTTGCATTCAGGGGTAACGACAAAGCCAGAAGTGTATCGTGAAATCCTTGTGAAGTTTTCCTCATACGCTCCAATAGATTCTTCAACTTTTGGCTTGAGGGAAAGGAAGTCCTTTTCCATCTTAAGCTGGAGGGTGCGCGGAAAATATTTATCGAAAAACAACTTCCGGAATTCTTTCCATTCCAAAGCCTCGATCTCCTCCTCAGGCATCGTATTTTTTATCAACCTCCACCATTGATCAGCTTCACCCTCCATATGATAAGAAGCCAGGGGAACCTTCTCTTGTTCAGAACATTGGTGTATGTAGAAGATCTTTTCAATGGAGTTGATCCATTGTTCAGAGATCGTGGGATCGGATGATCCACTAAAAGTAGGAGGCCTTTGTCTCATGAAGCTCTCGATAGCGACTTGTTCTTTCTTAGGGGGAGTTTAACGTTCCTCTTGACCCATGTTTATATTCAAAACTTGAGTTATCTGAGAGAGAAGCATGACAAAGCTCGCGATTCTCGCTCCCATTGGATTGGGCATCTCATTAGTACAATCATCACACTGATCTTCACAACGGTTGTTAGCCCGAGTCCTCCTATTACTAGACATTGGCTGGAATAAAACGAAAGTTAGCGGTAACACATAAAGGGTAATCCAAAGACAAAATTTGATGACTTATATATAAAATTTTATTTCCTTAACTCATGAGTCTATAGGCTTCAATCTAGGATTTTCATGATCTACTTCCGAACATATATTCTTAGGGGCATTTTTTTAATTCCCTTAATAAGGGTTCATACTAAGATTTTGAATTTACCAAAGCATATCCCCCGATAGTGTCGTAACCAAGAGTGCAGCAAGTCCTGTTGTCATGCACCAGTTCCCGTTCGAGTATAGCTCAAAGCGGTGTTTTTGGGTTTTACCCCTAGGATACATCTGTTCCAGAGCCGCCTCTACCTGCTCGTATCCAGACAGGGATGTATTTTCTTGATAAACCACTTACTCAATACTTACCAAAACATAGGGATGTTTTTTTATACATAGTATTATCTTTAAGGATTTACTAGGGTTTTTCTAATCCTAATCCCAAAAATAACCAAACCTATCCTCCGATACCAACTATGACAACTGTGCTTTTTATTACAACTTACACATGATTTATTACATAAAACTTCACTTGATACAACAAAGAAGATCGAGAGGTTTAATGTATTTGGGGATTAGTATCATTACATAAAAACTTAAAACATGAAATACAACATCTTTATTGAAAACTTCCTTTACATGACCACTACATTCCCTCGTACTTAGAATAGCATGGGATAACCTAAGGACATGCATAAGAAAAGGGTGAGCTATAAAGCCCAGTAAGGGAGTACACGTGGAATAACATGAGGAGTACAATACATGTTAGACAAAAGGCATATCAATAGAGAATAAAAGAAACATGAACATAAAGGCATGATAAAGAATGATAATCATAACATGGAAATGTGGCAACAACACTTAACATGGAATTAGCATGAGCCAAGGCTCATTGCACATAAAGCATGAGTAAACCCCCATTGCACATGAAGCATGAGTAAACCCTCATTTAACTTTAATTATTATGAGTCAACACTCATTTCACATGACTTATCATGATACTATACTTTACCCAATGCATTGGAGCGCTATAAGGGTGCACCCTTCTTAAATATTTCATTTCATGCATAAGTGTGCCGCATGGATCATAAAACATGGATTCATAAAACATAAACATTTATTCCAAGATAAAGGAATGTTTAATTCATACATGAGACTTTGTAATCAAAAATTAAAGGTGCATAAAGGTTGATACTCTTGATGGAGAAATGGGCATTGTATCCACTACACAATGGCATTGGCTTAGAAAATCGGTGTGATTTCGGCAGCGTAACGGTGTGACATAAGAATTCATAAAAAAAGGTTGATGAGAGAGAAAGGGGTTACTCATAATATTTACATGTAATGGACAGTAAGGAGGTCATATAGATACATGTCCCAACAACTGTAATGGAATTTATATTCATGATACAAAATTATTGCAAGAATGTAAAAGAAGAGAGAGAAGTTCCTTTTGGAATTTCGGCATAGTAACGAGTGTACATGGGAGGAATTTAATGAGAAAGAAAGGGGTCTCCCATAATTAAAAAATAAGAGGGAAGTATGGGGGAGTTGTGAAACCATACCCCAACATTCATAATTGAAATTAAAAGGGTAATACAACTTAAAGAAAATTGACAAAAATGAGAAAGGAAGAAAAAACCCTTACCTGGAAGTGTGCTTCCAAAGGCTAGAGAGAGGCTTGTGAGAGGCTTCTTGGGAGCTTGGGGAACATTGGAAGGATTATAGAGAGAGTAGAGCAGAGTTTGGATGAACTCCAAAGGATTTTAGTGAGGAGGAAGTGGGAGTTTGGGTGGGTTTATATAGGAAAGGTGAGATAATTCTTTAGTATTTAGGTTTAGGACCCCTTATATTAAACTAATCCAAACCACAAACCATCCCATGGTTTTTGCCCATGGTTTCTGGAAAAGGAAAGAGGAAAAAAATATTTTACAATTCCAAGGTCCGAACTTATTAAAATATTAGGGTTTCTTATGTGGAGGTGAGTCACACTCCCATGGAAATTAATTTAAAAAGGCAAAATGTTGAATATGTCTTGAGGGGTTCATTAATTCTTTAAAAAGTAAGTCAAACAAACCCAAAATCACATTATTTTAATGATAAAACATATATTGGCCGAACATAAGATTTATGGTATTTTATTACATCACCATTGGGTCATTATGATGTCATAAAACACATTATATATTTAAACAGCATTTAATTTTTACCCAAGAATTTGACTGTCTCGAAAAATTATGAAAAATTCACCGTTGGATAATTTTGACATCCTGATTCTAGAAATGACATTTATTTTATCTAAATATTTTTCTAAATATGTGATTTTTCACTTTTAAAATAAAAAACTGACATTTATCAAAATTTCATGGGTTTTGATAGAAATGGCTTTCAAACCTTAATAAAAATTTTAATTCCATTCATAAAATTATAAGATCATTTATATTTAATAAAAATTAATTTAATAATATTATTATTATTTTATTAAAATATTATTTTATTCAAAAAAATCCCTTAATTTAATAAAATATATTTCTTAATTAAATAATAACTAAAAACGCCATTTGTACTTTAAAAACTATTTACAATGTATCAAAAATGACTAGAAATTAAATTCATTATTATATACAAAAATAATGTACATGAATATAGTACTACTTATTTGTTACAAAACCCCTTAAAACAGCCGCATAAGACCTAAGGTTAAGGTGTGTGATGGTGACAGACTCCTGGGGTGGCTCGAATAACATCGCTCGAGTGGTAATTTCAATCAACTTCCACTTTTCCCGTAGACGGTCTCGTTCGAGCTTGAACTGCTGAAGCTCAGCTTGGGCTTGGTCAAGGGAAAAGCCCAAGGATGCCACCTCTTTTCTGAGCTACAAAAAATGGGCTTCGTATGGGGAAATTCTACTGGATGAGGCCACCGCTTCCTTTGTCTGAGTAAAATTGGGTTCGTTAAACCCTTATATTTATACTAATCAAGTGATCACTGTTCAACGACTATATTAACAACAGTCACAATTCTTAACATAAAACCAAAGAAGTTGACATCTTATAAAAACATTTTTCATAAAGAGACATTTAACTGGATCAATAGGGATTTTACATTAAAGAAACTTTGGGTCGTTACATAAATCATATAAAACCATATAGGGAAGAAACATATTCTTTCTCTAAACACATTTGAACTTACTTCACTAAACTTCCAATGCATTATAAGAGCCATAAACTCATGCTTTTCATGAATCATAAACTTAGCATAAGCATGGTATTAATTCATGTGAGTCACATCAATACCCATATCCATTACCTTTTCCTAACCCTAGGGGTCATCTAAATACAAAGAATGAATAAAACCATAAATATCAAACATCAACATCAAAATGGATCATTGATAATGATGTGAATTATGGAATTGATGCACTCCATATCTTTTATAATATCCTAGATGTATATCATACAAGAACATACTATCTCTATCAGATTCTTTTACCAATAATAATAATGAATATTCAACATCATCTCAAGAAAAACCATATGGTATCATGTTCTCTAGGTTTTACTTCAACCTTTCCCATTTATGGAAATGGGTGTGTACAAACAAATGTCCCTAAACCAAGGAATAAAATCAGAATTTCCTTTCATTCCTAATACCTTCCTTCAACATCAGTGGTAATTCCACCTCCACACCTCGACCTCCAAATATAATTGAATTATATATCAAAATCAAAAGGTCATGTGGGGCCTCTATTTTAAAAAATATACTAATTAGAACCATTATAAACAATTCAAATATCCTTAAGCTACCATCCATATACCACCGATAATTAGTTACGTATTATTCTATAATATGAAGTATAAATTCGTGAATTCAAAGATAGCCCAACTCTATCAACTTCATACACAAAGATAATTCATTCCAATATAGCTTGACTAAAACAAAAAACCATTATGAAACATCCCCCACTAAATAACTAGATCATTTCACATTAGGATGATGAAAACAAGCATCCATACAAACTACATGAAGGATCACTACCAATTAGGATAAACCTTAGTAAATAATTTTATCGATAATTCCAAAATGTTCATCATAAAAAAACATTCATATACTAAGTAAAGTGAGTCATAATCACCCTACCTTCAATAAAAAACCCTTCAATTATAATTTCTAGGAACATATTTTCTTCTCGGACCACTCATAAATACCAAAATTATGGGGGAAAATTACCCATATTCTCAACTACACAACACAACGTAATATTATCAATGAGAAAAAAAATCTTTTCTAAGGATGATACCACTGAGTCTCATATTCACCGTGATATAATTCCAAGAAAGATCTCTTCCTCCATAATGGTCAATATCACATCATTAGAAGGTGTAAGTAAAATATGAATTCTATTTGTATATATTCTCTATTTAACAATGGCCTAGCTAGGATCCATATTAAAATCTATATCTATATATTTAATAAATTAGGATGAATAGCTGATGAATAAGTTGATAAGCTCGGGGTTCTATAATAATGGGACATGAATGACACCTCATACCACATAAAAATCATCTATTTAGATGCATCCATTACATGAATTAATCCCACATTTCTAACTAATGTTACTCCATTCTTGAATAGATCTATCTGTAGGTGGAATTATTAGGAGTGTAATAAAGGTTTATCCACCAGCAGCTTCTCTCATACCACCAACTCCCCACTTAGAACAACCTCCCATGTTGGTGATTATTCCTATAATAAGAGGGTCCTCAACCTTGTTTTTATTTTCAATATGGGGGTTCTATATATGGAACTAATCAAAATACTTCTATGGATTCTATATTCTACTCCAAAAACTAATGGGAGACTCCACTGCGAAACTGTCAACTAGAAATGATCACTCAGGGACACTTGTGTTTTTGGGGATGTGTAAGCATAGGATCCCATCCTAAAATTATTCCCTATAATTTACAGTCGAACTATTGAGCTCAATTAAATATATTTTGAATCATGTACAAGAAATGTCATGTGAGTTCAATATCCTTAGTGAATGCATACAAATGATTGTATTTCCTTGTTAAGGGCATTGAATCTTCTAAATTTCAATCATTACATCTCTAAATATAACCATATCCTGAAAAAGAGATCAACCCCACCCTCTAACTGTGGTATAGTGGTACCTATAGTGAATATTAGAAAAACACCATCCCTGATTGTGATGTTTTCCCATAAAAGGAATCATAAAAGAATCAAAAAAAAAGAAGTGGTTGTCTAAACCAGATATTGAGTGAGATTCACTAACTCCAATCATTTTTATGATTAAAATGATTAGGGTCACCTTAGTGTCTATAAGTCCTATATTAATATGGATCCCATGGAATAAAATGCATGTTGGTAATCTTTTATAACTTAGTGAGAACTATCATTCTCTCATACAAAAAGGTCTAACCTAGATAAGATGATAATATAATTCTCCCTTAAATGTAGAAAAGGATGTTTCTAAATGGAGACACAAAATAAATGATTTATCGATAAAATAATCAAAGACAATAGGCTGAACTTTTATCATCAGATCTCACAGCCTAATCAAAATAAAAGAGCTATAAATGTGAAAGGGGAATCCTTTATTTGATTGGACGAACTCATAATGAACAAAAAAAATCTGGGTGAGATGATACAGGAAGGACATGAAGAATCGCAACTAACCTCTATAAGATTCATGTACCTCCCTAAATGTACTCCAAAAATAATCCTTAGTTATTTAGTTAATCAATCATATTATTTGAGTCTTGGTTGATAGATTCATTAAGGGCCACTACAACATGGGGATCTTAGGTCAGTAAATTGATCCAAAACCCCTTAACATTGTTTATTAATTTTTCCCAAACCAAACATCATAGATATATCAACACCAAAATTTGTCTCTGGTATTTAAACTGATACAATACCATTCTTACAAGACATAACCCACTAAGACCTAACTTTTTTATATGGTAAGCTGAGTGTGTCACCCCAATCCCACCTCCAACAGTTTAGGAGCTAGTGGCTAGAACTAAAAAAGTGTAACCATAAATGGTATGCCTTAGAATATATCAAACTAAAACATATGAAATATAGAACAATGAACAAAACTTTAAAATATCATAAATATAAATTAATAAAAAAATTTACAACAATGGATGCATAAAAATATCTATGAAAACTAAGATCCATTTATAAATGAAATATGTAACCAATACATATGATAACCCAACACTTAAAGTGATATTATTAACTGGTACATCATATCCTAAAAAACATTATAAGATAGTTTCCACCATGTTTTATCATTCATCAAGGGATCATAGGAAGCTTCCATCAATAAGAACATCCAAAACTGAGTACCACTGAGAGTCACTAAGAATATACTTCATATAAAAAAAATCTAACACCACAAAAACCAACACATCTTTAAACTGTTAAATTTATATAATGACCCAAAATGTGTGGGAACAAGATCCATGTAGGGGTGAGTATGAATAAACCTATTAGGACTACCTAAAATAAAAATAAAATATGAAACAAAAAGTCATCTCAAAACCCTTGGTACAAATTTGTTACTGTAAAGGAAGAGAAAACTAGATATTGTTTTCAGGAAAAGTATCACAAGAACATAGGGAAATATTTTTTAAGAATATAATAGATTTAAATATTGAAAAAAAAACATTTCATATACGTATTTAAGGTTACATAGTTCAGTGAAAGTCCTGATGTTTCTAAAGTCCCTATCCCACCTATAAGTCATGGATTAGTGTTGAAAAAGTTAATTGAAACAATTCCCAAACCATTGGTAGTTCATCCTCTTATATCTCGAGTTCTAGAGGAATCCAAGAAAATAATATAATTCACTTCATTTAAAAATTACCACAACATAATCCTCATATCACTGCTCTAGAACTAATTATTATGACTACCCCTTATCATGGAAACATATATTGATCACCACACCTCATCTCTACATATTCTTAATATCATAAATTAATCCTAAGGGATTAGATAATTGTAGAACCAAAAGAACCTGAATCATCTCACAATTACCAGTTACACATTTTCCCTTAGTAGTAAAAAAGTAATGGGGGAAATGTACCATGCATGACAGAAAATCGTATGAGAGGGTAATTTACCCCAATAGAGGACCCATACCCCATGTGGGTAGTTTACATTATTCAATAGGGTTATTGATAAATCTCATATTTTCATTTATATTATTCCTCAGTTCAATTTTTGAGTTTATTAAATTTTTTTACAAGTAGTTTCATATTTTTAAGATTTATGAATATTTTTAAACATTTGGAAAAAAATTATTAATGTGGGATTTTTAATTTTATTTATTAAGTTTAGTATTTTATCATGATATTATTTATACTAACACAAATTCAAAAAAAAATTAGGATTCCATTTTTATTGGCATAAATTTCATTCATCAAGAAAAAATGATGAATCCAAATTTAGGGCTCTTAAATAAATCTTACAAGTGGGGCCTAAAAATATGTGCATATTTTTGGGTAATTTTAATGTTGGGCCCATATATCATAGGATATATTTTTAAATGAGATGAAAATTTAAAAAGGTATAGATGATAACAAGGAAAAAATTCAATAACTATATATTTTATATATTTTACAATTATCATGGTTATAAATTCATGGGAAACTATATAATTTGAATTCAAATAGGTTATTAGGAATGAAAAGTTTAATTTATAAATATCAAAAAAAATATTATCTACCCATGTCAAGAGAAGATAAAATGTCATGATCACCAAATAATTGATATATAGTAACTACTTCATAGAAGAACATTTTTAAATATTTTTTTAATTTATGTTCTAAACACATACGAACATTAAAAACACAAAACTAGAGGGAAATATTCTACACAACTTCTAAATAAATTTTTACCGTCACTTCCATTCAATGGAGTTAGAAATTTTTAGTAGCAAAGGAGTGGATTTTTCATCATGGTAGTTTTATAAAAAAAAATTATATATATAAGTGTCCCTTAATCTCCAATTTTCCTTTATTGTTCCCTTTTTTGTTTCCCCCACCTTGGTTCTCTTATCTCAATGATTGTGGAGAACAAACCCTCCATATTTTCTTGAAGGGGGAAGTGATGATATTTTGAGTTCAATTATCTTTATTTTTTGCACTTTTCTAATTCTGATAATTCCGTTATAGGTAAAATTATAAGGGTGAGAAGTTTTCCACATTTTCTTATCCTTAATTTTCTCCTTCCTCAAATATATAAATATATATTTATTTAATTATTTATTTATTTATTTATTTATTTATTTCCTTAAATTTAAAAATCATTAATATGGTGGTGTTTGACTTGGATAGTACTTCCTGATAAATAGTTATCCTAAATAAATTTAGGAAGTTTGTTATGTCACATGTATAGGGATCAGTGGGAAAATTCAAATTAAAATGGGTGGGTGTAAAGTAATATGTTTTTATCTCAATATTGAATAGGATATTGATATATTATTTTTTAAATTACATTAACCACATCACTGTGAACTTCTAATAAAAACAGTTTGTTCATAACCAATTATTTGTGTCTATTGTGTTTCCAATTCATATATATATTTTTATTTTTATCGCATGCATTTTTAACCCCCCCCCCCCCCCCATTATATTATTATAATTAATTTTTAGTATATTTTAGATTATAAATAATTATAAAAGACAGATAATGTTGTGTAAGTGTCCTCCTGAGAGATCAACCCTAGAGTGTGCACTATACAACATTCTTAGGTAAATAAGAAATTTTGGATAAGGATTTTTTTTTAAAAAAAATTTGTTTAGCACTATTTCTAGGGATTCCAGAGTATTTAACACACTATATTTCAAAATACCGAAAAAATAATAATAAATTTCAAAAACTAAAAAAATATAATTTTATTACATAGCATTTGGTTTAAATTATTTTGTCATGATAGATTTTCACAAAAATTATTTATATACATAGAATTATAACCAATATTTTTTTTTTAGGTCAAATATTTGACACATCAATTTTAAGAAAAATTTAATAAAATTTATTTATAATGTAATAAAATTTAAAAAAATCTACTTCCATAACAGAATTGAGGGAAAAAATTCAAGAAAAATAAAATCATGTTCCTCCCACATTCCAAAAAGACATTGAAGATGTTGAAGCTATATTTAATTATCTTTCTCTCTCAAAATTATTATACTCCCACCCAATGGTCTTCTAAGAAAAACATATCCATAAGGATAATTAATTAATGGAATTTAACTTAACTTTGGAATCACTTTCTTTGGATTTTACATTATTAAATAGGCCAATTCACTTCCATATTTTTTATTTTCTGAATCAAAACCAATTTAATCCCATAAGAGTTATAAAGAAGAGAAAAAACACAATATAAAGGATATGAAGGTATTATAATTTTAATATGGAACCATGAAAGTGGTGTAATTCAAGAAGAAAATATCTCAGAGAGTCTATGGTGATTTCACCTCATCCTTTACATTAACATGCATATCACATATAAGAGGAGACCATAAAATCCATTATGGAGACCCTTTAAGTTCCTTTTGGTGTGTGAATATTTTTTTTTTCAATAAGTCATTTCAATATATATGTTGTCATTGAATATAGAGGAATGGGATATAGATTTAAGTATCCACCCAATGCATGAAGTGATGCTGCTCATACTTGGTTTGGAAAAGGAAGATGGCTCAGGTATAAAGATTATGAATAGAAAATTTCAATGTAAAATCCCCATACATCAAATGTTTGAAAGATTTTTTCTTCATTACTATGAAAATTTCTGAAGTTATAGAATTCATTTCTTCAATGACTTTAATGAATGAGATAATATAGGAAGTGTTGAATATTGAACCCTATTTTATACCTTGTGAAGTTGTAGATATAATGTGTAAACCATGTTCAATGTTTTTGAGAGAACCTAGTCATTAAAAATATTAAAAAATTGAATCTATAGAGAAACCATTCAAAGGTTATTGAAGTAAAAAAGATTATAAAATATACATTGAAGTTTTTTGGATTAATTTTGGAAGTGATTTAAATTTTAAAGAAATATGGATCATGTTTGAAAGATCCTTGTAGTAATTTTGAATGGTGTTTAGAATTTTGGGAAAGTTGAATGACTTTACATAAATAGTATAATTTCAAAATGAAAATTTGGTTGTTAAATAATTATATGAATTTTTTCCACAAATAATATAAATTAAATACCATCATATGACTCCACTCTATTACTTCTACATCCTGGAACTTTAATCGTATGAATTCAAGTAGAGTGTAAGTCTTTATTGTAAATCATCATCATCAGACTTCATCTCTATACACCAGAACATTACTTTATCATTAGGATTTATTGGGTATATAATATTAATTTATAATTTTAGGATATTTGTTACTTTTCAAGTCATGTGAAAGTTATAAGTTTTGTATCGTATGACTTTGAGAAAGTTATATGAAATATAGCACATACTACATTGTGGCTGTAGTGTATGCCTTTTCAATCATAGTATGAATTTTTTAATTTCTGTATGAATTCATTTATAGAATATATCTTTTGAGATACCAAATAAAAGTAAATAATTATGAATTAGGGTAAAAAATAAAATTTCTATATTTTAATATATGAAGAGGTTAACGGATTGGTGTGATGTTTAAGTCATTCTAACATTTTTAAAACACAATAAATCTTTAAAAATTAATTATAGAATCATATTTTATGTATAGTTATTGAAATAGAAGATAAATAATATCTTTGTTCAACTTTTCATCATTTTAAATGAGAACTTTTGAAAATATATTTTGGTTATCGTAATTTTGATTTAAATATAAATATACAATATCTTGACTTCAATTTTAAAAATTCCATAAAAGTGTGTGATTCAATATGTGCCTTTTAGAATAGATAAGATCACGGAAGAATGATTTTATGGGAAATAATTTAATCAACAAGATGAAGAGCTTTTAGATTATCATATATAAAAATGGATAAAAATATTATTTTCCCCAAGATGAACTGAAATGCTTTGAATATCACATAGATAGATTAGTGACTCAAGATAGAAGTTTAAAAGCTCGAGTTGTGGAGTATTATAATGTTTAAAATGAAATATGGTGGGTTTAACTAGGAATTGAGAGACTATCATGTCACCGAAGATGAGATAGGCGAGAAGTGGGAATGTTGACTGATTTTTCATAAGAATATGGAATAATAATGAGATTCATATTTTAGTGGAGTTATTTTCAAATTAAAATATGAATAACTCAATCTAACTATAAGAATAATCTATAATGACTATTTAAACAAAAAAATATAATGAGGAATAAAAAAATTTAAGTGAATTATTTTAAATTCATAACAGACAGTGGTTGAGGAGAAAAAATACATAACGGGATTATAGATCACTCCCACATATAGAAATAGTGGATGATGATTGTGGGAATTTATTTTGATGTGATCTTTTTGATATTGAAAATATTGAAAATATTTTTTCTAGTGAACTAAATATATCTATCACTTTGTATATTTTGTAAATACTTTTATCCTTATGCTTTTATTTGCTAAATTATTTAAGTCAGGCTGTAAGAAATAGGAGTGAATAAATCAAGACTAGTAATGATCTAGGAAGTTTAATTTAAAAATAAAGAACTAATAGAAGAGAACCATGAACTCACCCCTCCCCTCTCATGGGATATCCAGCCTAGGGTTTTTCAAGTTTTATCACAGAAATAGTTCCCTCTAGGTAGATATAAATTTTACTTTCCCTTATTGTTTTCTCACACTTTGATTATGTTTAATTTTTATATGGAAGACCCTCATATGGAATAAGTAAATTTTATTCCTAATGTTACATTGGACTTATATAATATTAGAATCATGATGATATCATAGCCTCTACACATATTTAATATTTAAAGGACTTAATAAACCATCTAATTTAGTTTTCCCAATCAAAATAGATTCTTTTAGAGAAGTTCATAGAGCACTCACATGTACGGAAAAGTTGTTTGAGGATAGTAGGAACTAATTTTTATGGGATATTTCCTAGGTTTAAAATATAAAAATATAATATGATTGTGGCCAATGTATAAAAACAAAATAAAGTAGATAAAGATAAGAGGTTTATGATTTGAGAGCCTATGTGATTTTAATAATAAAGAAGAAAAATCAAAGGATAACATAAAAATATTGATGTCAAGTCTGTACTAAAATTTTATATAATCTGAGTGATAAAGCATAAGAAAGAATAAGGATTTGTCCATAATTCATTGATTAGACTATTCAAGATAAAGAAATAATAATAAGAACATAAGAGATATTGATCTGTAATTCAAGTTTTTGATCTTAGGTGCTAATTATTTTATAGTTGAGGAGCTTATAGCTTTTTGAAGATCGCGTGAAATTATTTGAGTGAGAAAGACTAGTGTGGGTTTTCTAAAGATATGTGAAGTTGATATTAAAGAAGATATAGACTTATATGTGGTATTATATAATACTTTATAGTATTCAAAGTCTCTACTAGATGAATTAGTCTTTTCTTTGGATGTTGTATCATAACAATTTTTATCTATGGTCGACTTTATAAGACTAGATGGAAAGAAAACACCTAGTTATAAATGGAAATAATTTTTGGAACATGTGTTAATCGATGTATACAAGTATAGTATAGAGAGAAATTAGGAGATCATTGTGAATATGAGTTTTTAGAAGTTCTAGGAGATATATAAAATTATATGTATGTTGAGACTCTTTTTCAGTGTGAGAAGTTCTAAATATTATAGTTAGTGATCGATTATAGTGTAGAAACCATGATTGGGGTGAATAAAAAATTATAATGAGGACTGGGCCTTTAAGTTATACCATTTAGAAATACCACTTACTCAATTTATTTTATTTACTTTCATTTTATGTGGTAAGACTTCTAGTTTGAATATAAATTGATCCAAGTATTATAACTTTAAATAGAGACTTAATTTCCTAAGGGGGTAAAAAGTTCAAGGATAATTTGAAATTTGTTAAAAATTGGATTCAACTGATTCACCTCCCCACATTTATCCATACATTATTCACCAAGTATTTCACCCCTATATCTTTTCTTTCCAGGCTATTTTCACTTTCATTTCTGTATTTATTATTTATTTTGTGTTGGAAAATTACAATGTTTTTTATTTTTTAATTAACACTCTAGGAATACATCTATGGATGTTAGTAGAAATAATATGTCAGGGTTCATTCCTTGAAAAACTTGTCTTTATTATGATTGAGGATGACCATATAGAAGTTCCTCACAAGGGGAAATAAAAGCGTTGCATCCATTTGGGTGTCCTAAACCAAGACGTATACTTTTCCATTCCTTTAACTTTTCCTTTATCTTTATTTTCATTTTTATTTCAATGAATTTATTTTCTAGAACTATTTAGATGGAATTAAGTGTAGATAAATTTAATTTTATGGGGTATTCCAACATATTTTAAGGAAAAAATTTTCTATTTCATTTGTTTCATGCAATTAAAATTTTCTTATATTGAATTATGCATGTTTTTTCATATTTTAATTCTTTATTTATTTTTTAGGACTCTTTAACTTAGTATAATACTTTGAGAAATTAAAATCAACTTAGTATTTTTAAAACATTTATTGATTCAAATATAATAGGATTTAAATGATTAAAAATGGATTTTGTTCCAAGTTTATCAATCATTTAATTTAAGGATGTTCAATTTATTATGAATCTAATGTTTAATAATATAGTATAAAATGAATGTATTACCCAAACAGATATGTTTCTAAACCTTTTTGAAATCTTTCTTACATTTCTCATTTTCTTGAGAGTCATGCATCATGTTTTTAGATACAAAACTTATTATTTTTTAATTTTAAAGATTAAACGTTTTATAATGTTTTCAATATGATTGAGGGATAATTTTTAGAAGATGAATTTTTTACTTGAGACTTTTCTTTTAAATTTATCCTTGTTTATCCATTAGATTAAATTAATTTAATTATAGGTTCCAACCACATTATAAGCCTATTTTTCTTTACTTACATTCATCCTTAATATTTTTTCATGGATGTTATAATTTTTAGTGTGGGGGGAGGGAATTTTTTATATTTTATTTTTGAATAGTTCATTATAGGTTTGCATGAGGAGTGTGTCCTTATTATGGAAATAGATAGTGTAAAGTGGATATGATTCAATTTTATTCATTATGATTTATTCATATAATTTTTTTTATAAAAAATGAATAAAAAATGAAAAAAATGATGATGATGTAGAATTATTCATTATACATAATTTCATGATTTTTAATTAATTAGTTGTATATAATTATTATCTCATCTTCCATAAAAACAAAAAACACACAACACAAAAAAACAAAAAAAATGATAATTTGGAAGAAATGATTCATTGAAATCAATATTTCATTAATATACAATTCAATTAAAAATGAGGGTTTGGTGTTTCAAATTTTTAATAGGAATTTAGTGAGGTATATTTCATATGTTTTCATTCAAATATTCAAAATATTTTATTTAATAGTCTTACCTCCCCTTTTCAAGCATTGAATTTTTAAATGTTTTTACCAACTAATCCAAAGCCACCAGGT
This sequence comes from Viscum album, assembly GCA_963277665.1. NCBI lineage: Eukaryota > Viridiplantae > Streptophyta > Magnoliopsida > Santalales > Viscaceae > Viscum > Viscum album. The sequence goes on along the minus strand of CAUJRU010000472.1, from coordinate 414,571 downwards.
CACCTTAAATAGACATCATGATTAAAAATTTGTTTATTTATCATGGTGTGGAGGTATTATAATTTTAAAAATCCTATAAAGATCATTCATAAGCTTGGGAATGATAAGAATATCCATTTAAAATCCTTGAGTGAGAGAGAAAGGGTTTTCCCTAGAGGTAGGTATAGTATACACATGGGTATTAACATAAGATAGAAAATATTTCGGGACTAGATTTAGGAATTATGGTTTTAAAATTCATTTAAGATGTATTATATTTAATTTTATAGTCAGAATTTATTGGTGTTTCTAATTATATATTGGGAAGTCTATTTAACTTTAGTATTGATGATTACCTAGGAGGTAAATTTTTATGTTTTGAGGATTAATAAACCTTATATTTTGACATATTTAATTTTATAATTCAATTTATTAATCCAATAAATTTTTTATTCTAAGGTTAGTTTTCATATTTGTTTATTTTGGAATATTTTGGAAATTATAGTTAAAATGAATTAATTTTGGGTTTTTAATCATTTTTATTTTCTTTCATATTTAATATCATAAAATTATTTATATTGATCCAAATTGGAAAAATATTTTTTTTTGGGATTCCATGTTCATTTATCTATATTTCATTCAACTATATAAAATACATAATTCAATCATAGAAGGACCAAATAAATATTTTAACATAGACATTGAAATTTTTGTATAGTTTTGGATAATTTTAATATAGGTCCCTATCTCGGAAATTAGTGATTAAAATGAGATAAAAATTTACATGATGATATAGTATATGTTGAAGAAAATTAGAAATATAAATTATTTATATTAATCCTTTATAAAGTCTATAAATTCTTGAGAAACCATTGAACTAGAGTTTGAAGAGTTTTTCAGGACAAAAAAATAGTAATCTTATAATAACATCTGCTACACAAGTACAAATAATATGAAATTTTTGATAAAAATATTAAACATAAAGTAAGAACATTTTTGAAGACCAATTTTCAATATTTTTCATTTATTGGTCCAAACACACATCAAATTTTGGAAAATTTAAATAGATGGAAATCAACCAAACCACTTCCTTATAAATTTTTCCTCCACTTATATTCGAAGGACTTAGACAATTTCAACAGGTAAGGATGGGATTTTTATATCATAACAATTTTATATATTTTTAATATATAATTTTTCTATTTATCTATATTTGCTCTTTCATTTTATTGTTTTTGTTTCCCCCATTGTGCTTAACTAGTCTCTATAGTTGTGGATAATTAACCCCAGTTGTTGTTCAAGGGGGGAAGTGGGGATGTTTTTGAGTTTCTAATGCTTTAAATTTTTTCTATTTTTCTATTCTAATATTTCTATTATGGTCATTATAATTAGTGTGAGAGGTTTCCCTATTTCCCCTATCATCCATTTTATTCTTCCTTGTTTATATATATATTCATTCCCTATACTGCATAACCCATTCATACTGTAGAGTTTGATATAGATAGTATTGATCCGTGAAGAGGTATCTTAGATAACATTAGGAAGAATATTATGTCACATGAACTAATATCAGTGTGGTGTAATAACAATTAAAAAGGTAGGGTATATGTTAATGGGTTTTATCTCTATGTTAAATAAGATATTGAGATATTATTTTCATAGAATAATGATTTCATCACCATATACTCATAAAAACAATAATGTATTCTTACTAATTTTTTGTGTCCCTTGTTTTTTAATTTATATATACAGTTATTTGTTAATATTTTTATTTTTATCACCTTAATTTTTAATAACCCTATCTATATTAGTATATTTAATTATTATTTTATTTTAGATTATAAATAGTGATAATTGAATAATAGTGTTGTGTGACAAGCATCCTTGAGATATTGAACCTAGGGGGCATGCTATGATACATTTTTTGGATAAACAAATATATAGAGAGATTAATGATAAATCCTCCCACAAATTTGGATCTATTTCTGGAAATTCCAACAGCTTTCATGCACTCATTTTCATAAAAACCCTAAAAATCATAAATTTCAAAAACTAAAAAAAATAAAACTTTATTGAATATCATTATTTTTAAATTATTTGGTCAAGATGGATTATCATTGTGATTATTTATATTTATATCTGGAAAACCAAAATGTGTTTTTTAGGGATGGATATAGGAGGCATCAAGTTTAAGGAAACATTAAAATTATTCAACTAAAATAATTAAAATGTAAATTTCATCCACTTATATGATATTTTTAAAGGTATAAATTCAATAAAATTAAAGGCTTCTTCCTCCCATAACCCAAGAATACATTGAAGTGGTATAAGCTAAATTTAAAAATCCTTCTCTACTGTAACTATCAAAATTCCACTCAATGGCATTCCTAGATTAATAAGTATATAAATATAATTAGTTAAAGGTAATGGAAAAAAATAAGTAAAAAAATAAAAATGAAAATGAAAAATAAATAAATAGGGAGTGGAACTATCTTTGGAATCACTTAATTTTGATTTTACATTTTTGAACAAGACTATTCACTAGAATATTTTTTATTTTATAGAATCAACACCTATACAATCACTACATAGTTAAGAAGATGATATAGAACACACCATCAAGTAGTATATAGTGTTCAGTTTTGAAGAAAGAACCATGATATATATGAAAATTCAAGAAAAATAAGAACACAAAGAGACCATGGTGATGTGACTTCCACCTATACAATAACTTACATATCATATTGAGGATAATATCACAAAAGTAAAAAGATATTCCCAATATCTTTTCTTTCCTCCTCCTTACATGTATATTTATATATCCCTTCTCTCTTAGTGATTCATTTGTTTCTTGTTATTTTATTAATGGCTACCCACTCTTGGAATCTAGTTATAGATATTGGGAGAAATAACTTATTGTGGATCATTACATTAAAACTCAACCCACATTCTAATAGGGGATGAACTAATAGAACTTCCTATATAGGGGTAGTAAAAATCTATCACCCACTTGGGAGTCCAAAACCAAGCCTTGTCTGTTTACTTTTATTTTCCATTCCCATTTTTTTAATTTTTAGTTTAATATATTTATTATTTTTGGATGTTCACTTTTTTCACAAATTTTTAAAGTGGATAGAACTATTAGTTTACCTCAAAGATTCCACTATTATAAAGTATTTTCCATTCTATTTATTTTTCCAAACAATATATTTTTAATCTTTTGAGATGTTATTAATGGTAGTTAAATTTAAGTGTAGTGTAATTCCGATATGTTTTTTCAAATTTTTTATGTTTAATTTTTGGGTTTCATGCTTTTATATTTTTCTTAGATTTAATTATGCTTGTTTTATTTTTTGTTTAAATTTTTTGTTTTTTTAATTATTGATCATAATTTAATAATTTTAAAAAATCAAAAAAACTTATTATCTTTAAACATTGTTTCATTTGAATACCTAAGGATATAAAATATTATTTAATATATTCTGTCCCTTGATTTCAAATTGTTCCATTTAAGAAAGTTTGATCGATTATAAAACTCACGTGCACTAATAATACCTGAAAATAAAATCATTCCAAATATGAGGGTATTATAAACCTTTTAGATATATTCTTTATATTTATATTTATTTTTTTATAATCATCATGCATGTTTTGAGATATATAACTTATTATTGTTTCTCTTTAATAATATTAGAGTTCATATAATTATTTTGATATTATTAGGGAATTTATTTCAAGAATTTTGTTTATCTCTATACCATTATATATATGTCATTGTTTATACCTTATAATTCTTTAATTTTTATATGTTTAATCCAAATAATAATCTAATTTTCCCTTACCTTAACATTAAATATTTTTACATGGATAGTTCATATTTTAGTATGGGGGGAATAACCTTTTGTTTGTGCTATTGAGTAAGTAGTTCATTACATGGGCTATGATGTGTGTTTCACAATTCTGGGAAATAGAGGGAGAAAAAGAAAAATTATTCAATTTTATTCATTATACGTAATTTATATCATAATTCTGTCCAAAAAATAATAAAACTACAAAAAATAAATAAAATAGAGATAATATTGAATTATTAATTACGAATACATGAATTATTTCTCATTCATTTATTTTATTTCTTCGTTATATCATCTTTCAAAAAAAGGAAATAATGATATTTTTGATGAAATCATTCATTACATTAATTCTTTGAATCATGGAATGTACCATTAAAAAGGGAGTGTGGTGTTACAAATTTTTAAGGGAATTGAGTGAGGTATATTTCCTATTTTCTCACTTATATTTTCATGTTATTAAATTTAGGATTCATACATCACCATTTCAACTATTGAATTTTAAAATGTATTTACCCAAAAATCAATATCACCCAAATAACATTAAAAATTCATCATGATTGATAACAATTTTATGTCTCATGGTGTGTAGGGATGATAATTTTCACAAGCCTATAGAGATAATTCATGTTCTTAGGAATAATAAAAACTCTATTTAAAACCCTTGAGTGAGAGAGAAATGCTTTCCTAGGGATGTTGGTATTATATGCACATGGATTTTAATGTGATATTGAATTTAATTTTAGGATTATAGTTCTGAATTATGGATTTTATATCCATTTATAAGGCGTGGTATTTATTTTCGATGTCACAATTGAGTGGTGTTTTCAATTATACCTTATGAAAAAATTTTGAATCTTAGTGTAGATTATATCCTGGAAATGAAATGTTTAATTTCTTTGGGGTTGATGAAACTAATATTTTTAAATATTTTATTCATTAATTATGTGTATTAATCCCACCAATTTTTTACTTTATTTAAATTATCATATATTTATGTTTTAGGATTATTTTAGGCATTGTTAGGAAAGATTTCTAGAGTTTCGATTTTTAAGTGTTTTTATTTACTTTTTAATTTTTTTTCTTAAGCCTGTATACACTAATAAGTATTAAAAAATATATTTTTATAAGATTACTTATTTATTGGGATAAATTTAATTCAACTCAAACAAATTTTTAATCCAAAAATTGTAAGACAAAAATTTTCTTACAAGGAGGGCCTCAAAATTTATGCACAGTTTTCGCTAATCTTAATTTTGATTCAATATCTCACAAAATATTGATTCAAATGACATGAAATTTTACATTAAGATTTAGGAGAGGCCAAAAATAATTAATTAAATATTTATTTTGAATATTCAGTATTTAAAAAGGCCATAAATAAATTTTAAAATAGATAATAGAAATTTTAGGAGTATACCATTCCAAAAAGGTTTTCTTCTGTTATCATGTAATAACTTTAGTTACATGTGTACAAATAAGTTGAATTGTTGTAATAAAAAAATCATTGAAATAAACAAAAAAAATCATTAATAAAAAACTCTATATATCAACCATTTATTCTTATAAAACAACATCAACTTTTGAAATGTATAATTGGAAGGAAATTTACCTCACCACTTTCTTATAAATTTATACCCTCACTTCCATTCAATGGAGTTGGAAATTTTTAGTAGCTAAGGAGAGGATTTTACTAGTTTAATAGTGTTATACATTTTTATTATATATTATTTTATATTTATCTCACTTTTATATTTTTTTTATATTGAGTTTCCTACATCATGCTTCACTAATCTCTATGGTTTTTGGGAACTAACCCTCATTGTTGTTTGAGGGGGGGAAGAAATTATGTTTTGAGTTTCTTATTATTTAACATTTTTTATATATTTTATTCTTGGAATTATGTTATGGTTAAACTTATTATATTGAGTAGTTTCCCACTATTCCATATCATTAATTTTAAAAATCCTTGTTTATAAATATATATATTCATTCCCTCCACTTTTTAATTCATTTATATGGTGAAGTTTGACTTGGGTAGTGTTGGTCAACAAAGTGGTATCCTACCTGACATTAGGAAGAGTATTATCTCAAATACAGAGCTATTAGTGTATGGTAATTATAATTTAAATGGGAGGGTATATATTTATTGGTTTTTATCTCGGCATTGAAGATAATATTGAGTTTTTATTTTTAAAGAATAATAATTACATCCCAGGGAATTCTTAAGAACAATTGTTTCTTCTTAATATATTATTTATATTATTCTTTTTATCATTATTTGTTTTTAAAATTAATATATATATATATATATATCACTTTACTTTTTAAAACTCCGCACTATATTAGTATATATCATTTTTAGTACATTTTAGATTGTGAATAGTGAGAATAGAAGAATATGGTTGGATAAGTTTCCATTATGAGAGATTGGACATAGGGTTTGAACTACACAACATTCTTAGGTAAATAATAGAAAATTGATATGGATTAATGAAAAATACTCAAATTAATTTGGTATATTTTATATAGATTCCAATATCATTCACAGACTATTTTTTATAATAAGACAAAAGTAATAATAAATTTCGTATTCTTGAAAAAGAGAACATGATTGTATATCATTTTTCTAAAATGATTTGGCCTGATGGATTCTCAAAGTGACTATTTTTATGCATGAAATAATAACAAAGATGTTTTTAGGGATGAATCATCAAGGCATTATATTCAATACAATGTTAAAATACTTCATCTATTTTGTAGGAAAATGAAATTTCTTTAAAAGTATATGAGAGAATTGAATAAATAAATTTAATAAAGAGAAAATTCTGTTCTTAACACCTTCCAAGAATATGTATAAGAGGTTGAATATATAATTAAAAATCCTTCCTTATACAACACTTACAGTTCCTCTCAATGGTCTTCTAAGAATAAAAAGTGCATAAATTTGAGTAACTAAAGCGAATGGACTTATATTTAGAATCACTTCCTTTTGATTTTTAATTATTGAATAATTCTATTAACTACTCTCATTTATATTTTATAAAATCATTTCCTACAAAATATATATAGATTTATTAAGATAGAAAATAACACATCATAAAGGAAGTTATAGTATTGGAGTTTGAATAATTAAACATGAAAGGGGTGGTAATTTAAGAAAAATTAGAGATCATATAGGTTTTGGTGATGCTACTTCATCTTTTACATCAACCTTTATAACACATGGAGGTGGACACCATGAAATACAATAGGGATACCCTATCATAAACCCCTCCCACCAAAGATAATGCAATGATGGGAGTGAAATAATGACCCCCCTAAGTCCTGCCTCCAATAGGCCTCGGGTTGGCTACTAGAATCATTGATATAAAAATGTCATGAAATGGGAGGAATTACCCTACATAATAATGTAGTTTTACAAGGTAATATAATTCATACACAAGAAACTCCAGTAAATTATATAAAAAGAAACTAAAACCATCCCATAATTCATGTATAAATAAAATAGGTAGAGATAAAATTCTTTAAAATAAAATGACCAAAAGAAAAGATAAAGTAGTGAAACAGCAACTCTCCAAAAAGGTTTAAGATATTATTTTTATAATGATCCACATAATCCACCTAGAAACATAAAAATCAATTAATGTATATAAGGTCATAATAAACTCTACTAACCTCCCTAAAAGAATGACCAAACAAACCATCACTTCACCACCCCAAAAGCATGTCCAAACAAACCACACATCACCCCACACTGAATCAAAACCACACATCACTTCTCCGTATCATGGAATCATATAAAAACACATCAACAATCACTATAGATATTTAAAAATGGGATTTTATCAGATTTAACATGTTTTAGAGTAATTATCACCCAAGAAATAAATCCATGGGAAATAATTTAAATAACCAAATATAATTGTTTAGATAATTTCAATATTTTGATGATATCACAATAGCCACACTATAATGAATCCATAGCACATTCAAACCAGTACAAAACAATCCACTGACATCCATAATTTTCATCAAGCTATTAATCTCGTACAATAATAACATCAAAATAATATGAAAGATGTAAAATAGTGAGATATAATTCCCCCTTCCCCTTAAATTTTAATTAATTGATTAATTTATATTTATTAGGCTAGTAAAATCTATACCATTTAGATAAAAAAGAGTAAACCCCTCCTACATGATACCCAAAATGAGAAATGAAGGAATTCCCAACCTCAAAAATTTATTTCCAACTTGTTGTGCACTACAGGGTAAAGAATAAATTCCCACAAACCATAAACACATGAAAACCCCATGTATCAACCTATACTACATCTAGGGTTATCAAAAAACGCACCAAAAAAGTGGATACTTGGTAGAATAATGAAAGAAAATAACCAAGAAGAAGAGAAGAGATTACCACCGATCACCAATGGGCATCCTCTAGAACCAATAGATCATGGAAAGGGAGAGAGGGTTGGAAGATAATCCAAATTCACTTAGGGTTATCATATAAATGAGAGAGGGTAGACTTATAGCCTAATTAATAAAAATTGGATGAATACAATGATTTATAACCAAAAATTGTTACACTTTCACATCATGTAACACCTTCACAACATAAAATCCATGGGTTTTTCAAAAACTATAACTTCCACTAAAATTTAAATCAACTTAACCTAAATTAATTACATAACATGAATTACTTTCATAACATGAATTTTATTTCATGTGTTCACCCTCAGAAGCATATGATCTATGAAATCAGTTGGCTACACAAGCTGTGAACCACTAAATACTATCATGTAAACCTTTCACCACATAAATATCCAAAAGAAGCTTTATTTCACCTCTAACCACCACAAAACCTCCTATATCCTCCTAAAAAAACCCCAACACCCAGAACTAACAAACGGTCAAAGAATTCATGGGCCGTTACAGTCTCTATATCTTTTCTTTCCACCTTTTTTTTACTTTCATTTGTAACATTATTTTTTCTAGGGATTTGGACATTTCTTGTTATTTTATTTTGGTCCTAAAACTCTAGGAATAATCTTATAGATGTTAAAAGAAGTAACATGTTTTTTAATTCCATGAAAACCCCATCCAACTTCAGATTGGGGATGACCAGTTGTAACATTGTGAATGGGGGAAATAAAATCTATCACCCACATTGGGCTCCCAAAAAATCATTATCCATTTTCATTTCCTTATAATTTTTACTTATTTCCATTTTAATTTCAATAAATTTATTTGTCTTTTTTTGTCTTTTTTATTTTAGTTTTGAAGTGTTAGGAACTAAGAGATTAACTAAAGGATAAAAATATTCTAATTAAGCCAATTTTATATTTTTCCTTTTTTTAGTTTCTATTTCCATATCTTTTTAAACTATTAAGATAAAATAAACGGTAGTTATATTTTAACTATAGGTGGGATACCAACATGTTTCTAAGAATTTTTTGTTTTTTTTATTTTTTTAATTCTTTTAAAATTTAATTACATAGAATTATGTATGTTTTTTTTCAATTTAATTTTTGTTGTATTTTTACGATTCTTGAGCTTAATTGAAAAATTTGTAAAATTAAAACTAAATTTGTAATTTTAGAGAAAATATTGATATCTAAGGTTTTAAATGGTTAAGGAATGTATTTTTCTTAAGATTTTCAATCATTATATTTAATTAATTTTCATTTATTTTGAATTTAATGAGCTCTATTATAGACTGAAATGAATATTTTTTCCAAGTTGAGATCTTTTTAATCCTTTTTGGGATCTTCCTCACATTTCTATTTTTCTTGAGTTTCATTAGTCATATTTTGATTTATAAAATTTATGATTGTTTATAATTAAAATATTTGTATTTAATATAATGTTTTCAGTATGATTGAGTCATTTTTTTGAAATCCACATTTTCAACATGATACATTCCTTTTCATTTATCCTTGTTTATGCTATAGAATGCATGAATTTCATTATATGTTTAATCCACATTTTAAATCCATTTTTCCTTACTAAACTTAAATTTTAATATTCTTTCTTGTATATTTAAATTTTTATTTTGGGTAGAGGACCTCTCTTTTTTGTTCTTGGTTAAGTAGTTGATTTCAAGATAGTGAGAGGTGTGTGTTTTGTATAGGCTCTCTATAGTGGTCATGTTTCATCCTCTTTCACACCTTCTCTATTTTTTGAGTCCATTACACATGACCCCATATTGGTTGTGTTTGTTGGTTTTTCAAAATGGATTGGGATTGTGATGGTGTGTGTAGTGGGAAGGTGGGCTTCTCCATTTGGAAATTTATCCCCTTCATGGGGTTGTTGTTCACTTGGTGTTGTTTCCTTCAGCATGGATTGGGGTACCTGAAGATGGTCATATGTCGAGGCCTTTTTCCACTACATACTCTTCTATTTCACTAGTAATCCACTTTTCTTCTCCTAGTCATACTTTCATAGTGTTCTTCAAGGTGTTTTGGTATGTGCAGTTCGAGTAGTTTAAGGATCACCAGGAGGAATCTCTCTTGGTGGCCTCGTCTCTCTCATTTAGTCCGCTTGGTATTTCTCTTTGTAGAGATTGTGGAGATGTAGTTTAGTGGTATTCCTATATACTTGTTTTTTGAGGTTATAATTAATTCCAATGGTAAGTTCTCACCGGCAAGTTAGGGTTGATGAATGGTCCAATCTGTTTTAGGGTGAACATCACGAGGCGTTATGTGGAAAGAGGCATGATGATTATCACTTTTTGAAATCTAAAATTATTATGCTTGATTAGTTTGTGGATCAAGGAGGTGATCCAAGTAGAAAATGTATCTATTTGAAGATAAAAATCAGTGCACATGATCGGTTTGTGTTCAAATATGGTATTATGGTTTTATTTGAAATTTAAATTTTAGATTTTGAAGTTTGAAATTTGTATTTGGAAGTTTGGAAATTTTTGTGGAGGTTTGTGTGTCTTGTTGTAGGGATGTTTCTGTAATGTTCCCACTTATCCTTAAAGTGTATTTTTTAAAAAGGAAAAAAAATGGATTTTGGTTAAGGGGGATTGAGTAATGTGTTTTCTCTATGTTTTCACTTTATTATTCAGGCCATTTTACATATTATTTATGGATCATCTTTTTATCCTCTGAATTTTTAAATGGTTTTTCCCACCAGTCCATAGACACAAAATTTCCTTGAAAATAAATAAATATTGGAAAAACATTATTTCTTACAATGTGAAGGAATGATAATTCTCATAATCCTATAAAGATCATGCATGTTCATGGGAATACAAAAAAAATCCATTTTAAATCCTTGATTAAGAGAGAAATCCTTTTTTAGAGAGGTAGGTACAACATGAACATAGGTATTAACAAGAGATTGAATAAACTTTTAGGATTATATATAGAAATTAGGGATTTGAGATCCATGTGGGAGGTTTGATATTTCTTTTTTATCAGAAAATTCAATGGTGTTTCCAATTATACCTTAGGATATTTGTTTTAAACTTAGTACAAATGATTTCCTATGAATGAAATATATAAGTGTGAGGAATCAATGAAGATCATATTTTTATATAATTTATATAATAATTAAATTTTTTAATCCCTCTAATTATTATTTTAAGGTTAATTTTTATATTTTTATATTTTTTAATGACTTTGTTCATTTTTACCAAAAAAGGTTAATTTTTTATTTTTAGATTTTTTTATTTACTTTTGTATTTTTTTCATAAACTTCTCTTAACTGATACCAATTAAACATTTTACTTTTATATAATTCCATGATTTTTGTTATATATTTCATTAAATTGGCATAAATATTTAATCCAACCATAGGAGGCCCCGATGAATCTTAAATGTGGGGCTTCAAAATATCTATATAATTTTCAATAATTTTAATATTATGACCATATCTCACAAATTACATGTTCAAGAAAGTTATGATTTTACATGAAGATGGAGGATATTCCAAGGAAAAAATTTATTAACTATATCATCTTTATATTTTTAACACTACGAGCTTCCATGGAACACTTCCTTTTAAATAATTCAATAGCTTATACAACATGCAAAACTGAGTTCGAGCGCACCATGACATATCAAACTAGCTCTTTAAAAAGAAAATATGAATAGTATTAACAAAATAATAAATTTTATATATTATGTAATTAATAAAAGGTTTTTGCATCCACCCAAATGATTTTATGTGCATAATATAAGAATTAATCCAATCTTACACATTAAAAAGCATTTTTTCTAAAAATACTTTTACTGCCTTTTAAAGGAAAACCAATTTTAAATCCAATATTGGACACCTTTATATATTTAATTTGAAAAACTAAACTTATTATTTTGATTTGGGAAATCAAAAAAAATTTAAATAAATTTTTGGTGCAATTATGATAACATTCATATTTTAATAAATAGAAAAGAAATGCTGCATTTTAGTTCAAAAATTATTTTTCATCTCATTTATTTAAATTATTATATTATAGTTTAAATTGGTTTTAAAGTAAAATTAGATTAATTTTTTACTATTTAATATATTTTTTATCATTTTAAGTAATTTCATATTAAAATTTCATATAAACACATGTCAATATTTTGATGGTTTTACTTTTTAAAAACTTTTTTTATTGTTATGTAAATGGAAAATAATTTTAAATTAATTATTTAACCTTATGTGTTACAAATTAAGAAAAATGGGTTCTATATTTGTAATTATTAGGTCAAAATTATGTCAATAGATAACTTTTATTATTTTTTATATTATGAATAGTAACTTTAGTATTTTTTTTATTACCGCAATAAAGATTAAATCGGGTAATTAAAGGTAAAACTAATATTATAAAACTACCCTAACACCATCAAAAATCATATTTGATGACTAAATTAGACCCTTACAATCTATTTTTAGAAATGAAATCATTTAATGGAAACTTTTCCTTGAATATGACATGAATATTATTAAAATCAATGAATGTGATAAAATGTTGCACTCTCATTTCTTATAAGTATAAACATTTTAATATATAGATATCCAAGAGATAACTTCGATAATAATTAGTCTCTAGAAATATAAAATAATTTTCCATATCATATTAATTTATTTATAATTTTTAGAGATTAAATAATTACTATTAATGATGGCAGAATAGTGAAGCAGAAAATTATTTTATCAATAGAAATATCAAATAATGAGATAAAAAATATTAAAATGAATACAATTTTACTTAATAAATTATATAAAATAATTTTTTAGATAACATATAAATTTTAGTGATATATATGAAGTATTTTTTAGAATTTATCATGTTGTTTTTATATTTTTTAAACGAAAATATTGAATAATATCAAAATTAACAGAAATGATAATTTAAAATAAATAATATTTTATTAAATGATTAAAATTCATAAAAATATAAGTATTTGAAAAATAACTTTTATATTGTTAAATATTTCATAAATTATCCAATTGGGGTTCTTTTTGTATTTTATAGTAACTATATTAACCTTATTTTATAAAAAGACCATTAAACATGGTATGAGTTAAACTATTTAACTAAGGGTTAAATCCAAAATATAAGGTTAATTTTGTGACATAAACTTGTTTAAAAACATTATTTGAGAGGATTTATACGCATAATAATATTATAATTGAAATAACTTGCTTTGGATTTAATTTAAATCGAAAATAATTTTATTTTAAATTAATAGTTTTGGAGTTTCCAAATGTGTCCCTCCCATCTCTTATAAAAGTACACATCTCCTTCTCTTTTATTAAAACCTATAAATCCATTTTTTGTGACCAAACTCTACCCAATTATCCTCCAAACTTCCCTCAAAACATCCTAGAGGCCCTAATTTTGGAATAAATCCAATATAATGAGTCATTTTAATCAAATCAAAAGGGGATACCTAAAAAAGAAGTAATTGTTTTATAAATTATTTCAATGACATGTTCTTCTTAAATTACCTCTTCCTATACTGTTTCCATACCAAAGTAATAAAAATATTGTCATATACATTATGAGATATTATTGAAATTATGGAACAACCAAATTCCTCCTTTTATCCATCCTATGAATAACAATATCTTCATGTGTGTGTACGTACGACTTACTATCTCCACGTCATGGTGTAATTTATTATTCAACACAACATTTTTTGAATGGGTATAATAATGAGTATAATGGATATAAATAATGAATATAACATGATAATTATTTTTTATAATTAATATATCATCCAATTACATACATTTTAACTATCAAGGAAATGATATTACTGATCATGCGTATGTACGACATATCATCTCCACGATGCGGTGAGATTTAGTCTCCATGTCAACCATTCAAGAATGATTGTAAAATTTATAATATGATGAACTATAATATTTAAGAACATAATATAATAATTTATATGTATAAAATATATCTTATTCATAAGAAACATGATGTACATAACAAAACATGTACAATAAAATGAAGTGGTTTACACCTAAAACAATGGTAATACTGAAATAATATTAACAAAATGATATAAAAGGATTATATATGATATAATAAATATTTTTATGGTCCTGTTATAATTTAATAAAATTATTAACCATTATATATGAGGTTATCACACCCATGAAAAAAAGAAATTATAATTTAAGGGTTAATTTTTCAATCTCATTATTATGTGAGGTTGTTTGTACATAAGTATCTAGTGGGACACATTTATCATCCACATCCATGTTTCTTAAAAATGTATTTCAAAATATTATCAACAATTTTGTAAAGTCATTTTTACCCATGTTTTACTTTTTATAAAATATTTTTAAAGAAATATTTATTTATTGTTTTTCAAATGATTTACTTTTTGACCGTTTCGAATAATTAAGGAAATAGTGTTTTTTAACTTATATGGCACGAGCAGATATTTCTGTCATCATGACCCATTAACACTTTTAAGATTCCATTAAAATCATATAGGTTTATTTCTAAAATAATTTTTTTCTTTTATAATTATGTGAATTTTAATTTATTTCAAAGTAAAAAAGGGTTATTTCTCTCAAAGAGTTTTAATGGTTTTATTAGATTATTTTCATCTATGTCAACATCCTTTGTTAGGTTTTATGATTAATTGAGGTTGATTTATTATGATACAATATTCCTTATAGTATTGAATGGTTTATGTTTTTTTACTATGGATGTTCAATTTTAATATCATTCATGGTTTATGGTTCATGTGTAAACATTTCGTATGCTAGTTTTAATATGAATGTTTATGTTGGTTATGATTCACCCTTTTTATAAGGGGAATGAATTGGACATAGTAAGTGATGGCTTGGGGACTTCTAAATAAAACCCCTATGGGTTGGGGACCAGTTAATGAAATCCCCTCAATGAATTGGTAGTTCTCATGAGACAAACTATTTGGAGTTTTGACTAATGTCTTACTCGCTTAAGTATGATCTTGGTACAAGGCCTTAACATTATGATTATGATGTCCAGCATTTTGAATTACCTCATTATGATATTAGTTAATGATAATAAATGTGATTATTCAACTATTATAATTTCCATGTAAAAATTTAAATGTAATTATTTTATTAATTCTTTTCATATTTTTATCAAGATTATATTTAAAAGGATTGTGTTCTGGTTTTATAACTTTCCTTAAAAGTTTGTTCTTATTTATGATAGATTTATCTATATTGTTTACCCTTACGGAGGACCTGAGGTCACACCTTTCTTATGTTTTATTTTTTCCTAGGATTTAAATAAGTATGTTATAACTAACCTACCAGGATAGTATAAGGTATTTGAGTGTTTTCAAAGGAGACACTATGTTGTTTTTCATTCCAAGATGTAATGTAAAACTTATATTTTTGTCTAGTTTTTTCAAGGCTACTAAATGGATTGTTACTTCGGGATTTGATTTATTCTGATCATGCAAGTGTAATAAAATAATGAACTAACTCTTAGAAACTAGGGTCAGGGTACTATAGTTGGTATCAGAGTAAGTTTAGTATAAACCATGGAAACTAGATTTGGAAAAAATTAGATTAAGAGTCATTAGCCTAAGATAGACTTTGAGGATAAGTATATAAGAACATACCTAGAATTGTGGTAATGTATATATTATGTGGGTATTCAAAGAAATAAATCCATGTCTAGATAATACAAGTTGATGTGGTTCTGGGATAGATATAATTAGGAATAACAACTCCGAAAAGGTGTTTTGGGCCTAACTCCAGGTATCCTGGTACATGACAACAGGCCTTACTATACACCTGGTTTGACACTCTTAGGGGTTATTGATAAAATAATTTACATTTTATTTAAAAAACATTATGAAGAATTTAAAAGTAAATATGTCCCCAAAGAATCCATTTTAATGATTATGGGAATAGATATGCATAAAAATTTTAAATTATGTTAAGTATTTCACTAGTATGGAATTATGCATTATGATTCATAACATAATATAGTGTATACCAGTGTTTCAAAATGGTACCTATAGGAAATAATGGAAACCATACCAATACACATAATCCATGTAGAGATTTACCACTAATGAAAGATAATTATAGTGGTGTTGGTGATACAACTGGTGCTGAACAGCTTATAACTACACTGGGATAGCTGACTCGTGTTGTAAACAATAACCTTAACCATATAGAGCACCCTGATCCACATCATGGAGGATCAATTTTAGACTACTTCATGATACAACAACCTCCAAAATTTAATGGGACTAAAAATCCATTTTTAGCTGATCAATGGATAAGTTCTTTAGAGAAAATAACTCTTTCTTTGGAGAGTAACAAAATAGAAAAAGTTTTCATGGTATTTTATCATTATCAAGATATGTGGATCAATGGTGGTCATTAATTCAAAACATGAATGATTATGAAGAAGTATAAAATATGTAATGGACGGATTTTAAATAACTTTTGTTAAAAAGGATACTTTCATCATGATCTGTGATCGGATATGGATTTGAAATTTCTGAGTCTGAGGCAGAAGAAGGATGAGAATGTTGAAAAGTTTAAATCTAACTTCACAAGGTTATAAAGTAATGTTGTAGACTACATACATAACCCAAAAAGTAAGATTGATCAATTATTTTATGTGTTAAAACCATTCCTTTAATGACCAATGGTATCATAGTATTTCTCATTGTATGAAAATATAGTCTCATGTGATATCAAGATAGAAAAATAATTCTATAAGCCTTATAACTTTAAAGGAAATCAAGATAATAAGAGAGATTATGAATACTATAGAAAAGGAAATAAGGGGAATCATGGAAAATCGGTTGTTCCGCCATATAGTTGTTGTGGTAAAAAACATCCCAACACTTTCTTAAAGGGAATAGAGTTTATTACAAGTGTGGAGAAAAAACAAACCATGCTCGTTATTGAAAGGGGATAAAAGAAAATGATGATGTTCAATGATAAAATTGTAAATAAATGGGATATTATGAAAATTATTGTCCTAAAATTCAAGAAAAGTTTCCCTAGAAAAGTCCAAGGGAGAAAGGATAAGCTTATGAGGTCACAATCGCTAAGGTTGAAACTTTTAATGATGTGTCGGTAGGTACTATAATAATCTCCTAAAATTTAACCAAATATTTACTTGATTCTAGAACCTTCCATTCCTTTATGTCTTCCCATTTTTAAATAAAAATTAGATATTTGCAATTCAATTTAACAAGGTAGTTTCGAAACAAAACCCATAATGGAAGTATCATTGAAACAAAGATGTGTCAGGTGGTTTCCATTATAGAATATGAATGTGATTTATCTATTGACTTTATCATCATACCTATGGAAAAATTTTATATAATTCTCAATATGGATTAGCTATCAAAATATGATGCAAAATTTTATTTCATGAATTAGGAAGTTAAGATTTGTGAGGAAGATGTAGAATAAATAATCTTTATAACAGAAACATCATCATCTGATTCTTATCTAGATCCACCACCAATAGATCTTCTAAATGAAATTCCTTGGGAGGAAAATAAAACATAATCCATGGTTAAGGAAAGAAATATTCATATTGAAGATGTACATATTATACAAAAATACATTGACATATTTTTAGATGATTTACCTAGACATTCTTTAGAGTATGAGGTTGAGTTTTCTACTGATTTAATCCTTGATTAAAGGATAATATAAAAGACTCCCTATAGAATGGCCACTGAGGAATTAGTAGAGATGAAGAAACAACTAGATGAGTTGATTAATAAGGTATCTATTTTCATGAGTGTTTCTCCATGGGGATCCCCATTTATTTTTGGTATTAAGAAATATGGATCAATGAGATCCTGCATTGACTATAGAGAAATCAATGTTATTACAATAAAGAACAAATATCATCTTCATTTCATTGACGATTTTTTTGTTCAACATCATGGAGATCAATATTTTTTAAAGATTTTCATTATTTATAGATATCATCAATTGTTTCTAAAGAAGGAAGAAATTATGAAGAAAGATTTCTGGATGAGGTATGGTAATTAAAAATTTATATTAATACCATTTAGATTGACTAACGCAACCAATGTTTTCATGGATCTAATGAACAGAGTGTTCAAGGAATATCTTGATGATTTTTCTATAGTATTTATTGATGATATATTTGTATACTATAAAATCTATTAAGGCCATGAGAACCACCTGTGAATTTTTTGAAAGTCTCTTACAAGAAACGAGTTATATAGGAAGTTTAGCAAGTATGGATTTTGGCTTCAGAAAATTTATTTTCTTGGAAATATTATCTTGAATGATGGAATCTCTACTGATCCTGCAAAGAAAAAGGTGATCCAATAATGGCCTACACCGATGAGTATAACCGAGGTACGTAGTTTTATTGGTTTAGCAGGTTACTATCAACATTTTATCCATAATTTCACCTGATTGGATAACCCATTATCCAACATCCTATGTAAATGAGTTAAATTCATTCGGACAAAAGAGTGTGAATAACTTTTAAAATAATTGAATAGAAGATTATTCAATTGTTCTATCTTGAATTTATCATCTGGGAATGATGGGTTTCTGATTTATAGTGATGCATCAAGGAAAGTACTTGATTGTGTCTTTGTATATAATTATAGATGTATTTCTTATGAATCCAAGAAATTAAAAATGTATGAAAAAAACAACTCTACTCATGATCTTGAGTTAGCTGTAGTAGTCTTTTATTTGAAGATATGGATACACTATCTCTATGATGAAATATGTGATATATATACTAATCATAAGAGTTTTAAATATATTTTCTCTCGGATATAACTCAAATTGAGACAAAGGATATGGCTTGATATATTCATGGATTATGATTAAATAATACACTACCACCCAGGGAAGGGGAATAAGGTAGTGAATTCTTTAAGAAGGAATGAACATGGAATTATAAACAAGATGAGAGTTGAATGTGATACTATGATCATGGATATAATAAATATGGATATGAGAATTATCATGGAAGATGAAACATCACTACTTTTTCAAATTATTTCCAAAACATCTTTACTAGAAAGGATAAAATGTTCTCAGTCTGATGATGAAGAGTTTCAAAAGAAAATTAAAGCTACGAATGATGCAGATTTATTAACTTTGCATTTAAAGATTGAATTTTGAAATTTGAGAAGAGGATTTGTGATCCCGCTATACCTGATCTAAAAAGGGAATTATTGTATGATACTCATAGCTCCAATTTTTCTATACACCCTGGCCGCACTAAGATGTCTATATATTTGAAGTAAACTTTTTGGTGTGAAAAGATGAAGAGGGAGTTTTTTTATTATGTGTCAAGATGTTTGGTTATTAAATAGGTGATTCCTAGAATACAACATCCTAAAATAGTCATGTAACCTCTTCTTATACTGGTGTGGAAATGGGATGATATTGCAATGGACTTTTCTATGGGACTACAAAATCATACTAGAAGAAATGATTTGATATGGGTTATTTTTTATTGTCTTACCAAATTACCACATTTTCATTCAATAATAGAATATTTACCGCTAGAATGTCTATAAATACTTTACATTAATGATGTTTTAAGACTTCATTGTGTTCCCCAATCGATTGTTTTTTACCATGATCCCCGTTTTATATCAAGATTCTTGAAAATTCTTTAAAAATTCTTGGATAATTAGCTTCGTCTAAAAACTTCCTACCACCCTCAAAATGATGGACAATCAGAAAGGACTATTCAAAAATTAGAAGACATTTTGAGATCCTTATCACATGACTTTCAAGTTATATGGGATCAGTATTTACCTCTGGTACAATTTTCCTATAATAATAGCTTCCATTCAAGTATTCAGATGGCATCATATGAAGTGTTATATTGAAAGAGATGTCCTACACCTACTATTTGGGATTATGTTGGTGAAATAAAACTCATAGTACCAAAAATTATAGGTTAAAAATGAAATAGTTTAAAATAAATCAAACCCATATCAAAATAGCTCAATGTAGGTAAAAGAGTTATGTTGATAACTGAAGTAATGGTTTAGAATTTCAAGTAGGAGATCATTTTTCTTAAAAGTATATCCATGGAAAGGTGTTATACGATTCAGTAAGAATTGAAAATTAAGTCTCAGGTCCATCAGACCTTTTGAAATTCTAGAACAAATTGGAGTTGTATCTTATCTTTTGAAAATACCGCCAAATCTCTCCAAAGTTCATGATGTGTTCTGTACATCATTGTTAAGGAATTACATTCCAGAACCAATGAATGTACTCTCCTATGAAGAAATAGAACTGGAACCTGATCTATCTTATTTTGAAGGGCCAATTGAGATTATTGATTCAAGAGAACAAGTTTTGAGAAATCAGACGACTCGTCTCGTAAAAGTTTTTTGGAGAAACCATAGAACGGAAAAGGCGGCGTGGGAACCTAAAGAACTTATGATGAAGAACCACCCAAATATTTTTATGAAGTGATATTATAGAAATTTATAATATGAAATAATATATAGGATGAGATAATATGTCACACCAAACTTCCACAGTATGCTTCTCTTTAAATAATTCAATAGCCTACAATACAAGTAACACTGAGTTCAAGCGCACCATGACCTATCATATCAGCCATTTAAAAAAATGTTATGAATAGTATTAACCAAATTATGAAATTTATATATAATTTAATTAATAAAATATTTTTATATATATAAAAATGATTTTATAGGCATAAGATAAGAATTAATCCAATCTTACACATTAAAAGGCTATTTTTTAAAAAATAATTTTACCACATTTTAATGGATAACCCATTTTAAATCAAATATTTGAAACTTTTATGTATCAAATTTTACAAAATTAAATTATTCTTTGGAATCGAGACATCAAAATTTACTTTGAAAAAATATTTGGTGTTTTTCTAATAACTTTCATGTTTTAAATAAAAGTAAAAAATACTGCATTTTAATTCAAAATTTTTTTTTTATATAATTTATTTCTATTATTAAAATATAAATTAAATTAGTAAATTATAATTATATTAATTTTTTACTACTTAATCCAATTTTGGTCATTGGAAGTAATTTCACATTTAACTTTAATATAAACACATGTCGATCTTTTGATAGTTTTTACTTTTTAAAAACATGTTTTCTTGTTTTGTCAAAGAGGACTAATTTTAAATTAACTAATACTCCATTTGGGTTTCAAATTTTGTAAAATGGGTTCTATATTTGGAATCAATGGGTCCAAATTATGTTAATATGTTACTTTTATTTTTTTGGATATTATAAATAGAAACTTTAGTAATTTTTTATTACTAGAGTTAAGGGTAAATCAGGTAATTAAAGGAATAAATAATATTATAAAATTATCCTAACACCAGTAAAAATATGATTTGATGAATAAATTCTACCAGTATCATCTTAGTTTCAAAATTAAATCATTTAAAGGAAACATGTCCATGAATAAGACATGAATATTATTAAAATCAATGAATTTGACAAAATGCCACACCCTCGTTTCTTATAAGTATAATAGTTTTAATATAGAGATAACCATGAGATAACTTAGATAATAAATATTATATATAAATCAAAACTATTATATACCTCATAGTAATTTATTAATAACTTTAAGAAATTAAATAATTACCATTAATGATGACACAATAGTAAAGGAGAAAATTATTTTATAAATGTAAATATCAAATAATGATTTTAAAAATATTAAAATAAATAAAATTTGACTTAATAGATGATAAAAATAAATTTTATAGAAAACTGAAACATGTTAGTAAAATATTGGAAGTTTTTATTTGAATTTATCATTTTTTATATTTTTTTAAATGAAAATATTTAATAGTATCAAAATTGACACAAATGATATTTTAAAATAAATAATATTTTATTAAAAATATAAAAGTAATAAAAATATAAGGTATTTTTAACTAACTTTTATAGGGTTAAAAATTTAATAAATTATCTAATTGGGGTTCTTTTGTAATTTTATTGTATCCATTTTAACCCTATATTATAAAAAGACAAGCAAACACGGTAAGAGTTAAACTATTTAACTAAGGGTTAAATCCAAAAGATAAGGTTAATTTTCTGACAGAAACTTGTCTAAAAAAACCTTTTCAGAGGAATTAGACTCATCCTCATATTTTACTCTATATAACTCACTTTCTAGATATTTTAAATTGAATTTTTTTTTAATTAATAGTTTGGGAGTTTCCAAAAGTGCCCCTCCCCTCTCTTATAAAAGGAAACCTCTAATTCTCTTTTATTCACACCTCTAAATCCCTTTGTATTGGAAAAAGTCTACTCAATTATCCTAAAACCTCACCTAAATACATCCTATAGACCATACTTTATTCATAAATAAAACCTAAGGGGTCCTTTTGTTCAAATAAAAAGGAGATACCTGAAAAAGAGTTAATTATTTCATCACCTCTTTGAAAGTCATTTTCTTCTTATACTTCCTCTTCCTAGGTTTTTTCCATACCAAAGTAAAAAATATATTATGTAATATACATTATAATATGTTATTATAATTATGGTACAACCATATTCCTCCCTTTATCCATCTTATGAATAACAATATCACAATGTGTATGTGCGTGCGGCTTATTGTTTCCACATCGTGGTGTAATTTCTTATTCAACACTGCTTTATTTGGATGGTTATAATGATGATTATAATAGATATAAATAATGAATATAACATGATAATTGTTCTGTATAATTAATATTACATCCAATTCCATACCTTTTAACCATCAAGCGAATGACATCATCGCTCCTACGTACGTACGACCTTCCATCTCCACAACACGGCGAGATTCATTCTCCACATTAGCCATTCAAGAATGATTATAAAATGTATAATATGATTAAATATAATATTTATAAACTTAATATAATTATTTATATGTATAAAATATATCCTATGCATAAGAAACATGACTTAAATAACCAAACATATATTAGAAAATGAAGCAGTTAACACTCAAAACAACGATAATATTGAAATATTATTAAAAAAATAATATAAATGGATAATATATGATATAATAAATATTTATATGGTCCTATTATAATTTAATAACATGATTTAACCATTATACATGGTGTTAATACACCCTTTAATAAATAAAAGTACAGGGTAAGGGTTAATTTCACAATCTCATTATTATCTGTGTTTGTTAATACATAAGTATCAACTGATACACATTTATCCTACATGTGCATGTTTCTTAAAAATGTATTTCAAAATATCATTAAAAATTATTTAAAGTCATTTTTACCCATGTTTGAATTATTATTAAACTTTTTTAAAGGAATATTTCTGTCTTTTTTCAAATGAGGTACTTTATGACTTTTTAATAAATTAAGGAAAGAATGTTTTTTATCTTATATGGCATGAGAGGATATTTCCACCATCATGAAGCCTTAAAATTTTCAAGCTTCCCTTAAAATATTACCAGATTATTTTTAAACTAAATTTTTTATTCTATATTTACCGGACTTTTAAATGATTTCAAAGAAAAAAATGATTATTTATCTCAAAGAGTTTTATTGATTTTGTTAGATTATTTTAATCTATACCAATATCCTTTATTGGATTTTATGCTTAATTAAGGTCGATTTATTATGATATAATCTTACATATTGTATTTAATGGATTATGATATTTTTGACTATGGATGTGCTATTTTGTTACCATTCATGGTTTATGGTTAAAGTAATAACATTTCATATGCTAGTTTTAATAAAAATGTTTATGTCAATTATGTTTCACCATTTTTATATGAGGAATGAATTTTAAATAGTAGTTGATAAGTTTGGGACCGCTTAATGAAAGCTCTACATGTTGGGTACCACTTAATGGAATCCCCTCGATGCATCGGTAGTTCTCATGAGACAAACTATTTTGTGTTTTTACTAATGTTTTACCTACATAAGAATGGTCTTGGAATGAGGCCTTGAAAATGTGTTTATTATGTCCAGCATTATGCATTCCCTCATTATGAAATTATTTAATGATAATACATGTGATTATTCGACTAGTATAATATCCATGTGAACATTTACACTGAATTATTTGATTAATTCTTTCCATATTATGATCAAGATTATATTGTAAAGTCTTTTGTTTCGGTTGTATACCTTTCCTTAAATGTTTATTCTTATTTATGATAGCTTCCACAATATTTTTTACCCTTAATGAGCATCTAAGTTCACCCATTTCCTAGGTTTCATTTTTCACCCAGATGTGAATAAGTATATTATGACTGACATGTAGTGATAATCTAAGGTATATGAGTGTTTTAAAAGGAGTCAATATGTTTTTTTCATTTCAATATGTAATGAAAAACTTATGTTTATCTAAATCTTTTCCAAGGTTACTAAATAGTTTGGTCCTTTGGGATTTTATTTCTTGTGATCAATCCAGTGTAAAAAAATAATGCACCGACTTTGGTTAACTAGGGTCAGGGCGTTACAATATTCACCTTTTATCAAGGTCAAAAATGAATAGAAAATTAAGGAATTGGAACATGATGATTATTCCAATCCAGAATATTTTTATTTAATATTATTTCAATAACTTTGGATCTATAGGTCTAAAGAAGAAAAAGTTTTATAATCAAAAATTGGATACATAGGGGATATAATTAATAATGGACCAATTTATAAGGTTTGGCCATTTAATTTTCCAAAAACATGAAATATTTTATAATACATAATTATAGAGAAATATGACTTTCTAGTTCCTTATAAATTTATACCTTCACTTCCATTTGAAGTAGTTAGACATTTTCAGTAACTAGGGAGTGATTTTATTGACATAATAGTTTTATAAATTTTTAATATATATTAATTTCTATTTATCAATATTTTCAATTTTTTGTTTCCCCCATCATAATTATCTAATTTTCAAGGTTGTGGGGAACTAACATTCATTATTGTTTGATGGGGGAAGTAGTGATGTTTTGAGTTTATTGTGCTTCAGTGTTTCCTATGAATTTTAACATAAAGATGATGTGGTGGTTAAAATGATTAGGTTGAGTGGTTTCCCCCTTTTACTTATCATAATTATTCTTATTCCTCATTCATAAATAAATATATTTATTTATTTATTTATTTATATTCTTTCCCTGCATTATCTAATCCATTCATATAGCATAATTTTACTTCAATATTGTTGGTCTGTGAAGAGGTCTCTTATATTAATTTTCGAATAGTATTATCTGATATGAAGAAGATGTGGTGTGGGGTAATAAAAATTTGAATATGAGGGAGAGTATGATATGTTTTTATATTTTCATTGAATATGATATTGAGAAACTATTTTTAAATATTAATGATTGCATCATTTTAAACTCTACGGAACAACAATTTCTTCTTAATTACTTATTTATTCCCTTCATTATGTTTTAAATACATATATATGATTATATTTTTATCACTTTAATTTTTAAACCCCTCATCCCCCACTATATTATAATTTTTAATTTTTAGTATATTTTATATAATAAATATTAAAAATAGATGAATAGTGTGGTATAAGTAGCCTCCTCAAGACATAAACCCTATGGTGCTCACTTTGTTTCATTCTTATGTAAATAAGAAAATATTGATAGTGATTTATGAAAAATACTCCCATAAATTAAAAACTCCAAGAGTAGAGAAGTTTTAACTCATCCCAATGAGAGTTTTTCCTACTCTAATACAAACACATAGGACGAATAACCTAGAGATAGATATGCTCTAAGAGGCTTGTTGGACTTATGGGTGCTCTAATTATCCAACCATGCGCATCTTCATCTCTAAAAATATAAAAAATCAAGATATATTTAATATAAATCCTATATTACTAAAATACATTCACCATCACAATAAATATTGAAAAATAATCAGAATGGACTAATAATACCTCAAAAACATGTATTTGATGAAAATATATGATGAATATAACATTATTTTCTATACACAGCATGTCTAGAATAGATACATGGCCTCTTAGAATACATAGGTAGGTTGGTCATGCAAATTCATCTACTAAACCATGTGAATATGGGTGATACAGCATGTTCTAATGGGAACATGGCATGTGAGTCTTCCTATCAGGCATGAGATTGTATCATTGGTATATCTCATATCATGTATCAAGTACATGACATATTCTCATAGTACACGGCATGTAGTTCATATAAATAATCTTACATATATTTTAATTATATATATATATAAAGAACTTCATATATGGTTACATATATTGGTATATAATATCTGTTTAGGTTTTGGACATATCATGTGAGTCCTACCTCGTAGATTGGACATGTATGCAGAGTATATAATGATAAACTCAATCTGGGGTTACATGATGTGTGACACAGAGTCACATAGTGTGTGACCTAGAGTCACCCTTTATGTATTATTCAAAAATACTTGGTTAGCTCTACCTGAGTCAAATAGTGAATCGCATGGAATGTATCTCATATATACGTTATGTCACACCCATGTTTTTTTCTTTTCATGTCACGGTTTTGATCTGGTTCATTGAAAATACTGATCCTTTTCTTCAGTTTTCTGTGAGATTAATTTTGATTTTTGAACTATCATATATGTATAATCACCCTAATTTCGGTTCCCCAATACTTTTTTAGGATTTTTTATAGAAAGAGTGGTTACTTCCTGATTTGGGACAACCGTGAGCTCATTTCCAATTTTAAAAACCCAATTTGTTTCTTTTATAACTCCTTTGTAGTTGAAATTGTTTTACCCATTCCACTTAATAATTTTCCTCAACTAAAATATTCAAAACACATTATCCTTTTTGACCACTTAAAAATTAATAATCAGGGTGAATTTGGGTTACTTATTTAGTTATTAGGCCATCCCATGAGCCCATTTCATGTTTAAAAAAATAATTTGTTTCATTTATATATTTTTCATTTTTTAATATTTGTCGATGATTTCACCTCCCAAACGAGTTCTTCAAGACCTTAAGAGCCTCCCCAAAAATTTCAAATCCATTTGATTTTCTCTAAGGGTGCACATCTAATGGAAGACGAAGAGTTTTCTAGTTTAAAATGTGAGATTCTTTATCCTTTCTCCTCACTCTTCTTCCTCCTTTCATTATTTATTGGTTTTATAATCTCCCCTAGTAATGATCAACCTATGGTTCTGTTATAACATGATTTTTATGGGGTTTTTGTTCGTTTGGGGCTGGTCATAATAGATTTAGGGTTTGTAAACCCTCGGATGGTGATATTGGGTGTATGTTTCCATTACGCTAAGGATTTGAGATAGAATATCCCTTGAACATGAATTTTTCATTTAAGTTTCATCATTTTATTATTGTTTTCATATGATATATATTTTTATTATTATTTTTCCATCTTATTATAATTTTCTTGGTGTAAAAAATGGTTCTTCAAGCTTTCTTTTGTGAATGGTAGTGTTGTTTTTTCATAAAAGTGCACACCAAGTGTTTGTTTAAATGGTCCACTATCTTTTGAAACTATTGTGTGAGGTTTAGAACCTGGTTTATGGTATTTTGAATATTTTATATAATCTTGTATAAAATATGGAATGCAATTGGTGTTTCATTCCATTTCAGGTGATTAAAATAAAATGTTTTATTTAGAAGGGAATGTCATGTGTTCAGTAAATTGCCAGTTTGGCTTTTATGTGTTACAGTTTATTTAAACATTATTTTTTGGATTTATAAATGAATTGAAAAAATTAAAAATGGTTTTTTTGGGTCCTTATATGTCTTTATAATTTGTATTTGGTTTTAAAAACAAATGGGTTTTGGATTACAACCTGTTTTGGCCCGAGTTGCAGGAAAATGGCCTGTTTCACATCCTAATGAAAATGGTTGTGTTTTGAATATGTAACCTGAGTGTTTTAATGGATTTATGAAATTGGTTTTTTGATTTAAATGGTTTTTATACACCTCCTTAATAAAATTTAAATTCATACCTTTTTCAAATGTTAGTTTTGAGAAAGGATTAAAGGCTCGTTTGGCATTTGTTTTTATAATAAAAACAGTTTTCATGTGTATTTCATGTTCTATCTTTTGGGGAAATTTTATGGTTCATGAAATTGATTTATTAATTGTTTTTAGGGATTCAAAATCTGGTTTCATATTTTATTGATGGGTTTTTTCATTAAAAGATTATTTTGTAATGGATTTTATGTGCAAGGCCTCGTTGTACTTCTTGAAATTGTTTTATGAAAATTTAGGCAGTTTATTGATCTGTGAAAGAAATGTGAGACATGTGTGTGGAATTTTTGATGTGTATAAGATTTTTAAATGTAATATTCATGATAACATGGTATTTTATAGATGTGTAAATTTTTTGAGCACAAAAAAGGAAAACTTGAATATCTTGGTGGGCGGACGTGTACTAGTATGCTAGTGATCCCGTCGAGTTTGGCCCCTATTTCATGTAGAAAGATTGAAGACGACAAAACTAAAAAAACAATTATTAATATGTGGTTGGGGACCACTATTTCATGGGTGTCCCCCATACTAGTGGCTCGTGTGCATGAGAATGGATATTTATTATGGTTACTTTCACCGAGATACGAGGTAGCTGGGGCTCGCAACTAACTAGTGTCTAGGGGTGTTTCTGTGACTTGTGCTCATTAGCTATTTTTTACTCACTATTGGTATACAATGTGTTTGTTTGGTAAATTCAGTATTGTGTGTGATTTATTTAAAATTGTACATTCTTTAAAGAATCCCTCGTAAAAACTATTTTAATTTTGAAGTTGTGCCTCTTTGAAAATTGTTACTAGCATTCTTGTTTATCAAACATGCAAATTTTTATATGGATATTTTTTTATAGCATGGGAAGTCATTTGAAAGACATACCTTTATATCTTGTATTTAAAAATTGAAAGTGATGTTTCTTTTATTTTAAATTATTGTCATTGGTAAGAGAATATTGGGCTAACCTACTAAGTTTTAATACTCACGCCTACATTCTTCTTCTATTTTTAGCCCTTGTGTAAGTTTTAGCTTGAGTTTGATAGCCTTGGGAGATGTGTGATCATTGTATTGGAGAATGATCAGAGGGGTCAAATGGAGTAATTTTTTATCAAGTTTGGTCATTTGAGTTGTTGGTTTAGTTATACTTTCAGTATCTTGTACAAGTAATGTTCAGTTAAATTTTTATGTAAATGTATTTTGGGCTGCCCATTTATTTCCTCTATTTGTTTGATTGTTTATATTTGGGAGAAATCATTCCCTTGTGTAATCTATTGATTACATCGGTGCTTGTCTCCATCCCGGTTGGATCGGGAACACCTCTCAGGACTTGTCGCTGGTAGGCTTAGGTGACTGGTTCAGGGTGGACTCGGGATGGTTTGTGAAAAATGGTATCAAAGGAGGTCGACTCTTATCAGGCCTTTCTTTTTAGAGTTCCATTTTCATTTGGGCGATGTAAAAGTAAATTGAGTAGGCTTTTGGGGACATGAGGGGTAAGTTTGGGAAGAGCGATGTGGAACCTTTCTTGTTCTGAACCTTGGGTTTCCATGGGATGTCCGGTTTTATTAGCGTCTTTTGTTCTTGTTGATTGTTTGGTGTTCATATATGAAAAGGGGAGTCTGACTAATGTCCACCTTGAGATCACATGTCCTGGAAATCCTTTTGGAGCCGGGGTATGGTCCTAATTAGTCTCTTTGTGTTGGTGTTGTGTTTGACATATGGCCACCAACCATATGGTTAATTCACTCACCGACACTAGTTCCTTTTTTTGGGTCTCTTTGACCTTTCTTGAATTCTGAATTTATGTTTTGAAAATCCTTGTATGAGAATTGTAAAAATGATTTTTAAAGGATTGGTTGGTTTTTGAAAAGTGGAAAAGTGGTTTTCAAAAATTAAATATAATAATGGTTTTGGAAGGTTATTCTTTTTGTCAAAAAGTGTTTGGGGAGGAAGTGGAAATGATTTAACGGGATTGGATTTTCCCTAATCTAAACTTGTGGTTTATTTAAATAAAATGCTTTGAAAGTCTGAATCATTTTAAGGTGATTCTGAATATTTGTTTTAAATGGGGTGTTTTGGGATGTTGAAATGTATTTGAATCTGATAAATTAGTTTTTGGAAATTGGTTTTGAGTGGTTGGTGTTTTCCTAGAAAGGGTATTGGTCTCAATGACCATCAGATTATGAAAATATACCTTGCTGAATTTCTGAAAATGGGAAGCGGTTGTTTGGAGTATCTTGGTTGTTTTAAAAGTTTTTAAAAATGAAAAGTAGTACGTTTTTAAGAAAATTTTTCTTGATGATGTGTGGTTTGTTTTATGAAATCTGAAAAGGGTTTTTGACTTGGTGGTTAGTTTTCCTTTGGAAGGTACATGATTTTTTGGAATGATGTTGTTTTGTTTTAGCCTTTGGTGTTTTCATGGGTGCTCACATGCATGGTTTTACAGATAACTGGAAGGATGGCCTATATGGAATGGTGGTTGGGTGCTTGGGTGTCATGGAAATGTGCATGTGGGTGAGACTTAATGAAACGGAAATGGGGAATGTGGAAACCCACCCAATTAGTTTTTTTTTAAATGTGTTTTAAGTAGAAAAATTGTGGCCTTTGTTTAGAAACCAATGGTTATGTGGATAGTTTTTTCTATGTCCTAGAAGAGTTGTTTATTCAGTAAGCTTCCTTATGATATAAAATCCATACTCTTGTTGTATCTTGAGATGAGATCTTCTTGGTGGCTCGGTTTTGGAGTAACGTTCATTGGGTTTTTAATGATGTGTTGGATGTTGTGATGTGGCCATGGATAGTTCTCCGTTGGAAATATTTTTTACTGATCAACCTAAGGATTTATTTCAAATATTAAATCCACTGCTTAGGATGATGCCTCATCCTGTTTGTTGGAATATAGAGCTGTTTGGGATCAATTTAAAGTGATTCTAGTTCGTGATAATTCTTTTGGACATATCAATTGTGTTCAATGGTGTTGATGTATTTCTCCGTATTCCATTTCTATTCTACTCCTTGTTCGGAGTGAGAACGAATTTTGATATGTATCTATGAGTTACTAATTATATGAAGATGTTTTTTTGAGAAAGTGAGTTTTTCTTTTTGACTGGTGTGATACTTAGCACCTAATTGTGGTGCAGCAGATGTTTCAAGAATCAAGGCTCTAGCCGTAGGCCTCAGAGTGAAGCTTTCCACGTAGTCAAAAAAATCTCCAGGGGTGTGCAGAGCTTAACTAGGCTCCTGCCTCCACCATTGTGGTTTGGTAGTTTCTATGTGTCTATTTAGGTTCCTCATTACTATTAATTTCCCTTTTTCACAACAATCATTGTGGAATTACCCCTCACACAGTGTCTATGGTTATTCCTTCATGGATGTGGGTTTTCGATCAATGCCCATGTGTGGACCGTGTAACATCCCAAGTAAGTAATGAATAATAGATATTTTTATCCATGTCTATTAATGATTAAGATATTGTTTTAGAGGCTTAAAATGAAAATAAATACAATCTTATGCATGGAATAAACTAATATTCTTAAAAGATTGTTTTAGTGCCTTTTGATGGCAAACCATTTTTGAATCTATCTTTTGACAATTTTATAAACTATGTTTGTCAAAATAAACTTATTCTTTTATTATTGGGACATCAAAATTTACCTTGTGTGAATTTTCGGTATTTTTCTGACAATGTTCATTTTTTAATGAATAGTGAAAAATACTGCATTTTACATCAAAACTGCTTTTTAATCTAATTTATTTATATGATTAGATTATTTTTTGAATTGGTTTTGAAGTGAAATTAGAATATATTTTTACCATTTTATCCAATGGTGGTCATTGGAATCAATTTCACTTTGAAATTAGACTTAAACTGGTGTCAATCTTTTGATACTTATTGTTTTGTAAAAACAAGCTATTTGCTCTGGCAGCGGGAATTAATTAATAAATTAATTAATGTGACTTATATGATTTGAATTTTGTAAAATAGACTTCATTTTTGAATTCGGAATATCAAATATAGCTTAGGGTGAATTTTTGGTAATTTTCTAAAAAACTTCAATTTTTGATGAATAGTGAAACCACTAAGTGGTAATCAAGAAAACTGATTTTTCAGTTAAATGAAAGTTTACCACTAATGTGTATTGAATTTTGAAAATCCGACATACATGGTTGTCATTAAGAAGTAAAATTTGGTTCAATGAGATTAAAATAATTTTTTGGTGAATAGTAACTTATTAAGTTTTTAATCGCGATTAGTGGTAATTAGTGTAGTTTAAGGTATAAATAATGCTTTAATAATATGAAATGACCTAGACACATGTCCCAACCTTATTGGTTGTGTCATGGCCGACCAAGACAAGCCATGCGTCAACTTGGGGACCCCATGGAGACATTTTGGTTGGGAAATGACATAAATAACTTTTTAATAAATGTAACAGTAAAAATGACACAAACATAATACGTTTTACGAAAACAATTTTCACATGGGGTTATAAAGATCAGATATTTGATTATAAATAGTCATTGGAAAGATAAAAAGATTTCCTACATCATAGTATTTTTTTATGATTTTTAGACATTAAATAAATTAAATTATTTATGACATAATAATGATGCAGCGATGACATCATTATTTGACGATTTAAATAAAATGGAATGATAATGTAAAATCTATGAACTACACATGGCCAAAACCAATTGGATGAGTGGATTTCGAACCCTTATCACCTTATCCACGAATTATATCAATGTGGGACCTTTTGAAACCGAAACACATTTTCAAATAAAGTAATATTTCTTTACTTTCCAAAAGTGCCCCTCCTCTCCTCTTATAAAAGGCCCCCACCTCTACCTCATTTCACACACTCCTCAAGCCTTTGGCTCGGCCAAACCCTGCCCATTTACTCTCTCCACATCCCTCTCCTCATCCTATAGGATTCCCTTTGGGCAGAATCCTTTCAAAGGAAGCCTTTAGGCTCAAATCAAAAGGAGTTACACTTTTAAAGGTAATTCATTCTCTCATGTTCATTTGTTTTATTTTGCTTCTCCAACCCCCTAAACTCCTTTTATTTACTTATTTTGTAACAACACCAATATCTTCAATATACAAGGATGTTGTTATAATATTTATTTGAGCTACACTCTCACACAACTACATCAAATGGTTAAAGAACATACGGTTTCCGTGGATGGCGAAATTCTGCCTCCCGAAACGATGATTGTTCAATAATCATTTAACACCTTCAAAGGTGGCCATTATGATGTCACTATTTTTATATATGATATATAATATGTTTATGTTTTCCTTAATCTTCTGTTTTTTTTTCAATTTGGGCATACCTTTATGGTTCCCATTATGGGTAAACACGATATCTTCATTTTAGGAAGTGCGGACTACCGCCCCATGAAAGTGATTTGATTCGTTAATACCATATGTGGGATGTGTAAAGGATAAAGTTAATGATATTATATATGTTATTATACTGGAATTATAATATACTCTTATATCATTATGATTACATTCCATAAAATATGAAATAGAAATGGAAGTAGCGTTCATGCGTACGTACGGCTTACCGTCTCCATGAACGGTGCATTTCATTTCTTACCTCTAAATGTGATGTAATATTATAAATACATGTATATGATGAATATATATGATATATATGTTATCCAAATCATTAATATCATTCTGGATATAACGAAACTATGACCAAATTAACAACATGTAAGTGTAAGAAGTCTATTTTTGACTTAAGAACCAAATACCAACAAAATGAACATTATTAACTTAATTGATTACATGATGTTCAGAACATGGTATAAAAGGAATAATGAACTTTAAAAAGATTCATAAGAAAGTAGATATTAACTCAAGTTTATTATTCAGGAGATTAAAGAACGGTCGGTTCAAGTCGGATACGAGGTATGGGACTTCGTCTCAATCTCCTTTCATTGAGGCATATTTTATTTTATACACAACTTTCTTTTATACGGTGTATAAACCCCTCTGACTTTTACGTTTATTCAAAAGGAATCTTTTTTATATGAAGAGTTTACTAAACGACAAAAGGGAATGTTTTTGTCGTACGTATGCGGCGACAACGACTTCTCCGCCGCCGTGACCGTTATTTGAGTTTCAGCTTCCTCTACAAGTCATACCCTTTTTTTAAATGAAAAATAAATACCATGTTTTACTTTGGTATTAAAAATGGTTTTCATAAAGTTTTTATTATATCGATGTGTTTTATTGATATCTTGTGATTGAAATGTGGAAATGTTATGTTTCCTTTATGCATGTTTTATGTGATACGATTATGTTATGGTTCTTGGGCATTATTATGAAGACGGGTGGTTCCATGATAAACTAAGGGCGGGTGAGCCCGATATAGCTCTCTAAGGCATTGGGTAACGCGAAGAAGTGAAACGTTAAGGTTTCTCCGAAGATATTTAGGGAATATACTGTGATGGGTATTCCAAACGTAACTAAGAGGGTTACTCCCTACGTAAGAATGTTATGAATGCCTCAAGTTACCTTTATGTCTTATGATTTCTATGATTTATTCATGATTTTATGTGGTATGTTAAAGTGCCTATGTTTTATGGGTAAAGTATTATTTCAGTCTTATGTATATATGAACTCATGTTTCCTTTCCATGTTTTTATAACCCATACTGATCTTTTTATGCTCATCCCAAGTTTTTTTGAAATGTTTTTCACAGGTCAAGGGAAAGTTACATGATATGATGCTAGTGTCAAGGAAGTGTCAAGAAATAATCCATGTTTTATTTTAAATGTGTTTCCATTGATGGGAATGAAGAATACTATCTTTATGTAACCACTTTGTTTATATGTGGAATGTAATTCAAGTTTTATGATCTAATTCTCTAAAACTCTAAACCCGAAAAGATCCTCAATGTGTAATCTTGTAATAACTCAAGATTAAGTAAGGTTTAAGGCTGGGGCCTTATAGTTGGTATCAAAGGTCGGTTTAGATAACTTTAGGAGTTATAATTCTATTAAATGATTATCCAAAAATATTTTTTTTTTGAAATGATATAGAATTTAAAGATTACCATGTTGCTTCATCTAAGACATGTTTGTTCAGAATGGTTTTCCGTAGAGGAAACAGGGAAGCAGTTCTAGGAAGGCATACAGAAGGAAATAACCTTCCGAATCAGCATCCAGAAATGGTCGGAATTGGAACTGAACAGTTTGTTGCAGTAATGGCGCAGTTGACTCAAGCGATAAATGGCGGTGGTATCCATACACGAGATCAGCCAGACCAACCGCAGAGGAACATGTCAGTGGTGGAACATTTCATGAGGCAACATCCACCATCATTCAGAGGATCATCTGACCCTATGCTAGCTGAAGGGTGGATTAAAGCACTGGAGAAGATTTTTGATGTCATGGGGTGTTTAGACAATCAAAAGGTTAGTCTTGCTATTTACCGTTTGGAGGGTGAAGCAGATCAGTGGTGGTCTATGGTTAAAAATATCAGGGACGCCGATGAGATTGATGCTCTTGACTGGGATGAATTCAAAGGTATGTTTCTTGAGAAGTATTTTCCTAAGGCTATTCGACTTAGGATGGAAAATCAATTCATGGAATTGAGGTAAGAGGAAGACTCAGTGGCTGCCTATGAAGAAAGGTTCACTCGATTGGCAAGGTATGCTCCATATTTTATCTGGGACCTTGATAGTAAAATCAATCGTTTTTACTCAGGATTAAAGCCAAAATATCGAAGGGCATTAGCTTCTCGTGAGTTTAAAAGTTATGAAAATCTTGTTCGATGTGCTGAGAAGGTGGAAATGGAGTTTGCTGATGACCAAGTTTTCTATAACAACCAGTAAAAGAAGAGACCGAGGTGGAAGGAGAAAGGTAAGAATTCTTCAAAAAAGTCTGATGGTAAGAGAACTAAGTTTCCAGTTTGTGATAAATGTGGCAAAAGGCATGCTGGGGAATGTCTTCTGAATTCTGGGAAGTGCTACCGATGTGGTAAGATGGGACATAAGGCTCGTGATTGCACTGAAAAGGATCAAGGTGAAGGTGAGAACAAATTTGATTTACAGTTAGTGAAATGTTATAAGTGCAATGAGATGGGTCACTATGCAAACGAGTGTCCGACAAGGAGCTTGAGTGATGGGAAGCAGTTAGACTACAAGCAGAAAGGGGTGGTGAAATCCTTTGCAACTACTTCAGCAGATGTCGGGCCATCAAATGAAGTTGTATCAGGTACTTTGTTTGTTTTTTCAGATTATGCCAGTGTGTTGTTTGATTCGGGGTCTACACATTCTTTCATCTCTGAAACCTTTTCTAGTAAAATGGGAATACCATCTCAAGAAATGACTCATGAACTTTTGGTAAAAACACCTGGGGGAAATGTCGAGGCAAAAAGAATTTATAAGAATCTTCCTATCCTTATCTGTGGAAAAAAGCCTACTTGCAAACCTTATTGTTCTACCTCTAGTAGAGTTTGATGTTATCCTGGGTATGGATTGGCTCTCTATTTACCATGCTAAGATTGACTGTAGAGCTAAAGAAGTTTCTTTTCAGAAAGACTTTCAGTTTTTTTACAAGAATGAACCCTTACTTTTGATAACATATCAAGAGGCCGAGAAACTTGTAAAAGATGGAAATGAATGTTACCTTGCACACGTCGTTGAAAATAAAGGAACTGTTCAGATTAATGATGTGCCAGTGGTAAATGAGTATCCTGATGTTTTTCCTAATGAGTTGCCTAGAATAATACCATCTCGGGAAGTTGATTTTACTGTTGACTTAGTTCCTGATGCTAAGACAATTTCAAAACCCCCTTATCGAATGGCACAAATTGAACTTTTAGAGTTGAAGGAGAAATTGCAAGATTTATTAGAGAAAGGTTTCATTAGACCTAGCACATCACCATGGGGTTCTCCTGTTTTATTTGTTAAAAAGAAAGATGGTTTTATGAGACTTTGCATTGATTATAGAGCCTTGAATAATATCACTGTTAAGAACAAATATCCTTTGCCTCATATCGATGATTTGTTTGATCAGCTCCAGGGAGCTCAGTTTTTTTCAAAGATTGACTTGAGATCGGGGTACCATCAGCTGAAGGTAAAGGAGGCAGATTTTCCGAAGACCGCGTTCCGTACGAGATATGGCCATTATGAATTTGTATTAATGCCTTTTGGGATAACCAATGCACCTGCTGTATTCATGGACTTAATGAATAGAATTTTCCATGATTTCTTGGATAAGTTTGTGGTGGTTTTCATTGATGATATTTTGGTGTTTTCTAAAAGTAATGAGGAGCATGAAAAACATTTAAGGGTTATCTTGAAAACCTTAAAAGAAAAGAAACTGTATGGGAAATTCAGAAAGTGTGAGTTTTGGTTGCAACAAATTTCTTTCCTTGGTCACATTGTTTCTAAAGATGGAATAACTGTTGATCCTGCAAAAACAAAAGTTGTGGAATAATGGCCAAGACCCACAAATGTAACCGAGATTCGTAGCTTCCTTGGTTTGGCGGGCTATTACCGAAGGTTTGTTAGAAATTTTTCACGGTTATCTAGTCCAATGACTAAGCTAACTCGGAAGGGTGTTAAGTTTATCTAGACAAAAGAATGTGATGATTGTTTTCAGGAATTGAAAAGAAGATTGGTGAATGCTCCAATTTTGGCACTACCTTCCAGGAATGGTGAGTTTGTTATATACAGTGATGCTTCATTGAAAGGACTTGGTTGCGTCCTAATGCAGAATGATCAGGTAATTGCTTATGCTTCACGACAGTTGAAAACTCATGAGGTAAATTACCCTACACATGATTTGGAATTAGCTGCTGTTGTTTTTGCTTTAAAAATTTGGAGGCATCATTTGTATGGAGTAAAGTGTGAAATATATACCGATCACAAAAGTTTAAAGTATATATTCACTCAGAAAGAGTTAAACATGAGACAAAGGAGATGGCTAGAATTAATCAAGGATTATGATTGTACAATTCATTACCATCCGGGAAAAGAAAATAAAGTGGCTGATGCTTTGAGTCGAAAAAGTAATGCTTCATTAACAATGTTGCGGTTGGAACGTGATCCTTTGGTTAACGATTTGATGAACTTTGGCATAGAAGTTGTTGGTGCAGGAAGTCCTTCTGTTTTGTTTCAGGTATCAGTGAGATCTTCTCTATCAGATAGAATCAAGCAAGCACAGAAGCAAGATAGTGAGTTGCAGAAAAAGGTAGAGCTGGTTCAGAAAGGTAAGTTTCCTGAATTCAACTTTGATAATGATTGTGTTTTGAGATTTGGGAAGAGATTGTGTGTGCCTTGTGATTCACAGTTGAAGAGAGAGTTGTTATGTGAAGCTCATAGTTCTCCGTTTTCAGTTCATCCGGGCAGTACTAAGATGTATAGAGATCTGCGGGAGTATTACTGGTGGGATGGAATGAAAAGAGATATTGTTGATTTTACTGTGAAGTGTTTGACTTGTCAGCAGGTTAAAGCAGAGCGGCAGTTACCGAAAGGGATGCTTAAGCCTTTACCAGTGCCAGAGTGGAAATGGGAGAATATATCCATGGACTTTGTTGTTGGATTACCGAAGACATCTCGAAGTAATAATGCAATCTGGGTTATTGTTGATCGCTTGACCAAATCTGCTCATTTCCTTGCTATATGAGATACTTTCTCTCTTGATCAACTTTCCTGTTTGTATCTTAAAGAGATAGTCAGGTTACATGGAGTTCCTCTCTCCATTGTATCGGATCGTGATCCCAGGTTTACTTCTAACTTTTGGAAAGGCCTTCAGAAGTCGTTGGGTACTGAATTAAATTTTAGTATAGATTTTCATCCTCAATCAGATGGGCAGTCAGAACGAACAATTCAGACATTGGAGGATATGCTACGAGCTTGTTCTATGGATTGTCAGGGAAGTTGGGACCAACATCTTTCTTTGGTTGAGTTTTCATATAATAACAGTTTTTATTCCAGTATACAGATGGCACCATTTCAGGCATTATATGGGAAGCGGTGTCGAACTCCAGCTTTCTGGGATGAAGTGGGTGAAAGGAAGTTGATGGGACCAGAATTGGTAGAAGAGATGGCAGAAAAAGTTCAGATGATTCAGAAACACATGAGAACAGCTCAAAGCAGGCAGAAGAGTTATGCGGATAACCGGAGGAAGGATCTATCTTTCGAGGTAGGTGATCATGTTTTTCTCAAGGTTTCTCCTTGGAAAAGTGTGATGAGATTTGGTAAGAAAGGAAATCTGAGTCCAAGGTTCATTGGACCATACGAAATTTTGGAGAGAGTTGGATCAGTTGCATACCGAGTGGCTTTACCTCCGAGTTTATCGCAGGTACACAATGTTTTTCACATTTCAATGTTGAGAAAGTATATGCCAGATCCATCTCATGTTTTGAGTCCAGAGGTAGTTCAGCTGGAGGAGAACCGATCTTATGAGGAATAACCGGTCTAGATTCTTGACCACAGGGAGCAAGTGTTATGGAATAAGGTGATTCACCAGGTAAAGGTTTTTTGGAAAAACCACATGATTGAAGAGGCAACATGGGAATCTGAAAATGCAATGAGGGATAAGTACCCTCATTTATTCGATAAGTAAATAAATTGCGGGGACGCAATTTTCTAAAGGGGGGAAGGATGTAACATCCCAAGTAAGTAATGAATAATAGATATTTTTATCCATGTCTATTAATGATTAAGATAGTGTTTTAGAGGCTTAAAATGAAAATAAATACAATCTTATGCATGGAATAAACTAATATTCTTAAAAGATTGTTTTACTACCTTTTGATAGCAAACCATTTTTGAATCTATCTTTTGACAATTTTATAAACTATGTTTGTCAAAATAAACTTATTCTTTATGATTGGGACATCAAAATTTACCTTGTGTGAATTTTTGGTATTTTTCTGACAATGTTCATTTTTTAATGAATAGTGAAAAATACTGCATTTTACATCAAAACTGCTTTTTAATCTAATTTATTTATATGATTAGATTATGTTTTGAATTGGTTTTGAAGTGAAATTAGAATATATTTTTAACATTTTATCCAATGGTGGTCATTGTAATCAATTTCACTTTGAAATTAGACTTAAACTGGTGTCAATCTTTTGATACTTATTGTTTTGTAAAAACATGTTATTTGCTCTGGCAGAGAGAATTAATTATTAAATTAATTAATGTGACTTATATGATTTTAATTTTGTAAAATAGACTTCATTTTTGAATTCGGAATATCAAATATAGCTTAGGGTGAATTTTTGGTAATTTTCTGAAAAACTTCAATTTTTGATGAATAGTGAAACCACTAAGTGGTAATCAAGCAAACTGATTTTTCAGTTAAATGAAAGTTTACCACTAATGTGTATTGAATTTTGAAAATCTGACATAAATGGTTGTCATTAAGAAGTAAAATGTGGTTCAATGAGATTAAAATAATTTTTTGGTGAATAGTAACTTATTAAGTTTTTAATCGCGATTAGTGGTAATTAGTGTAGTTTAAGGTATAAATAATGCTTTAATAATATTAAATGACCTAGACACATGTCCCAACCTTATTGGTTGTGTCATGGCCGACCAATACAAGCCATGGGTCAACTTGGGGACCCCATGGAGACATTTTGGTTGGGAAATGACATAAATAACTTTTTATTAAATGTTAAAGTAAAAATGACACAAACATAATACATTTTACGAAAACAATTTTCACATGGGGTTATAAAGATCAGATATTTGATTATAAATAGTCATTGGAAAGCTAAAAGGATTTCCTACATCATAGTATTTTTTTTATGATTTTTAGACATTAAATAAATTAAATTATCTATGACATTATAATGATGCAGCGATGACATCATTATTTGACGATTTAAATAAAATGGAAAGATAATGTAAAATATATGAACTACACATGGACAAAACCAATTGGATGAGTGGATTTAGAACCCTTATCACCTTATCCACGAATTATATCAATGTGGGACCTTTTGAAACCGAAACACATTTTCAAATAAAGTAATATTTCTTTACTTTCCAAAAGTGCCCCTCCTCTCCTCTTATAAAATGCCCCCACCTCTACCTCATTTCACACACTCCTCAAGCCTTTGGCTCGGCCAAAACCTGCCCATTTACTATATCCACATCCCTATACTCATCCTAGAGGATTCCCTTTGGGCAGAATCCTTTCAAAGGAAGCCTTTAGGCTCAAATCAAAAGGAGTTACACTTTTAAAGGTAATTCATTCTCCCATGTTCATTTGTTTTATTTTGCTTCTCCAACCCCCTAAACTCTTTTTATTTACTTATTTTGTAACAACACCAGTATCTTCAATATACAAGGATGTTGTTATAATATTTATTTGAGCTAAACTCTCACACAACTACATCAAATGGTTAAAGAACATACGGTTTCCGTAGATGGCGAAATTCTGCCTCCCGAAACGATGATTGTTCAATACTCATTTAACACCTTCAAAGGTGGACATTATGATGTCACTAGTTTTATATATGATATATAATATGTTTATGTTTTCCTTAAGATTATTTTTTTTCATTTTGGGCATACCTTTATGGTTCCCATTATGGGTAAACACGATATCTTCATTTTAGGAAGTGCGGACTACCGCCCCCTGAAAGTGATTTGATTCGTTAATACCATATGTGGGATGTGTAAAGGACAAAGTTAATGATATTATATATGTTATTATACTGGAATTATAATATACTCTTATATCATTATGATTCCATTCCGGAAAATATGAAATAGAAATGGAAGTAGCGTTCATGCGTACGTGCGGCTTACCGTCTCCATGAACGGTGCATTTCATTTCTTACCTCTAAATGTGATGTAATATTATAAATACATGTATATGATGAATATATATGATATATATGTTATCCCAATCATTAATATCATTCTGGATATAACGAACCTATGACCAAATTAACAACATGTAAGTGTAAGAAGTCTATTTTTGACTTAAGAACCAAATACCGACAAAATGAACATTATTAACTTAACTGATTACATGATGTTCATAACATGGTATAAAAGGAATAATGAACTTGAAAAATATTCATAAGAAAGTAGAGATTAACTCAAGTTTATTATTCAGGAGATTAAAGAACGGCCGGGTTAAGTCGGATACGAGGTATGGGACTTCGTCTCAATCTCCTTTCATTGAGGCATATTTTATTTTATACACAACTTTCTTTTATACGGTGTATAAACCCCTTTTACTTTTACGTTTATTCAAAAGGAATATTTTTTATATGAATAGTTTACTAAACGACAAAAGGGAATTTTTTTGTCGTACGTATGCGGCGACAACGACTTCTCCGCCGCCGTGACCGTTATTTGAGTTTCAGCTTCCTCTACAAGTTATACCCTTTTTTTAAATGAAAAATAAATACCATGTTTTAATTTGGTATTAAAAATGGTTTTCATAACGTTTTTATTATATCGATGTGTTGTATTGATATCTTGTGATTGAAATGTGGAAATGTTATGTTTCCTTTATTCATGTTTTATGTGATATGATTAGGTTATGGTTCTTGGGCATTATTATGAAGACGGGTGGTTCCGTGATAAACTAAGGGTGGGTGAGCCCGATATAGCTCTCCAATGCATTGGGTAACACGAAGGAGTGAAACGTTAAGGTTTCTCCGAAGAGATTTAGGGAATATACTGTGATGGGTATTCCAAACGTAACTAAGAGGGTTACTCCCTACGTAAGAATGTTATGAATGCCTCAAGTTACCTTTATGTCTTATGATTTCTATGATTTATTCATGATTTTATGAGGTATGTTAAAGTGCCTATGTTTTATGGGTAAAGTATGATTTCAGTCTTATGTATATATGAACTCATGTTTCCTTTCCATGTTTTTATAACCCATACTGAGCTTTTTATGCTCATCCCAAGTTTTTTTGAAATGTTTTTCACAGGTCAAGGGAAAGGTACATGATATGATGATAGTGTCAAGGAAGTGTCAAGAAATAATCCATGTTTTATTTTAAATGTGTTTCCATTGATGGGAATGAAGAATACTATCTTTATGTAACCACTTTGTTTATATGTGGAATGTAATGCAAGTTTTATGATCTAATTCTCTAAAACTCTAAACCCGAAAAGATCTTCAATGTGTAATCTTGTAATAACTCAAGATTAAGTAAGGTTTAAGGCTGGGGACTTATAGATCGCCTTTGAAAATCAGGTGTGGTCTTTGTGTTACCTGTTCGTTGGTGGAGAGTGTTAGGTAGTTCCTTTATTTCTTTTATAGTTTCAATGGACTAATTATTGGTTCCCCTTCCCTCCCCTCCCTGAGTGGTGGGGGTCCGGATTCGTGTCAAAAGTGTTGGCCCAGTTCCTTTCCCCTCCATTCGGGAGTGGTTGGTTTAGATGTTCATGTTTTAACCCTATAAACGTGGGTTTTTAGGTTGTCGTGGGAGATTTTTGGTGGTCCTGTCCAGGTGAGGCCCAATTATAGTTCATTTTGAATTCTTTTTTTGTTCATTTCTAGTTGTTATCTAATAGTGGGGAGACCCACTGTGGGTTTCAAAGATCTTTCATTTATGATTTTTCAGATGGTAGTTGTGATTTAATGGTGGGGATCCCATTCTGGCATCCACCCCCAGTCATTGGATTTTGTAAGTGAACTATGGTTTGGGTGATTTGTGGGTTCATTAGAGAAGTCCCAAAAATCTAGTTATTGGCTTGGTTGTGGAGCTGGTGGCTTGATCTTTCCATTGATTTTCTGGAAGTGGTTGTGAGTTGGTGTTCTATTTGGGAAAGAGTATTAAGTTACATTGTTTTTGAATTATATTTATTTAGATTTATAGTCTTTATTATGTTGATAAGGAATACTTATGTGTTGTTCTACAAGTTGAAAAGCATTTTTTCTTTCCAGGGACGGAAATCTTTGATGGTAGGGAGAATTGTAACACCCTATTTTTTTCTTTTCATGTCTTGGTATGAAAAATGGTTGTTTACGCCTTGTTTTCTGAAAGGTAGTGTTAGTGCACACCAAGTGTTTGTTTAAATGTTCCACTATCTTTCGCAACTATTT
The DNA here is from genome assembly GCA_963277665.1 of Viscum album. Classification (NCBI taxonomy): domain Eukaryota; kingdom Viridiplantae; phylum Streptophyta; class Magnoliopsida; order Santalales; family Viscaceae; genus Viscum; species Viscum album. The sequence continues at coordinate 370,218 of CAUJRU010000472.1, read as the reverse complement.
TTTGAATTTTAGAACCTAGTTTTTGGTATTTTGAATTTTTTCCAGAGTCTTTTATAAAATATGGCCAGAAATTGGTGTTTTATTCCTTGTCAAGGGATTAAAATAAATTGTCTTGTTTAAAAGGGCATGTCTTCTGTTCCGTAAATTATTCTGTTAGCTTTTATGTGTTAAATTCGATATAAACACTATTTATTTGGATTTAAAAATTCATTGGAAGAATGAAAAATGGTATTTTTTGGTCCTTCTATGGCTTCCCAATTTGGATTTGGCTTTCAAATAAATGGGTCTTGTTTTACAACATGTTTTGGTCATAGTTTCCATAGAATGGCCCGTTTCAAATCATTATGAAAATGGTTGTGTTTTGAATATGTAACCTGAGAGTTTTATGGGATTTATTAAAGTGGTTTTTGGCTTTAAATGGTGTGTATACACCTCCTTAATAAAAGCTAAATTCATACCTTTGTCAAATGTTAGTTTTTAGAAAGGCTTAAAGGCATGTTTGGAGTTTTTTTCTTATAAAATGGTTTATATGTGTATTTGTTGTTCTATATTTTGGGGAAATTTTATGGTTCATTAAATTGATTTATTCATTGGTTTTAGGGATGAAAACTATGGGATGATATGGTATTGATGTGTTTTGTCTTTAAAAGATCATTTTGGAATGGATTTTATGTGAAAGGCCTCTTTATACTTCTAGAAATTTTTTTATGAAAATTTAGGTGGTTTATTGATCCCTAAAAGAAATGTGAGACATGTGTGAGTCATGTTTGATGTGTGTATGATTTTTAAATATAATAATCATGATAAAATGTTATTTTATATATGTGTAACTTTTTTAGCACAAAAAGGGAAAACCCTGGTATCTAGGTGGGTGGACGTGTACTAGTATGCTCGTTATCTCATGGGGTTTGGCCCCTATTTCACGTAACAAGTTTCACGATGACAACACTAACTATACTATGATGATTATGTTTTTGGGGGAACACTGGTTTATGAGTATGATCTTTAATAGTGGATCTTGTGCACGAGAATGGATATTTATTATGGTTACTTTCATTGAGATACGAGGTACCTAGGCCTCACAACTAACTAGTGCCTAGGGGTGTTCCTGTGACTTGTTCCAATGGTTATTTTGTACTCACCATCGAAATATGGTGTGTTTATTTGGTAAATTTAGTTGTGTGTGTGATTTATTTAAAAGTGTGTGTTCTTTAAATCATCCCTCTTGAAAACTATTTTCATTTTGAATTTTCACCTCTTTGAAAATTGTTAATATCATTCGTGTTTATAAAACATGCAAGTCTTGGTCTGGTAAGTTTTTTATAGCATGGGACCTCATTTGAAAAAAAAACCTTTATATCTTGTATTTAAAACTTTAAATTGATGTTTCTTTTATTTTAAAGGATGTGCCTTGGGAATAGATTATCAAGATAACCTACTGAGTTTTAATACTCACGCATATAGTCCTCTTCTGTTTTTAGCTCTTTTACAGGTTTCAACTTGAGTTTGACCGCCTTGGGAAACATGTGGTCATTTTGTGGGAGAGTGACCAGAGGGGTCACATGGAGTTATTTGGTTATTAGGTTTGGTCAGTTGAGTTTTTGGTTTAGTTATACTTTTATTTTCTTGTACAAATAATGTTCAGTTCAATTTTTATGTAAATGTATTTTGGGTTGTCCATTTCTTTTCGTTGTTGGTTTTATTTTTTATATTTGGGTGAAATCGTTCCCTTTTGTACTCTATTGATGCCATCGGTTCTTGTCTCCATCCCGGGAGGATTGGGAATGCCTCTCGAGACTTTTTTTGGGCTGGCCTAGGTGACCGGTTCAGAGTCAACCCAGGATGGTTTGTGACACATTCCATGTGACATTTATTTCACACAGAAACTGAAATATTATGATATACACGATATGTGGCCAAATTCTACACCCTATGTAGTCAAAAAAATCTAGAGTGATGAATATTCATCATCTCTCTATGAACATCATTGTCATACGCACCTACGGTTGTGCATCCACAACCATCCAGAATAATGATTCACCATTTTACCTTTTTTGTAGAATCACAAAACCACCATCAAACTAAAGTGGTTAGAACATAAAATAGTAGTGGGGAAGGTGTTGGTTAGAGGTATAACGTACTACCAAATAATTAACTCACATATGGTTTTTTAAAGAAAGCGAGTTAGATGGAATGAGATATCTACTTCTATGAAATTTATTCAACTACATGGGGATAGAAATGAATTATTTAATTGATTAAAGATTTATTTTCCAATTGATAATGTTAATAAATTAATTCACCAACATAAAAAACTCTGTTAGAAAAACAAACCAATGATAATTTATGAGATAAAACTATAGAAAAAACTAAGGCTTAATACCCATGTGTACCACCTTCTAGAAAAAAGTAAACATATATTCAAATACACTGGATAAAAGAGGGATATTAATAGAATATACAAAATAAAATATATATGCATTAATATAAATAACACCAAATTAATTCAAAGAATAATCCATTATCCAAAAAACATCATAAATCGCTTAAGATATGAGCTGAAAGACGAAATAACTCCCTCAAATATTTTATTATAAAAATAACATGGTAAAATTTGAAATCCAAGGTGAAATGTTCTTGCACAAACATATAATAAATTGAAAACAAATCTTAAATGAAACAAATATATTCAGATAATGCACCATATAATTACTTGATATTTCAATTGGAAGAATTAATATACCTCAACAGCATTAATAAAATGAACTAATTATAGAATATAGATTCCTCATAAGAATTAAACTACAAAACTCCAAGTATCATAGATATTATTACTGATGATTTTACTCTTCATCCATCAAGACCCTCAATCACGTATCCTTAAATTTGCATCAATTCAACATGTCATTGAAATTATAACCTTTCTAGAAAAGGTATAATTGATCAGCAGTGTAACACCCCTTCATCCATATTGTCTTCATAGACCTTAATTAATAGTTTTTAAAACATATCATATCCACAATAAGAAAAAATAAATTGTAATATTCATGCACACTGGTAAAAAAATTTGTAGTATAAGCACATTTTTCACTACTAAAAACTATTTTTCTTAATATAGCATGTTAATAATCTATGAGTAATAATTCTATCATATCATTCCACCATAAACGTAAAAAATATAATAGATCGTCATTAAACTTCTATCCATCACATGGAATTATTAAAGATTCATGCATGGTAGTTATGAGTAACTTCATCCGAGTATGAGAGGGCATTGGCATAGAGACAACAGTATGAGATCAGTTCAATCCAGTGAATGTCATGAAGGGTCGGTAATAAATATCATGCTTGAATGGGTATTAAAACATAGTTATTAGTTTGATTGAGAAGAAATTAATATATACATTATCATAAATTGATGTTTCTATCAAGGAAAATTAAATATATATCTGCCATTTTAGGTCCAATTAATAAGCTTTGGAGTGGCCTTTCAGTCCACCATAAAAGTATTCGATAGTCTTCAACATCATTAACCAAATAAGTGAGAAGCAATTTAAAATTTCAATAGTTATACATGAGTCTACCCCTAATTGATTCCCCCATAGTTTTATGGATGTAAATAGCTTACATGTTCTAAAAACCAGTACCCTCAAAGAATTTTCATGAAATAGAAATTTGGATTCTTTTTCAATTTATATTTATTTCAAAGAAACATAAACACCCTAAGATCAAGTAAATCATGTACAAATATTTTACCTATTTGATATCTAGAAAAATATAGCACATTTAGTTAATTAAAAAAGGATTAGATTTAATTAGTGAGACCCTCTTTAAAAAGAATGGTATTATTCTTGATCTTGGTTGCACAATTCATATATTCTTCATCAGAGGATGATCAAGCTGTTTATTTATTAGAGGATGAAGATGGTGTCTTAATAACTAGATGAGGATTAATTTACATGATGAAAATCCTAGAGCATCAGGTGATAATATTCTTCTCAAATTTATATTAATCTATATATATATAAATATTACTAGGGTGTGGGGTGATAAATCAATCTAAGTATGCCATTGTTTTCTTTCCTACCTTAGTGTTAAATTTTAATAAATCTTCTTCAATTTCACTTTTTTTTAAAGTGGTCTGAGATTAGATTCACCAAGATCTTAATGACCCTCTTAAACATCTTATTTGTTAGGGTAGTTAGCTTTTTAAGTATTAGATTCATCAAGACTTTTTACCAGATCTTTATAAGTGGATTGAGAAGCATTAACCACATTCAAAAATCAAGATAGATCTTCATACTCAAGTGATGAAACCTAATTATAATTTGAATTAATAGAAAGGTACTTAATAATATCTTGTTTATCAGAAATATTATGCAAATCCATATGCCTAAGGGAGTATTTTCCTCAAAAATGATCCGTCAGATTATTTATTGCAACCCCTATTGTTGTTTCCTAACATGAGATAGTAAAATGGGTTCCCTTGAGAATATATTTCTACATTATATAGATATATTACAAGAATTCATATAGTAAAGACAATAGTCTAGAATATTCTTATAAGTTACTCTTTTCAAGAAACCCTTGTCCCCATTCTAGATCTAGAAAACTGAGGGTATTGGTTTGGAGAAATCCACCAAAGTACATATCCCTATATAAGAAAGTCTTGAGAGCACATAGGTGAATGAATCAAGATTAATAGGTGTGTTAATAATATTAGTGACAAAAAATAGAGCATAAATCTTGAAGAGATGAATAGGTAGATCTTGAAATCCTAGCCAAATATGAACAAAAAGAAGTTCTATCTCTTTTTTAAATCCAAGAGTGAATTTAATCATCTTTATACAGCATCCTAAAAAGGACCACTTACCTTGGTAAAAACATTTATAGAATCCCTCCCTCATTTAGAAATGAACCAAGACATATCTAAAATTAAGAAGCTTCATATTAAAAGAAGAAAATATAATAGTTTCAAGAAACCTTCTAATAAACATGATCAAAGGGAATTGGTTAAAGATATTAATAATAATATAGAATCAAATATCCAAATCCAAAATGTCCACATCCTTCTTAAAAAAATAAATAGATGGTTTCCCCTTTTACCAAAATGTATAAGGAGAAATTTGAGATGATACACCATCTACATAACACACTATAGATCTCCCAAAAACTAGTTTTTAAAAGTTTCAATTAGGGTTCATAGTTGGACCACCTCACCAATTTCCTTATAACAACACAACTTCAATGCCACCAATTCAATTCATCCAACTTAAGAAAATAATAGTAATAATAATAATAACTTTATTATTATTAACATTATTTTCCAAATAAATCTACTTCCATAAAAAAAAATTTAAGCCAAATATTAATTTTTATGTGATGGGAAAATAAAACAAATTAATAATTTTATTGGATATTTATTCTTTTATAAATATCCAAGCCATGTTCAACAACAAAAATCCCATATTGTTCAGAAAAATGCGTATAAAATAATTCCAATATCACAATGTAATTAATTTAATTATAAATAAATTAAATTAATTGTGTGATATGAGATGAAATTAAATTATTAAGAACAAGTTTATATTCTATAAAATAATTTCCTTTTTTAATAATCAAATAAAAATGGAATTTTATTCCTTAAAAATATTCTTTGTTATAAATTTATTTTAGTAAAAATAATTTTTTTTAAATATAATAATTTTATTTTTTTCATTACTAAAAACATTTCTAGAGAAATTTTAGTAAATTCAATTCCCAAATTTTATATTTTCTATGAAATATTCTCAAAAAAAACTTTGTTAAAACTACCATCAATTTCTTTCTTGAAAATTTTCATAATTTAAATATCCCTAATTTAATTATTCAATTACCATTTAAAATAATTTGGTCTAATCATGAGCACAATAGGGTCATATCGCTTTAAGAGAAACATGGTGTAAGTAAATAAAAAATATCCTAACTCATTGGAAATTAGATGGTCACATCAAAAAACCTAATATTTTCCATGCATTCACCATTTTCATGTTTTTTGAACATCGTCTCAATGTGAAATCTCACTTTTTTGTTGACACCGCTTTTATATGGAACACGAATTATGCGTAAGACCATTCATTATGGTTTGATGAGGGGGATTTTAGTCTTCTATGAATTTATTTTGTACCAATGATAGAAGGAGGGTGTAGAGATGGGATATTCCCAAAAGAGGAATTAAAATCAGTGGGAATGTATTATTTCCCACAATTATAAAATCTATGAATTTCCCCTTTTAATTACATGCTTAACTACTAATTAAAAACTCGATTTATTTTCTATTTAATTCCTCTAATAATATAAATTCAACTATCTAAAAATAACTTTCTCCAGATTCCTATAGAAAGCCTTGTCCTTACTGTTAATCCATGTATACACCACATGGTTGTATTAATTCCCTAACACAAAATACAAATAAAAGATTATTTTTGTTAGAAAATTTATTCGTTAATATTAAGACTTAAATATCAAGAACTATGGCTCATCACCTCAGTAAAAAAATTATACCTTGTCTAATAAACACACCTCATTCTAGACAAAACCATGGTCTCATAATTTTCATCCATTATCCCATTAAAAAGATATTAATATTTTCACTCTTGGAACAAATATTTTTTATAAATAAATATTAATTATTCCATCATAAAATTTGGTTCAAAAATTTACCTTATTTTAACCCAAGGGTAAAAACCATTCCTTGAGACCAACAAAGTAATCAAATTTTTTAGGTTATTTATTATATCATAATAATCATTTAACCCTTTTTAGGGACCCAGGACTCCAAAAATCAGAAATGAGAGAAGTCTTGATCAAGAAAAATACAGGGTCACTACACAACTCCTACGATATCATCATAATGATCCTGGACTTCAAATTTATGCAACCTAGGGTGCCTTTACATATCTACATAGAAAACATGTATAATTTCATTATTATACGATGTAAATATGCAATGTGTGAGAAATAAATCTTATTAAGATACAACCAAATACCCTAAATGTATCTTGGTATCTAACATACTAATCTATGTATAACAAAATTCGTAAAATAGTTTAGATTATGAAATAAGATTTTAGAAAATGGAATCAAATTCTTACCAAACTACTTTGGAATTAAATATACTCTATTTTACTAAAGGTAGAATGTTAAAATATCGAGCACAACATATTTTATATAAGCACATGTCCAAAGTAAAAAACCCTACCAAAAACATAGAATAGTCTCCCTATTGATGAAATCATGGAATATTTAATGTTATGGATTATCTCACCACAGCCTAACAAGGGGTAATTTGACAACATAAACAATCACATGGTTACTTCATAGGCCGACACAAGGCTTCCTGAGTAAGAAAAGTCAAAAAATATTTTTTAAAAAACAATAAAATATGACATTATCTTATAATCATTACAATAATATTAATGTATACTCATTATCAAATAAAGTAAATAATTGTAATATTATTATAACATAATAATTACAAAATCACTCAATATTCTTATAGAGATTTTATAAATCAAACACCTCATTTTATTCATGAATTCTCATTTTTCCCTTATTTCCTTTAATTTCTAACACTAATGTTTTAATAAAATACCTCTTTATTTATCCTAAAAAATATTTTATTCATTAAATTATATATTATAATAATGATATTGTTATAAACACTTATTTATGATTATTCACCCATAGTTCAATAAGTTATTTCATACCAAACACCCCCATTATTTTATAAATAAAACTTTTTTCTATTATTAATCTCAAAAATAATAATTATAAACATAACAACCCAAAAATATATATTAAACACAAGAATTATAAAAAAGGAATCTCTTTTATATTTACCCAAACAAAACTATTTCCCTTTTGTTTTATCTAAAAATTATATAACATAATATAATTAGATTAACCCATTTTAATAATCAAGACATGATTCATAACATTTTCAAATACATCAATTTATATGATTCCCCACATAATTCACTTTTTAATCATTAAATTCCCAATTATTATTTTTAAAATAAAAACAATCAATAAACATACAATTATCTCATTTTAAACCAAATATTTATTTTTATACATTAAAATATTCTCATTAAATATTTTATTCCAATTTTTTATTTATTATAACATTAATATCATGTTTATATTAGACCAATACATCATTTTTTCATTCTAAAACACAAATGAATCATCCTAAACCCCATTATTATGTGTTTAACATTTATCCATTTTCGTAACAATTTATATCCATATGTTCATCCCTCAAATAATATATTTATCCATTATTATCCCATTATGGTCTATAAATAACCACATGATTAACAAAGAACCATTTCAGAATAGAGGTTATTTTAAGTATTTGAAAAGAAATTATAGGATATATATATTTGATTCTCATAATGTAATATAAAAAATATCCTATAAAACCCAATTATATTTTTGGTACTAGGGCACGTAGTGGAATCCATTGGGATGAGTATTTAAGAAAATCATGAACTCACCTACCAGAGATCACCAAGTGAAAACCTCATGAGAAGAGGTATTAATGCTTATGATCCCCTAGCACATAACAGTCATAAATCAACTATGTCCAGTCATTATGATGTATCTAGACCATAGGACATATATATCATATTAATTTCATAGTATCTCCTAGTTCTCATTATATCTTAAGATCTTGTATAAAATTTTTATATTATAGTTAATAGATGGGAATATAATTTAAATAGTGAATGCCGAAATGTATACACTATAATAGTAGCTTTACATCATTTAAATCTCACTTAATGCATAAAATTAGAATCTAACAGTACTATTTAGTTGGGTCTAGGGAACCCACTATTACAACGCTCCAACTTTTACTGGATCCAACTTATTAACCATCCTTGCTAGCTCTTATATTATAAATATCGTGTTACTACTGAGTCACAGATTTATTTGTTGAGCCTACCATGTCTCTGCTATGTGGTAATTCTACTAAGTGAGACCTCACCTCCTTGATTAAAACTTCTCAAGATATTGAATCCATGAGTATATCCTTTTTTCATCCTTAAAATGTGGTATCTTTCCTAGTAATAATAAAATAATTATCATAATGATAAACCATTACTTGCTATGTGAAATTTTAAGAACTGGAACAAATCATTAAGTAATCTATACACTACTTCCTAGCTACCTAAAAATATGTAACGTAATCAGTATTTTTTGATAAGGATACCACTTTGTTGTATGATCTTGATTTTCTCGTCGCCTTAGCATGGTTGTGACATTAGATCACATAGATCCAAGGAAGACAAGTTCATATACCCTCAAAACTTATATTCATTTGTAATGACCCAGCCTTAAACATTATAGTCTAGTTAACTTAAAACAATAAATCACATTATTTTCCCAAATATATTTTTGTTTTATAGTTTTATATATTTATAAAAATCTTAGAATGTAAACTCTTAAATTACAAGTACAATATTATACACAATATCTACTTTTTCCACTAAAGGAATACCTTTTAAAAACAATATTTATTTTCAGGACACATCTATACAATTTTATTCATGACCTAAACCTTTTCCTCACTCTTTTAAAACTTCTGAAAAACATTTTAAAACTTGGGATGAGCACAAAATCTCATTAAGGAACTTACAAGAAAGAAAACCATTAGTCTAGTGAAAACCCATAAAATAATTCCTTAAAAAAATAAACTTTTTTACCCTAAAATGGGAATAATTACACCAGAAATATCATTATATTTCCTTTTAGAAATCAAATTATTTCCATGAAAACTCATAAGAAATAATATAAAATATAAGTTGGTAAAATTGGAAAAAATTATACACAATTGTAATAACTGTGATGTTAACTTCTATACATGTCACTCTTACAAATGGAATATTCATATGGTTGACTTTCATAACCAATGAATTTGAGGTTATAATGTAACTAACCATACATGGTTTATCATGGAACCATCCATCCTTGGTTTATCACATAACCACCCATAAAAGTTCCAAGTACCATTATATAAACATTAAAGATTATAATTTTCATCATTTCACTCATAAAATGTAATTTAAAAATTGAAATAATCAATCCATTTTCAAAACCATTTTCAATAACAAAATGTCCAAAAAAATGTGATAAGGGGTTTATTTTTATTTTAAAAATATTAAGGCTTGTAGAGGAATCCAAATATCAAATAACAATTATGATGGTGGAGAATTTAATGTCATCTTATATATTAAAACATTCCTTTTTTCATTTGTGAAAAATTAAAATGCTTCATAAAGAATGCATAAAAATATTCCTTTCTTAAAACATTTTAATTGAGTTAAAATTAAAATAATATTTATACACACCTTTTAAAATAAGGTGGAAATATAGCATCAAAATATGTCTCAATGAAAGGAGATAGTGATGAAGTCCCTTACCGTGAGTCTAACTCATCATGTACCTTATTTATATTCTTGAATAATAAACTTAGGTTAATTTCAAATTTCATGATAACCTTCTTTCCATGTTTATTATTCCTTTTATATCACTTATTTTTATATTATAATAATTACTTAATTATTTAATTTCATGTGGGATGTTTTGACCATATTGGGTATGTGAGTCCAAAATGACTTTGGTATGTCAAATATGGTCAAATAGGTCACTATTACATAATATAAAGAATAATTTTCATGTAATAATAATCATAATTATAAATCAATCATAATTTTAAATCCACTCATTAAGTATGATTATGAAAAATGAACTACGTTACAATCATGGAGACGGTAAGATGTATGTACGCATGAGTACAATTTTAATTTTTCAATTATCATTATATATAGAATGTAAGTATTATTTTATCTTTCCAGGATTATCATAATATTAATAATAATTTAAATATAATTATATATATTTTCATGTGATGTGGTTATGAGAAACGAATCACATCGCTTTGTGGAGATAATAGTTCACTTATACGCACGAACGATATTATCATTTTTATGTTCAAGGAAATGTAAGAATGTAAATGATATAATATTATTTATTAATGATAAATATTTCATTAATATCATATATAAACATTAATTCCATCATTAAAATCATTATTTAGAGACAGAAATAGAAAATAATTTATATCGGTTTGTGAGGTGGTAGTCCGAAGAACGATTAATTAATTTCTCATTTGATGAAATTGGAGATGGATTTAAATGATTATATTAATATAATAATATCTTAGTATATTGAGGATGCTGAATTTATTATTTGATCATGGTTCAAGGATATTTGAATGAATTTGAAGAAGGAATAAAATAGAAATACTTAATTAAAAACGATACCTATTCTTCGGACGATCACTTTTGATTAACACTTTGACACCTCTAAGAAGGGGTTTCTTAATAAAATAAGAGATGTAAAATGTTTTTATATATTATATGAAGGTATTTATTTATATATTTTCCAAAAAAAAGGTTTATTAAGTGTGAATAATAGAGAAGAATGGGTTCCCTTTTAATGGAGAAGGGAGAGGCACTGTTGGAAATATTCAAAATATTAAATTAATATAAATTAATTTTATAAACCAAAGGGCTCAAAACATATTAATTTATAAAATATTATTATTTTGTGTCTAAATATATTTATAAAATAAAAATTAGACAAGTCTATAATATTTTTTTAATCCTTATCTTTTAGATTTAACCATTATTTAACACTTTTAAATCTTACTATAATATCATGTAATTTACACTTTGAGGGTTAATATAACTACTATAAAAATAAAAATGACTAATAAATGAGTAATTGATGATATTTTTAGACTTATACCAATCATTCTTTCGAAATTTATGTTCTTAAAAATTTTATATCATTTAATAAAGTATTATTTATTTTGAAATATCAATAATGTCGATTTTGACACTATAAAATCTTTAAATTTTTAAAAATATCATAACATGATATCCTCAAACCAACTCTATTAACACATAACTAAAATTTCAAATTAATCCATAAAATTATTTAATGAAATTAACTATATAAAATTATATTTATTTTAATATTTTTAATATCATTTATTTGATTCTTCCATTAATTAGATGATTATTGAATCATCATTGTGTCGCCATTTAAGGTAACTATTTTTTCACTAAAAATTATAAATAAATTACCATAATTTATATAAATATTTATATTTCTAAATAATATTTATGTTAAAACATATCACTTATATTACCCCATATTAAAAATATTTTACTTGTTAAAAACAAAATTATAACAAAATTGACTTTTCCTTGATTAAAATAGTATAAATGTTATAAAGTCATAAACGTGGCTAAAAGAGATCAAAAATTATTCCCAAATATGAATTTTTCTGAAAATAACTCGTCCAATAAAATTTGAACAAGTTTTAAGGTAATTTTTTTGTATTTATAATACTATTTTTACCTTTAATAATTGATTTACCTTTACCCGTGGTAATAAAGAAATATTACTAAAGTTACTATTCATAATATCCAAAAATAAAAGGCACCTTTTTAAATGATTTTGAACTTATTATTCCAAATAGGTAATAAATTTTTCATAATTCAAAACACATAAGTGGCTAAAATTAATTTAAAATAAATAACTTTGACGAATTGAGAAAATTTGTTTGTAAACTAAAAATATTCAAATTTCACAAAGTTTTTATAACCAATTTCAATGTGAAATTGATTCCTATGAACTAAATTGGATTAAATAATAATAAAAATATCTAATTATACTTTAAAAACATTCAAATATATAATTTATTACTATAAATAAACTTGATGAAAAAGCAGTTTTCCGATTAAAATGTATTATTTGTTTACTATTCATAAAAACATTAAACTTATTAAAAATGTATAAAAAACTTAACCAGTGTAATTTTTTATATTAATATTTAAAATAAGAAGTTTATTTTGTCATATAAAATTTATAAATGTGTCAAAAACTAGATTTAAAATAAATGCATCATCAAAAGGTGGAAAAATATTGTTTTCTATTAAATACTTCTTCTATGTGTAAAATTGAATTTGTTCTGTATTATGTATAGAAAATATATAAGATTAATGTTAAACATTTTATTAAATATTATATATATATATACCAATAATGTAATCCAAAAATACTGATTTTAATATCTTATGAACACACTAGTTCGAATCAAAAAAGTTTTTCAGAAAATGATTTCCTACAATTTTCAAAATATGTTTTATTTTAATATATAATTAATTAGTAACCAAATAATTAATTATATATAAATTTCAAAACAATATTTTAATAATTCAGTTATTACTATTCATTCCTTCAATTCTAATTACAAGGCTATAATGGTAACATTTGAACTATATTATTTAGTTGTTTGTTTAAGATCGATGCGTCGTATCATATACGCTATAGAGCATAATGGTTCCATTATTAAAATATCAGGATGTAACATTCTCCCCCATTTTTGAAATTTAATCCTCAAAATTTTTAATTTGGGATTGGTCGCTATGGTTTGACTTTTCAAAATACCCTTATTTAAATCCCATGTCATGAAAAAGATTAATAAGACTTAAGCTTTCAAAAAAAGAAATGGAAGTATGATGGTGACCTAAGATAATAAATTCTAAGGTTCAACGTCTAAAAACATGGACATGGAATAGAAAACCAAATATCATGTTCTGATGGATGGTGATAGATAACATGTCAATCATAAAGTTAACAATTACAAAACCATAAATATGTGACGAGTTAAATTGTCATTGACTTCTTAGTAAGAAAAATAAATGAATAACATTTTTTTAAGATCCTTTTTTATATATTTGATAAATTTATTTATTTCATAAACTAATAAGATAAATAAATATACTTATATAAAATATTAACTTTCATCCTTTAATAAATTTCCACCAAAAACTCATATTTTTCACCAAAAATGAGTATTTATGATGAATTTTTCTTTATTGAAGAACTAGAGTCAACTTCTAGAGAATCAAATCATCAAAAAAAATATCTATCTGTTTCTACTATATTTAGGCACTAACAAAAAAAATTTGTTAGTACAAGGTAATATAATTCCCCAAAAATTATAAACCTTATATGCTGAAAAACTAATTCAATATTTAAAATTTAAAAAGTAAATCCAAAATTTCAACATAGAATATTCAATAACTATTATAAATATTCGTCAAAATAATCTAAACTAATATTCACACTCAAAATTTAGAAGTATTTGATAACAATGTCTTCCAATATAAATTTTACCATTTATCCCCAAATAACGACAGTCGCTCCTGATGTCTTGTACCAAAAATATAATTGGATAATTCGCATAATCCCCATTATATGATAACTATTTATTGAATCGCTATAACACCACAATAAAATAATATATTATTAAAAAATATAATTCAACCATTACTTATCAAATTAAATCCCATAATATTAAATTTACCATAATCTTATAGGATTCCCAAAATAGCAAACATCTTTTGAAACAATATTAATCACTCAATTACAAAATTATTTTCCAATTCTAAGGTTATATATTTGATAAACAATGGGTTACCAAAATCAACTTATTCTTAATCCATAAAATAATTTAAATAAAAAGGAAAATGCATACTAACCTAGGACTTTATATAGGCTAGTGGTAGGTGATTTACCCTTTTAACCCTTCGGTTGTGGGTTTGATTCCCACAACTTTTCCGAACATGATGGGTTATCAACCATCCTACAGGTTATCCTTTTTCTTAAAAAATATAAATCTTATAACATTCCCAAAATATGTTAATGTCATCAAAAATAACCATAACATGTTTTAACCTCAAAGTATATCTCATCCCTTTCATTTTGTATCACAAAATGTAATAACCCAGAATTATCTCAAAAATGAATGTCTCCAAAAAATCCTTTAGTCACATTAAAATTTCATAACGTAAAGACTCAAAATGTGGTTGCTAAGAAATTGAAATTATGATTAAAATTAAAATTATAAACTCATGATGATATCACTAACTATAAAGAAAACATCCTAATCTCCAAAGTTATATAAACCCTTCTTTGATACCAACTGTAAGGATCCAAGCATAAACATTATATAGTCCCGTTATTTTCAAACTATAAATCACATTAATTTCCCAAATATCTTTTATGTTTAGAGATTTATAGAATTTTTAAAACACTTAAAAAGTAAATAATTAAATTACAAGTGAACTCTTATATATAGTATCCACTATTTTCATTAAAGGAAACCCTTTTTTTTAAACATGGTTTCTTTTCATGACACATATTCACAATTTTCATCATGAACTCAAACATGCCCCTACTCTTCCTTAAACCTTATAAAAAACATTTCAAAACATGGGATAAGAAAAAAATTATATTAAATACCTTATAATAAATAAAACCATTACTATAGTGAAAACCTATAAAACATTTCCCAAGAAACCTGGCTTTTTTACCTTGAAAAAAGGAATAATTATTTCAAAAATCTCATTAAATTAAAGTTTAAAAATAAAACTATTTTAATTAAAACACATAAGAAATAATATAAAATATAATTAGGTAACTTGGGACATAATTATAGTCAAATGGAATAACCAGATTGTTAACTTCCATATATTTCACTTTTATAAATGGATTAGTCATAGGGTTGACTTCCATACCCAATGCATTGTAGGTTATAACATATCCACCCATACTTGGTTTATCACATAACCACTCATCCTTGATTTATCATGTAACCACCTTTAAAATGTCCAAGTACCATTATATAATCATAAAAGATTGAAATTTTCACCATTTCATTGATAAAACTTCATTTTAAAATTTCAATAATCAATACATTTTCCAAACAATTTTTGATACCAAAATTTTCTGAAAAGGGATTAAGGTTTTTATTTTTATTTTAAAAACATTAAGGATTTTAGAGTAATCCAAATATCAAATAATGGTCATGGAGGTAGAGAATTCATTGTCTCCATATATGTTAAAAACATTCCTTTTTTATAAATAAAGTCAAATGATCCATATATAAAGCATAGAAATATTCCTTTTTGAAAATATTTTAGTGAAATAAAAATTAAAAAGGATTTTTTTATGTGCCTTATAAAATAATATGGTTGTATAACATCAAAATATGTCTCAATTAAAGGAGATTGAGATTAAGTTTCATACTGTTCGTCTGACTCATCACATACCTTCTTTATATTTTTTAACAATAAACATAGGTTAATTTCAACTCTCTTTAGAACCTTATTTCCATGATTATTATTTATTTTATATCAATTATTTCAATGTTATAATAATTACTTAATTATTTAAGTTCATATCAGATGTGTTGATGATATTCAGTACATAAGTCCAAAATGACTTCGGTAGGTCGAATATGCTCAAAGAGGTCATTATTCCATCATATACAGAATAATACTCATGTAATTATTATTATTATTATAAATCAATTATACCTTTAAATTCATTCAATAAATATGGTTATGAAAAATGAACTACGTTACAATCATGGAGACGGTAAATCGTATGTACTCTTGAGTAACATTTTGATTTTTTGAATATAATTATGAGAGAAAATAAGTATTATTTTATCTCTCCAAAATGATTATAATATCACTAATTATTTAAATATACTTATATATATTATTTATGTGATGTGTTGATGAAAAATTAATTGCATCGCTTTATGGAGGTGATAGTTCACATGTACGCATGAATGACGTTATCATTTTTATGTTCATGGAAAGGTAAGAATATAAATAGTATATTCTTATTTAATAATGATAAATATTTAATGAATATTATATATAAACATTATTTCAATCATTATAATCAGTCTTGATAAAAAATTATGGAAAATGAATTTTATTTGTGCATGTGATGGTAGTATGTCGTATACATGAATGATTAATTCATTTACCATTTGATATAATTAGAGATAGATTTAGGTGATGATATTTACATAATAAAATCTAATTATATTTATAATACTTGAGTTATTATTTCATCATGTTTTGAGAATATTTTAAGTAGTGGAAGAATAAATAAAACAGTAGTATTTAAATAAAAACGATACCTCTTCTTCGAATGATCACTTTTGATTAACACCTTAACACCTATAATGAAGGTTTTCTGATTAAACTAAGTGGCCTATAATGTTTTGAGGGATTATAGGAAGGTATTTGGGTATATCATGGCTGAAACAAAGAGGTTTTGAGGTGTGAATAATAGAGAAGAATGGGTGCCCTTTTATAGGAGAGGGCACGGGCACTCTGGGAAATCTTCAAAATATTAAATTAATATAAATTAATTTTATAATTCAAATGGATCTAAAATTATTAATTGATAATATAGGATTTATTTGGGTCTAAATAACTTTATAAAATAAAAATTAGATAAGTTTTTAATATTTTTAATCCTTATCTTTTAGCTTTAACCATTATTTAACTTTTTTTAATTCTTACTGTGATATAATGTTATTTACATTTTGATGGTCAATATAATTACTATAAAATACCATATTATCAATAAATGATAAATTTATAAAATTTGATACATATTCCAATCATTTTTTCTAAATTTATATTTTAAAAAAAATATATCATTTTATAAAATATTATTTACTTTAGAATATCAATAATGTCAATTTTTTCAATATTCATCACGTAACATTTAAAAAATATTATAAAAATATGATATCCTAAAACAAAATCTTTTAAAACAACACTAATATGTCATATTAATCAATAAAATTTATGTATTACATCAATTATATGAAATTATATTTATTTTAATATTATTGATATCATTTATTTGATTCATCCATTAATTAAACAATTATTTCATCATCATTATGTCACCATTTATGTTAATTATTTTATCACTAAAATTTATAAATAAATTACCATGATGTAGCTAAAAAATTTATATTTTCAAAAACTATTTATATTTTAATATATCACTTATATAATCCCATCTAAAAAATCTTTTGCTTTTTTAAAACAAAAGTATGACAAAATTGGCTTTTCTTTGAATAAAATACTATAAATTGCTTAAGGTAATCCAAGTGGCTCCAAGAACCCAAAAAATCGTCCAAATGAATATTTTGGTCAAAAATGACTCATTAATTAAAATTTTTACAAGTGTTAGGGTAATTTTCTAGTATTTATAATACTATTTTTACATTTAGTTACCTGATATAACCTTACTCCTAGTAATAAAAAATATTAATAATGTTACTATTAAAAATTTTTTAAAATAAAATAAACCTATTTAAATAATTTGGACCACCTAATTCAAAATAATGAATCAATTTTTAACAATTAATAATACAAAATTTATTAAAATTAATATAAAATTAATACCTTTGACAGATCGAGAAAATGGGTTTTTAAAGTAAAAATGTTCAAAAGTTAACAAAGTTTTCGTATCCAATTTCAAGGTGAATTTGATTACAATGAAATAAATTGGATTAAATGATAAAAACTTGATCTAATTATACATTAAAATCCTTCAAATATATAAATTAATACAATAAATAAATTTTATTAAAAAGAAGTTTTCAATTAAAATGTATTGTTTTTTTCACTACTCATCAAAACATTAGTCTTATCAGAAAAATATCAAAAATTCAACCAAAGTAAAATATGATATTATTGATTCAAATATTAAGTTTATATTTTAATATATAATTTATAAATGTGACAAAAACTATATTTAAAACAAGTGCGCCATCAAAAGGCGGTAAAATTTTCTTTTTGAAAAATAATTCTTTTATGTGTAAACTTGAATTTTTTCTTGTATTATATCTAGAAAACATATAATATGGATGTTAAAAATTAGATTTAATATTATATATATATATATTTCATTAATATAATCCCAAAAGAGTGATTTTTTTATTTTATAAAGACACTTGTTCACATTTAAATAGTTTTTCAGAAAAATGATATTTTTTATATTTTAAAAAGGGGTTTTATTTTCATTTATAATTAATTGACTAGAAAAGAATTAATTATATACACATATCTCAATATTTTTTTTCATAATTTAGTTAATATTTTTCATTCCCTCTATTCTAGAAGCTTGGATATAATGGTAACTTTTAAAGAATAATATTTAGTTGTTTATTTAAGCTTGATGTGGCATATCATGTTTGCTATTAAACAAAATGTTTCCTTTTTAAAAAAACATAGGATGTTACACCATTCCTCTCCACATACCAGGTATTTATCCTTGTACTTTCTCATGTACTATTAGATATTTATGACTTAATCTCTCATAGTTATCTAGAATATAATTGATATTTCCCAAATATAAAGTATATGGTGGTAGTATCAGAGCTTATACATATCATGGAATATGGGATTGATCCATCACTGAATCCTATATAATTTAACTCACCGCTTTAATCTCCTCTTATTCCAATGCAATTATTTTTGGATAGATTTATGTCATGTGAAATTGATAATAATTCTCTTTCAAATTTTTTTAGTTTTTATTTTTTTTAATACCTTGTCAATATATATAAGATTGAATAGGTCTAAGAAAAAATTAGATCTAAATCATTAGATCATGTTCCTTATAACATAAGATGGTACTTTAATTGATTCACTGGATAATAAAATTCATTATGGTCTTAGAAAACTATAAGACCAATAGTTTGTTTTATATTTTATCAACCATATTTTACTTGGAAAACAATAGAGCTCACATTAACCTGTAGTAGAGATATGAAAAAGATATATTCCAAATGAATATTCTATAATATTGTTTCTTACTTTAATCTGAAACTAGATCTAAGTAAATTTCACCCCTTATTGGCTTTTTATGGTGTCATTATCCCATTAGGGTTGGGCCATATAGACACCATCCATGAATGTTGGTCTTGACTACCAATTCTCAATAAAAATGATCATAAAATTTAGCTATTACAAGTAAAATTCTAATAGATTTAGGCATAATGACTTTTTATTACCAATCAAGACTTATTTTTACCATGTTTGTACCATCAATGTATCGTATCACATGATTACCCACCATAGTATTCAAAATACAAAGCCCATGTTTAACTAATTTTAATTACTCTTATAAATCTTAACTTAATTCCATATAATACTTTACTGTTGGATTTATTATTCTCAATGAATTATTTATCATTATCCACAATTAATATAAAACCATCACCATGGTTTTAACCATTCTAGATATTATGTGTCTCTAGAACATTCCCCTTTCCCACCACTTATGGAACTAGTTCCTATGTTAACTATTTGTGCAACTCTATCATTGACTAATCCTTAAGTCAATATTTCTCCCAATATCTTAAGTAGATATTTTAACCCATATATATAAATATAGATTACTACTTTGACTCTTGCTCTTATATCTAACAGATTTCTGTAATATCCTTAGAAAATATTTGGGATGATTAATTTAGATTTGCATTGTGTTTTTCTTGATAGAAGTTTGGTTATATCCTTAACAAATACTTTGTGTCTAAACAAATTTTCTTATGGCATAATGGATTTCCATAATATTATAACACATACGATATACATTATTCATGATAGATGGCATATGGTTATGGGATAACAATATCATTTGAATTGCATAATGGAAGCATCTGTAATGAATATGAATTAAAACATTGAATATCGTTTTTACTTACATCATGACTCTGATGTATATTAGGAAATATGGATTTAAGAAATGATCCACAATGCATTTTATTGATAAATTTTAATATGTAAGACTCATCATCTATCCTCCTTATAAAAATCATAACCTTTATGTGTATAAGGTAATGTTCATTTAGGAATTACACCACACTACATTATAATGATCGATGAATGCTTGGTCAAGATATTTTTTGTCATGCTAGCCTGAAGAAACTCATATTTTCTAAACATTCATATACCATAATTCACTTTATAATTCATTAATAAACACATAAAATAATATAATTAAGTATATTTACCATTATCTTCTTCTTTGAATAGTTCATTATTTTTTGAAAAACTAATTTTGAAAACCTTATAGATTACCTTTATCTTTAAAGGGATCTTTGTGCAAAATTAAATATGTATATATGATAGTAATTCCTAATGTATTTATCTATATTGAGACTAAATACCATACCATGTATATCAATGACTCCCACTTTTAGTTTTACTTGAAAAAAATTATCTTTTCACAATAGGGTAAATAAGTCTTATATTTTATATTCATCATGTACTGACACTGATTCAAGTATTACTGAACTAATAGTTGAGAATTAGACACCATGAAAAATTCATTCCTGAACTAGAATAATGTCTCCTTTTTCTAAATGACATGTTACACTAATTTTTTGGTAATAAATTAAAAAAGTTCAACTATAATCATTTACTTGGAAACTAGAAGTTATGTGCTTCTCACCACAAACTTGGAAGCACCCTTTCTCAAATACTTGAAGAATACAACTTACTTATTGTAATGTTTATATATTTACTTTGTTACTATATTTAGATACACATATGTGATAAAATTATTTTTTTTAATAGCCAAGAAGTATGACCAAAACAATACTTATAATTGGTCAATATTCCTAAAGAAGAATCGATTACTTGATCTTTAATTCAATTCATTGTGATTAAACTTCTATAGATTTATTTCATGATATGAGATGAAAATGACCTCTTGTTTATGACCACTCTCTTTGAAAGATGTTACAAATTTGCCTTTGGCATCGCTCTTTCAATTGGACTTATCATCTTGTCATTCAAATTTTTCACTATAAGAGCTAAAGATTAATCTATCTTTAATGCTCTTATTTACTTGGATAACCTTACCTATAATGTAATAAATTGTTTACTCCATCCTATTTTTTTAATCTTAAACATAACTAGAGTAATTTGGTGAAAAATATGTAAGAATGGGATGTATTGAAAGATCGTGATCCACCTTTCGTATTTGCATGTAACTAATGTAATTATCACTAATTCATATCTGAATTCATTTTCTCCTTATAATTATCTCAAAGATAATACAACATGTGAAATCATCCATGCCCTGATGTTGTAACCACAAATAACATTG
This sequence comes from Viscum album, assembly GCA_963277665.1. Classification (NCBI taxonomy): domain Eukaryota; kingdom Viridiplantae; phylum Streptophyta; class Magnoliopsida; order Santalales; family Viscaceae; genus Viscum; species Viscum album. Next base: position 348,093 of record CAUJRU010000472.1, on the reverse strand, counting down.
GATGTTGATGATTCCATTATTACAAACCATCATATGCATTGTACATGATTCTCCTATAAGAATTTTTAACACCCTCACTTACGGAAGTGGCTTTACAGGTTTTGGGGAACCATCGCCATGAATTTCTGATGTTGTATTATTATGTTTGAGCAACTATACTACTCTTTGTAAACTCATACTAGATAAAACACTAAATTTATCCAAATTTATCTTAGGGTTTCTTATGTTATTAATTTTATTTTTATACAAAAATAAAATCTATCATATTGTAATTTTTCTCTTGATTACTGATTTAGACATTATTGATTAATTAATTAAATCATTAAATATCTCCCATTATTTTATAAGATTCTAGGAACCCATAAAACTAGAGTCAGAATACTCTGTCACTTGAGTATTCTAGAGAAAAGGATCCTTGAAACACCACTCATAGTCTACAAGTTATTTCTATACCACTACTTTGAGAGTTTAAGGTATGTGTTTGAATGGCCAATTGTATTAAATTGTTGATTGTTGATCTATTGAGTGAAGTCCCAACTTCTAAAATCAATAAATTTATTTACTCAATGACTTACTCTAAAGTTGCATCAATATATCTATGGGTATTCCTTTTCAACTGAATTTAGTTAATTTAACCCATCATTCTCATAATAACTCCTCAGATGTAGGAGTCACCCTCAACTATGGTTGACTGAGTACCCCAAACACATAGTTGTGTTCAAATTCAAACGATAGAAGGTGTTTACAACTTAATATTTCTTTGATTTTTTTAAATATTTCTCGATGAATGTGATCTAGTTCTATTAATCTTGTTCATACTATGTTTTTACACTCAAAACTGAACATTAATAGAAAAAAAGTCGTCGCTTCTTTAAGCATTATTGTTGTTATTATTTTATGTGTTTTTTGCTAACATGGGAATGAAAAAATAATAAACAATTGCATAAAATAAATAACATTATCTGAATAACCTTGAGAATCTAATATTGGATGATCCTTTTAAAACTAATTGATAAATCATGACCTAAGTAAATCATACCTAAGTCCTGGCTTAATTCATGATGCAGCTCATCCCCATCTAGTGTCTACTACTCATCTTGGTTTGGCCTCACCTTGGTGGGGTCTGCATCTTAAAGCATCATAATCAATAGTATAAGTATACTCGTGTGTGGGAAAGGGGTTCTAAGGAGTACAATATATAATAGATAAATCATACATGCAATCCCTTATACATATTCATAGAAAAATAATAATATGCAGATCATGTTATTTAATTACAATGATCACAATAAATTAAATTATTATTTAAATAAATGGAATACATACACATAATTAGTCAGATCTCAAAACCTGTCATGAGGTAAAATTATAAGCATGATAAAAACTAAATTATAATAAATTAAAGTATGAGGTTATTTAATTAAATAAAATTAATTAATTAAATTTAAATAATTTAAATATATTCTGTCTCATAACTAATTTTATTTTAACTAGAAAAAATTAATTAATTAATTAATTTAATTTAGTACTAAAATTAAATTAATTTTTCGAAGTATTAAAAATTATATGTTAAACCAAATTTAATTTTAATTAGTTTAATTTTATAATAAAATTAAATTAATTAACTTAATTAATTTTGATTAAATAAAAAATTATTTGGATTCAAAAAACCTTATAGGGCCAAAGAAGATCGTTTTGACCTCATACATGCCCATTTCGGGCTGGGAAAACCTCGTTAGAGGATGTTATGGGGTAGTTAGGTCCACCCAAAACCCTATCAAGTTAGGAGAACCTGCTTGGGCCCATTTCAAGGAAGATCAGGGCTAGCCGAACTGAGGGTGACAGAGGCAGTCATTACTTTTTGGAGAATGGGGAAGAGCACAGACCTCAAGTAGGATAGGGGCTACTAGAACTAGCTTCGAGAGCACCACCAAGGGTGGTATCAGCCATGGGGTGGATAGATTTATCTATCGATTCTCGCCAAAGAGAGGAAGCCTTGGTGGGATCTGCTGAGGATGAGGCTTTTGGAATGTGATGACACTAGATCTGGGAAGTAGTACATGGTTCGCCCAGTGAGCTCTAGAGTGTTATTGTGGGGAATCAGATTAGTCGAAGGATCAGTAGGGAGTATCCTCTCCTTCATGTAGGTGTCCCCTTAAGGAGGGCTGGAAACATGGATATACTGATGTAGCTACTGGTCAGATGTGCAGTGGAGGGGAAGCAGGGGTGCTGGTGGGCTGCCAGACCAGGTGGCGGCAGATGGCAGATCTGGGAAGCAGTGTCGCTAAGGTTGTGGTAGCCTAAGGTGAAGGGTTCCCATTTTAGTCTGGTGAGGTCGATGAGGAGTGTTGCGGAATACTCCCAATGTGGGGATCTGGCTTTCAAGGAGGGTCACCAGACAAGAGGGGAAGAGGCACTAAGCTGGAGTGTGTTGTCGCCTTCTTGGTTTTCCTACAGGAGGAGAAGGAGAGTTACCCAAAGTGGCTGGTCAGGATGTCCTAGCAGGGAAGAAGTCTCATCCATAAAAAAATTAAAAAGTTGAGTTTTATTATTAGTCTTCCCACTCCTAAAATTCTGCAAGTGGACCTAGACACTTTTTTTTGATATTTCATGTAAAAAACACATATTTTTTCCTCATATACAATTTTTCAAAATTTTATCAAAAAATAATTTTAAAATTAACAATAAAACTAGTTATTGTTTTTTATAATTCCATCAGTGGTGGAAATATATCACTGAATGGTATTTTTTTGGTATCTTAATCAATCTATATATTGATATTAGGTAAAACAAACACATATAAATATGTTTCAAATTTTAATACCCATAAAACAATTGAAAATTATCTATAAAAATATTTTTAGATGGCCATAACTTGGACATAAAACCTCAGATCAACTCATAATCAGAACCTTTGGTACCAATTAAATACCCTCTAGTTAATTTTAATATAACGTAAACTTCTTGGATTAGAATGTAAGGACCCAACCCCGGTATCTAAAGCTGGTGCCTTATTTTATTACATTGGAATGATTACAAGAAATATGTATCCCGAAGTAACGAATACCTTAATAGTTTTTGAAAAAAAATATTCAAACATATGTTCAACATTAAAACTTTAAATGAAATACATAATATAAAATCCACATGGCTTCTTGATTATCCTCGCAAGTCACTCTTAATATTCATCTTCACAACATGGGAAAAATAAAACATAATAAATGGGTGAGCTCATATTCTCATTAAGGGTAAGTAATGTAGTGGAAGTTATCATAAAAATAAACACTATCCATGATGAACATCTAAAAACACATTCCTTTAAAAATATTCTTGAACATAATATGGTAGGAATGAAAGATTATTAAATATGGCCATATAAATAATTATAAGAGAATAAAACATAACCATTTATATTCTACTAGTCAAATGATCACATGGTTAATCAATTATTAATACCATAATGAGGGAATTCTTAATGATAGTCATCTGAAAAATATTGTCAAGGCTTTGACCAAGACGTCTTAAAATACTAGGGTAAGGCCTCCACCAAAACCAAATTATGTTTTGTCTAAGGAGACCTACCAATGCATTGAGGGTATATATCAGGCCCCACCCTTTACTTTATAATTCAAATATATTCCTCATATGAAAGGGTCTAAACGTAGACAACATGAACACATGAAATAAGTTTACCCAATCTGTACACATAAACACTAATCATTCTGAGTAGTATGGTGAATAGTATCAAGATGGAACATACAAAATAAAACTAATAATAAACAATTTAATACAATATTTTATATGATAAACATAATATATTAACCTTAAAAAGACATAAAATTCAATATAAGTGTTGAAATCGAAAAAAATACTCTAAAAAATCATCGAGGAATTTTTTAGAGAGATACACTTTCACTTCGAAAAGAAGTATTCAATTAGAAAAATATTTTCATAAAACTAGAAATGAACTATGGTATATTTTCCATGATAAAATGAGTGGTTTTATAAAAATAATTTTGGGTTAAAACAGATTATATAGTGCACTTGAAAATAAGTAAGAATTTGAGAAGTTCCCTTCAATCGGGTTTGTTTATCAGGAAGAATTGTGAAATATAATTATAAAACATTTAACTATCCATGAAATAAATAAGGATTATGATTATTAATAACAGATAAAACATTCTCACAGAATTTATGGGGATTATATAAGAATAATTAAGAAGTTAATTTTGGATTAATAGAGACAAAGAGTAACCTAAAAGAAAATGGAGGTTCGGGTAGAAAACCCTTACCTTATATCCAAAGGTGTTCTGTACTTGACCTTAACATCCTTAATAATAAAATTAAATAAATTAATTAATAATATCATATATATTTATTTTATTTATTAAAATTTTATATATTAAGTTCATTTATGGTATTTTTTATGAGTTATAACATACAAATTTATCGCTCAGGAGCGTTCATTTCCTTGGTTTTCATGATCGGTAAAATTGTATATGATAATGGAAGTTCATGTGAAATGGGTATAATTCTCCAGAATTGAATTTATATGATATTTATTATTATCCAGTATTAAATGGTTATACATGTAATTTGGTTATATAGTATTGGTATGAATCATTAGATAAAACATTTAGTGATAATTGTTTATATTTTTACGGCGGTTTTTCGATCACAATGAAATAGTTTTGTTCTATTATTTAATATCATGTATATATTATGGATAATGAATCATCACATAAGATATAATACATATTTAAGAATCTGGTTCAACTATAATAATTGTTTCATGACCATCTGTGAAGAATAAATTGAAAAATGAAACTTCGTCATCCACGAAGATTGTAAATCGCCACCTCCCGGACGATGATTTTGTTTTTAAAATAAAAGAGAGAGAGTAATGATATTGATGATGGATCTTTCATTAAAAAGATATAATTATTGTATATAGATGATACTAGAGTTACCAAGATCATTTAGAGAGAGGGGGTGAGGAGATAATAAAAAAATAAGGAACTTAAAAGAAATTAAAAGTAAAAAAGGAAGAGGATTTTAACTCTTGAGTACTCCATCTTGAGAACCTCTTTAAGGGAAAGAGTTTTGGTATTTTGGAAAGAACAAGATATTCTAGAAGTGTGGATAGACTAGGAAATATTATTCGGGCAGGAATTTGAGAATCTCCCAGGCTTATAGGAGTGAAAGGAAGAGTGAGTGAGGGGTATTTTTTAGAGTGGGGGAGAGGAGTGATTTTTGAATATCTTATTCATTATTTTATTATTTTACTCAAGAAAAGTGATAGTGGTTGATTATTATGACCAAAAATAGAAATAGGTGAATGTGAGTTCTAACCAATGGCCATTAACATCATTCATGACTCAATCATGATGCATAAATTCATTTATTTATCATATTTGGTAAATTATCGAATTTCACTATTCACCAAAAATTTCAAGTATTTTAAAAAAATCCCAAAAATTCACCCTGACCATTTTTCAATTTTTAGAATTAAAAAATTAATTCCTTTTTATAAAAATAATTTTCTAAATAAGAGATATTTAATTTTTAAATAAAATCATTATTTACTTGAAATATAAATATTTTAAATTTAAAACTTATTTTATAATACTTTCAAAAATTAACTCAGGTCTCATAAAATTATGCTAAAATCATAAGGGAAAAAAATTTAGTTAGAAATATATTTTATGAAAATAATTTTTTTAATAAATTTATTAATTTAAAATTGTAATTAAATATTTATTACTCACAAAAATATCAACACTTAATTATTAATTTTAAAAATATTCACTCTCATTTATATGTTTCTTGAATTTTATTTATAGATACATGGATGAGGTATATATTCATAAGGGTACATTACTATTCATAAGGGTGAGATATTATTCATAAGGATAAGTTAATATTCACCAAAAAATTAAGTTGATCCTATCATACTCTAAATATCTTATTGATAACAACTGTGTATATCAGTTTTTTGAAATTTAAATCACAGATATAACAATCCTACTCTTTATTACACACATAAAAATGATTCATTACATATAATTGCACTTAATACAACTCTAAGGATAGAGAGGTCTAGTGTCTTTGGAAATTAGGAAAATTACATAACAACTTAGAACATAAAACCCAACATCTTTATTGAAAACTTATTTTATATGACCACAACATTCCTTCGTACTTATCAATGAATGGGATAACTTCAGGACATTCATAAGAAAAGGATGAGCTATAAATCCTAGTAACAGAGTAAAAATGTCATAACATTAATAAAATATTACATGTTAGTTAATAGTCGTATCAATGGAGCACAAGAGAAACATGAACATAAAGGCATGATATAGCATGATTATCATAACATGGAAATGTGGCAACAACATTTAACATGATATTAGCATGAGCCAAGGTTCATTGAACATGGATCCTGAGTAAACTCTCATTGAACTTGAATTATCGTGATTAAACATTCATTGAACTTGTTGTATCATGATAAAAATCTTTACCCAATCCATTGAGCGCTATCAGGGTGAACCCTTCTTAATCATTTCATTTCATGCATAAGTGTTCCACATGGGTCATATAACATGGATTCATTAAACATCATAATTTATTCCCTGATAAAGTAATTTGGAATTAATACAAGAAACTCTATAATCAATAATTTAATGTGAATAAAGGTGAATTCCCTTGATAGATAAATGGTCATGGTATTCACTACACAATGACTTTGGCTTGAAAAATCACAGTGTAATTTCGGCAGTATAACGGCGTGACATAAGAATTCCTAAAAATAGTTTATGAGAGAGAAAGTGGTTTCTCATAATATGTACATTAAATATATATTAAGGGGGTAATATAGATACATTTCCGAACATATGTAATTGAATTTAGATTCATAATACAAAACAATTGAATAAATGTAAATGAAGAGAGAAAAATCCCTTTCAGAATTTCAGCATGGTAATGGGTGTACATGGGAAGAATTAATGAGATATAAATGGGTCTATAATAATTAAAACAAAAGTAGGGAAGAATTAGGGTGGTTATAAATCATACCCAAATATTTTTAATTTAAAATAAAAGGGTATAACAACATAAATAAATTTGTACAAAAATGAGAAAGGAATAAATCCCTTACTTGGAAGTGTGATCCTAAATGATTGGGAGAGACTTGAGAGAGGCTTCTTTGGAGATTGGGGCACCTTAGGAGGATTATAGAGAGATTATATCAGGGGTTGGTCTATTTATAAATGGTTTTAGTTAAGAGGAATGGGATATTGATTGGGTTTATATAGGAAAGAAGAGGTAATTCTTTATTATTTAGGTTTCGGACACCACACATTAAAATAATCAAAACCACAAAACCATCCCATGGTTTTTGCCCACAGTTTTTGCCAAAAGTATGTGGAAAATATTATTTTATTTGTAAAATGTCCTAACCAATTTAAATATTAGGCTTGGTTATGTGGAGGTGAGTCACACTCTCAAGGAAATCATTTTAAAATGTTAAAATGTTTTATAAGTCTTGGAGGGTCCACTAAGGCCTTTTAAAATAAATTAAAAGAATCTAAAATCATATTTTTTTTTAAAGATAAAACATATATTGTCTGAAAAAACCATTAATAGTATTTTATTACATCAATATTGTGTCATTATTATATCATAAAATACATTATATATTTAAAGGGTAATTAATTTTTACCCAAAAATTCGATTGTCTCAGAAAATTATGAAAAGTTAACCATTGGATAATTTAGACATCCTGATTAAAAAAATAATATTCATTTTTTCTAAATAATTTTCTAAATATTTTAATTTTCAATTTTAAAATAAAAACCTACATTTATTGAAAATTCATGGGTTTTGATAAAAATAGTTTTCAAACCTTATTAAAAATTACAATTCTATTCATAAAAATTATATAGTTAATTATATTTAATAAAATTAATATAGTAGTAATTATATTTTATTAAAATTTTATTTAATTAAAAAATATTTTAATTCATAAAAATTGATTTCATAATTGAATATTGACTAAAAATACTATGTATGCTTTAAAACCCATTTACAAACAAAAATAAAATAAATGTATATTATTTATTCTATACAAAAATAATGAAGATTACCATAGTGGAAGGGTCTTGTTACATAACCCCTTATAAAACCCGCATAATAATTAAGGGTAAGGTGTGCGATGGTGATAGACTCTTGGGGAGGCTCAGATAATATCGCTCGGGTGGTAATCTCTATTAACTTATACTTCTCCCGTAGACAATTCCACTCAAACTTAGCGTGTTGAATCTCAGATTGGGTTGTGTCATGAGTGAATCCCAGTGATGCCACCTCATTTTTGAACTTTGAAAAATGGGATTTGTATGGATCAATTCTAATAGATGAGGTCATTGCTTCCTTTTTCTGAGTAAATTGGATTTGTTAAAGCCCTATATTTATACTAATCATGTGATCACTATTAAATGACTGTATTTTCAATGGTAACAATTCTTAATGGTATTTTGAAATCCATAAACATAAAACCAAGGAATTTTATATGTTTTATATAACCATTTTTAATAATAAGACATTTAATTAGATCCAAAGGAATTTTCATTGATAAAAGTTTGGGTCGTTACAATCATCCCCCTCTTAAGAAATTTCACCCTTGAAATTTCCTTTTCCCACACGAAAATAGATGTGGCTAACTCTGTATCATCACTTCCTCTAGTTTCCATGTTGCTTCTTAAAAATTTTGGTTTCACCACAACACCTTTTTAATACCCCAAGATTTCATAGTGCGTTATCTCATTAAAGTAATTCAGCTACACGCAACACCGAGTTCGAGCGCACCACAACTTACAAAACTAGTCATTCAAAAAGAAGTTATGAATATTATTAACTTCATTTTAAATCTTATATACTCTATATAATTTTAACACCCATATATGTGTTTCTTAACATAATATGAGAACAAATTCATTTTTCAAAAAATGAAATTTTACAACCTTTTAATGGAGAACCCTTTTTAAAACCAATATTAGACCGAGTTTGAGTGCACCACAACTTACAAAACTAGTCATTCAAAAAGAAGTTATGAATATTATTAACTTCATTTTAAATCTTATATACTCTAAACGTGCATTTACATTATCTTTGCTCTTTCCTGGCGTATCCAAAATTGTATGAAACAAATTATCAAAACAGTTCTTCTCAATATGCATGACATCTAACATGTGTCGGACCAACAGATCAGACCAATATGGAAAATCCCAAAATATGCTACGTTTAATCCAATTGTGTTCTTTCCCAAATCCAGAAATTTTATGTTGGTTTATTGTCGGACCAAAAGTGATGGGAGGTAATGAAAATACAACTGATTTTAACTCCGAACCTGATAGCATTTTTGGAGGTCCATCCCTTTCAACTGTTCCTTTTCTGAAATGAGATCTGTTTCTGCGAAAAGGATGATCAGCTGGAAGAAATCTGCGATAACAGTCAAAATAACAAGGTTTATTTCCATGAATGAGCATAAATGCTTTGTTCTCTCCCATACAGTAAGGACATGATTTCTGACCATGTGTACTCCAGCCAGATAACATCCCATAAGTCGGGAAGTCACTTATTGTCCACATCAATGCTGCTCTCAGTATGAAATTCTGTTTCGTTGTAACATCATATGTACTGACACCAGTACTCCACAATAAATTTAATTCATCAATCAATGCCTTCAAATAAACATCAATATTTTTCTTCAGATGTCCCGGAATTAGTAAAGTCAAAAAGATATATGGCTCCTTCATCAACATCCATGGAGGTAAATTGTACGGAGTTAAAAAAACAGGCCAACATGAATATTGACTACCATAAGATCCAAACGGACAGAAACCATCAGTGTAAAGGCCCAGTCGAACATTTCTAGCTTCTAAAGCAAAGGATAGATGCACTCTATCAAAATGTTTCCATGAATCACCATCGGCTGGATGATTCAAGCTTTTATCGGTTGAAATATTCTCTTTATTCCATGACATCATTGTCTCTATATTCTTAGACATGAATAAACGCTGAAGTCTGGATGTAAGCGGAAAATATCTCAACTGTTTTACAGGAATCAAACCAGACTTCCTGTGTTGTCCTTCTTTATATCTCAGTTGCCCACATGTAGGACAACTATCCAACGACTCACTTTTCCCAGAATATAAAATGCAGTCATTTGAACATGCATGAATCTTCTGACAAGTAAGTCCCAAATTTCGAACCAGCCTCTTACTCTCATAGTAATTTGCAGGTAAAACATTTCCTTCGAGTAACAGTGTTTTCAGCAAAGAAAATATCTGGTCAAAACAGGTGTTTGACATTCCGTTATCTGATTTGATAGCCATAAATTTTGCAACTGCTTCTAATTTGCTCATCTTGCAGCCAGGATATAATGCATCCTCAGCAGATTTCAACAACTCATAAAATTCAGACGGTGCCAACTCAGGATTTGAAGCTATATCAGCTGGAGTTTCTGTATGTTGAACAGATGAACCTGCAACATCATGTACTAAATCTTGAAACCGGGATGGAACCAGAATCAAGTTGGTATCACCTGCTCTGGAACTGCGTTCACCGTGTTGATACCAAAAAACATAATCTGGTTGAAAACCAAAACGCAAGAGATTTTCTCCCACTTTGTCAAACATGTCAAACGTTCTCAATGCACATTTTCTGCAAGGGCATTTTATTTTGCCTTCTGAAACAAATTCTGAATTTGATGCCGCAAATGATAAAAAATTCTCCACACCCTCAACATATACTGGATTTAAACCAGAACCATTTGGATTTCTATGTTGATTTATCCATATGCGGTCACCTAATAATGATTGTTGATGACCTCGTTGTTCCATATTTCTCTATAAAATATAAAAGCATGACTGGTTTTGAATAATTTGTTAGAAAAAACACTCAAGTAAAGATTGAATATATTGAGAATAAAGCAAAACATGTTACAAATATTGATAATTTTAATATTATATTGATTTTTTATTATTTTAATAATACTAATATAATTTTTTCATAAACATTAATTATATAATAATAACATTATTACATTATTAGTATATTTTTTTATTAATATTAAATAACATTATTTTTTATATTATATACAATTCTCCTTCCATCTGTGTGTTTAACATTCTGTCTCCACATGTAATATTTGCATTCACTTTCACCTCTCCATTGGCGAGTAGGTTGACAATTTTGAAAAAGAATGCGAATATTACATGTGGAGACAGAAAACAAACAGATGAAAATAGAATTGTATATAATATAGAATATTATATTATTTTAATATTAATAATAAAATATACAAATAATGTACTAATGTTATTATTCGTAAATATTGGTAATTATTTCTAATTATTGGTAATTATTTCTAATTATTGGTAATTATTTCTAATTATTGGTAAATATTGGTAATTATTGGTAATTATTCCTAATTATTGGTAATTATTACTAATTATTGGTAATTATTACTAATTATTACAAATTATTGGTAATTATTACTAATTATTGGTAATTAATACTAATTATTGGTAATTAATACTAATTATTGGTAATTAATACTAATTATTGGTAATTAATACTAATTATTACTAATTATTGGTAATTATTGATAATTATTACTACTTATTGGTAATTATTGATAATTATTACTACTTATTGGTAATTATTACTAATTATTGGTAATTATTACTAATTATTGGAAATTATTACTAATTATTGGTAATTATTACTAATTATTGGTAATTATTACTAATTATTGGTAATTATTACTAATTATTGGTAATTATTACTAATTATTCCTAATTATTGATAATTATTGGTAATTGTTCCTAATTATTGGTAATTATTACTAATTATTGGTAATTAATACTAATTATTGGTAATAAATACTAATTATTGGTAATAAATACTAATTATTGGTAATTAATACTAATTATTGGTAATTATTGGTAATTATTGTTAATTATTGGTAATTATTACTAATTATTGGTAATTATTGCTAATTATTACTAATTATTACTAATTATTGGTAATTATTACTAATTATTGGTAATTATTACTAATTATTGGTAATTATTACTAATTATTGGTAATTATTACTAATTATTGGTAATTATTACTAATTATTGGTAATTATTACGAATTATTGGTAATTAATACTAATTATTGGTAATTAATACTAATTATTACTAATTATTGGTAATTATTGATAATTATTACTACTTATTTGTAATTATTACTAATTATTGGTAATTATTACTAATTATTGGTAATTATTACTAATTATTGGTAATTATTACTACTTATTGGTAATTATTACTAATTATTGGTAATTATTACTAATTATTGGTAATTATTACTAATTATTGTTAATTATTACTAATTATTGGTAATTATTAATAATTATTGGTAATTATTAATAATTATTGGTAATTATTACTAATTATTCCTAATTATTGATAATTATTGGTAATTGTTCCTAATTATTAGTAATTAAATGAATAATTACTAATAATTAGGAATAATTACCAATAATTACAAATAATAACATTATTAGTATATTTTATTATTAATATTAAAATAATATAATTTTCTAATTTATATACAATTCTCCTTTCATCTGTGCGTTTTCTATCTCCACATACAAATAATACATGTGAAGACAGCAAACACACAGATGAAAAGAGAATTGTATATATATAAAAAATTATATTATTTTAATATTAATAATAAAATATACTAATAATGTAATAATGTTATTATTCCTAATTATTGGTATTTATTATTAATTATTAATATTTATTCTTAATTATTAAAAATTATTACTAATTATTCCTAATTACCATTAACTATGAACAATACTAATAATTTAAATTTATTAAGTAACAAAACAATGTAAACATAATTAAATTACAACTAATTAAGAATAATTGAAACTAATAAAAAATTAAAAATAAATATTAAATTAAAATAAACATAAATACCTTGAAAATTGATCTGCTCTGATCGTTCTTCAAATCTTTAATATCAACTCCGGAGAAAAAAATTAAACTGGAGGAAAAATGAACTTTAGAAATACAACTTTGAGAGAAGAAGAAGATGGAGTTTGATAATGATTTGAAAAAAACGGATGGGGGTATTTATAGGTTAGATTATTTGCGACGGGTCCATTTGCGACGGGATTCCCGTCGCAAATAGTGTTATTTGCAACGGTACTCGTCGCAAATACCTTAGCCAACATTTATTACGGTCAACGGTTAAATAGTTATTTGCAACGGGACCCGTCGCAAATAACCACCTGCCGACATACTATTTGCGACGGGGGAATATTCCCGTCGCAAATACCTTTTACCGCCGCCGGTTATTTGCGACGGGAATATTCCACCGTCGCAAATAAGTTTCCCGCGATTTGGCACGCAAACCGTGCCAGTCCTTTTGCGACGGGGAAAGCTATCCCGTCGCAAAAGGCTACTTATTTGCGAAGGGCAAATAACCCCGTCGCAAATAAGTTTTTAACAGGACTATTTGCGACGGGATTTATTCTCATCGCAAATAACCCGTCGCAAATACCCATTTTTCCCGTAGTGATAAAAATTCAGTTTGGGAAAAAAATTCTAATAACATTAAAATTTTGATGAATAGTGAAAAATACTAAATTTTAATTGAAGACAACTTTTTTAATCGAAATAATTTATAGTGATAAATTATGCATTTTAATGGTTTGTAAATATAATTAGATTATATTTTTATCATTTAATACAATTTAGTTCATTATAATTAATTTCACATTTAAATTTCATATAAACACATGTCAATCTTTTGATAGTTTTTACTTTTAAAAAACTCATTTTTTTGGTTTTGATAACAGGAATTAATTTCAAATTAATTAATGAAACTTATATGTTTTTAATTTGGTAAAATATAATTAATTTTTGAATTCATAATCTCAAAATTAGCTTAAGGTGAATTTTTGGTATTTTTCTGAAAACATCCAATTTTTTATGAATAGTGAAAAACACTACGTTATTGGTTAAAACTGACTTTTTATTTAAATGATTATTTATTTTATTTAAATTTATTTTAATTCAAAATATATATATATAGTACTTATACAAGTTCTATGTAATTCATTGGAGTCATTTTATAACAACATTAGATGTATAAATTTTTATTGAACTTTTTACCCTCTTTTACCCACCTTATAAGAGCATTTTCAAATTTGCATAAAACTTAATTTTATCGCTTCTGTGAATTTTATTTCAAAACTATGAGAGACACGGTTGACATCAGTAAGAAAAATTTGGTTCAATAAGATGAAAATAATATTTTGTGAATAGTAACTTTTGACTTTTATTTACCACGGTTGAAAGTAAATAAGGTAATTAAAGGTAAAAATGATGTTATAATTATCCAAACACATGTCCTAATTTCATTGGAGAAGTTTAACTCGACCAAAAACAACCTTAGGAATAAAATATGATCCTTTAGGTCCACTTGGATTAAATTAGGACATTTATTATTATTTTATTTAAAGAAGAGTTAAAAGTGTTAAATTCAAAGTTTATTAACTAAAACATTTTTAATATAGGGTTATACATAAGATAAATTCGAATATAAATATTAATTAGAAAGATAAAAATATTTTCTACTTAATGGTATTTTATTTATAATTTTTAGAGATTAAATAATTAAATTTATTTCTGACACAATGATGATGTAGTAATTACCCTCTTAATGAAATATTAAAATAATTTATATTATAAATATTAAAATAAATATAATTTAAAATTTTTTATGCAATCCACGAATTTTATAGGTTAATAATACATGTTATGGTTGATTAGATTTTTTTTTGATGTGATAAGGTTGTTATGACTTTCAAAAAAACAAAATACCAAATAGTGTCAAAATTGACTTAAATTAACTTTTAAAACAAATACTATATTATTGGTTGATATAATATTACTAAAAATATATGGTTTGGAAAAAGGGATTAAATAATATTATATATTTCATTAATTAACCACTTTATGTTCTCTTGGAATTTTAGTGTAAGTTTATTAACCATAGAGCGTAAGAATATAAGAAGACATGGTAAAAGTTAAACTATTTAACTAAGAGTTAAATCTAAAAGATAAGGTTAGAATGGAAACCTAAACTTGTATAAAACCTATTGGTTGAAATTATTTCAACCCATAACCACCTAATACTCAAAATAAATTCATTTTGAGACATTATGAACCGAATATGATTGTACAATAAATTAATATTTTAATCTTTTCTTAAAGTGACCCTCACCCCTCTTATAAAAGGGCACTTCCCCTTCTCTCAAAATCACACCTCCAAACCCATTTATCATGTCCAACCGCTTCCCAAATATCATCCCAACTTACCTCACATTAACCTAGATTCCTTACATTGATCATAAAGCCAACCGAAAGATCCTTTTTGATCAAATCAAAAGGAAACACTAGAAGAAGGGGTAATAATTTCACCACCCCCTTTCAAGTTCTTTTCTTCTTCCACTTCCTCTTTCTTTTTTGTTTCCATACCAAAATAATAACTTCAGTACCTAATACATAATTTTATGTTATTATAAATATGGTACAACAATATTCGTTATTCTATCTATCCTTTAAATGAAAAAGTCACCATACGAGCGTAAGTACGGCTTACTGTCTCCACATCGTGGTGTTGTTCGTTATTCAAACACTTCATTATTTGGATGCTTATAATAATGAGAATAATTTTTGTAAATAATAAATATTACATGTTAATTATCATTTATATAATATATACCATCCAATTACATATGATTTCCCCATCAATATAATGATATTGTGGCTCGTGCGTATGTACGGATTACCGTCTCCACGACGCGATGAGATTCACTTCCACATTCACCATTCAACGATGATTATAAAAATATATATTATTAATAAGTATGTAATATATGACATAATAATTTAAATTAATATATATATATATATGTACTTACATATATCTTATTCACTCACTTCCATTCAATATGATACGGAAACAGAAACAGCGTTTATGGGTACGTACGTCCTATTGTCTCTATAAACGGTGTTTTCCATTTCATATATCTATATATTATACATATTTATATTCTAAATATATATGGTATATAAATCATGTGTTATATTATGTAATTATTTAAATCATGTTCTAAATTATACGATCAAGAATAAGAAGTTAAAACGCATACGATAAAGAAAGCGATTATTACTCAAAATGTTAATTTAACATGGAAATCATTATTAAATGGGTCATAAAGTCATAAATGAATAATTTATGATATAATAAATATTAATATGTTTCTTTAATAATTTAATAACATACTATGGTCTTTATACATGAGGTTAAATGAACCCTCGACCAAAGGAAAGTGCAAAGTAAGGGTTAATTTCACAATCTCTTTATTATCCGATGTTGTTTTTACGTAAGTATATACTAGGACCTCTTTATCATCCACATACATGTTTTCTTAAAAATATATTTCAAAACTTTTTAAATATTTACTAGATTATGGGTTAAAGTCATTTATACCCTTATTTGACCTTATATGTTTTTAAAGGAATCTTTCCATCGTTTTCCAAACAAGGTACTTTATGACCTTTTCAACAAAATTAAGGTAAGAATGTTTTTTTAACTTATATGGCAGGTGTGGATATTTTTTGCTGTTATAAAATCATCAAGGCTTCCCTTACAAGCTATAAGAATATTTTCAAAATAAATTTTTTCTTTTATAATTATGTGACTCTTAAATGATTTCAAAATAGAGAGAGATATTTCT
Organism: Viscum album; assembly: GCA_963277665.1. Lineage (NCBI taxonomy): Eukaryota > Viridiplantae > Streptophyta > Magnoliopsida > Santalales > Viscaceae > Viscum > Viscum album. The sequence continues at coordinate 331,217 of CAUJRU010000472.1, read as the reverse complement.
CTCAAATAGTTTTGATTTCGTATATGTCAACAACCTTTGATAAATTTTACACTTGTTTGAAGTTGATTTATTAGGATAAAAATATAGCATATTGTATTTAAGTTTTTTTATATTTTTTATTTTGGATGTGTTATTTTTATACCATTCATGGTTTATGGTTAAATTTTTGACGTTTCATGTGCTATTTTTAATACGAATGTTTATGTTATGTTTCAACCTTTTCATATGAGGAATGTATTGGACATAGTATGTGATGGGTGGATCCCACTATACCTCCTTGGTGCTTTGGAAGGTCTCATGAGACAATTATATTTGAAATTTTTCGAGTCCTTTCCCAATTTTATATATGGTTTTGGTTGAGGCCTAAATCATCTTTAGACGTCTTGGTCGAGGCCTTGATAAAATGTTTTAGAATGTCCCGCATTATAAATTCCCTCATTATGAAAATATTATTGACGATTCATGTGCTTATTCGACTGGTAGAATACCCATGACTATGTTTTATTATGGGATTATTTACTCATCTCATTTTCCTTCCATAAAGTTTTCATGTTTATTATTTGTAATGTCATGTGTTTTAAATTATTCACCATGCCTAATGTTTATATTATCTTCCACTATATTTCTTACCCTTACTGAGCATTTGAGCTCACCCCTTTCTTATGTTTTACTTTCCCAGGATTCCAATAAGATTATAATGTTTGATAGTAAGGATTAAGCTAGGGGATTAAAGGTGTTCTCAAAGGATCATTTATGCTTTGTTTAATTTTTTAACGTGTAATGTAATTTTCATGTATGTAATCTATTTTCCAAGACTGCTAAACTGATAGGTCTTTTGGGACTTGATTCCTTTTAATCATGTCAATGTATTAAAATAATGCACCGACTCTGGACTTCCAAGGTTGGGGTGTTACATTTGGTATCAGAGGAAGTTTATCAGCAACCTTGGAAATTGATTTATATAAACTCTGATTAGAGAACATTACCCTAAGATAGACTTTGAGTATTAATGTATAAGAACATCTTATAATTTTGGTAATGTAGAGATTTTGTGAATTTTCCAAGAAATACATCCCTGTTTGGATACGAGCAGGTAGAGGAAGCTCAGGCACTGATGTACCTAGGAATGAAAACTCTTACAAGGAGTTTTGGGCTTGACTTGGGGTATCCTGGTACAAGAAAAAGGGCCTTGTTGCACTCTTGGTTACGACACGGCCATGGGATTTGATTAGGATAATTTACATTTTCTTTACAAACTATTATGAAGGATTTAGGATTAAATACTTCCTCAAAGAAAACATTTTATGATTATAAGTTATATGCAAAATCTTTTCAATTTATGTTAGGTATTTTACAAGTTTGGAATTATGAATTATGATTAATAAACTAACATGGTGTATGCCATTATTTAGAAATAACTCCTAGTAGAAGGAATGAAATTCCAGTAATACACATGATTGAAAGATTAAGAAGGATCGTATCTTTCATGGTATTAATCCAACATTTAAAAGGGAAATAGTCTCCCACGTATTCTCATCATATGAAGAAATAATATCATGTGTTAATAAGATAAGTAAATAATTCTATGAGTCAAATGGATTTGAAGGGAAGCAAGAAAATAAAAAGATGGTTGAGAGAAAGATGCATAAAGTGAAGAGGGGAAAGAAGGATTTTTCCATATGTGATAACTGTGGAAAGAATCACCTTGGTAAATTCTTGAAGGGAGTGGGAGTTTGTTATATGTATGGAGAAAAAGGACACCAAGTATGTGATTGTAATGGTAAGAAAAAGGTTTCAAATATACAATGCTTCATCTGCAAGGAGTCGGGATACTACGCGAATCAATGTCCAAATCATTAGAGTATGCCCCAAATGATGCTATTGTATAATAATCAAGTTATGATACTACCACAGATGAAGAGTAATGACTAGTGTTATTATGTTGTTATTAAAGAATTATTTAATTTGAGTTTTGTATCAATGATGTACTGGTTATATGAATTATGGAAATAAATAAGGATTGCACCGAAGTTCTATTTCATTAAGTATTTGAGGTTGTATGGTACCAAGTAAAGTGACACAGTTTCAGGTCAATTTTTTGGAAAAAACAAGGTTAAAGGAAAGGTAAACCATAATATGGTCTTGATACTTAGGTAGTGATTTTAGAATAAGAGATGGCTGATTTGGATAAATTATACTGGATATTCTTGACTACCTTGGAACTGATTAATGGTTTTTTTATTCCATCATTGTTGGAATATTCAAAATTTTTGGATATAAGGAATATATCTAGTATTCTATAAGGAATAGGGGAGCCTGAATGTAATCAATATGGTTTTATGGTAATTAAAAGTGTTACCATGTTTTAAAAGAATACATCATGAAGGTATTCATATGTTATTACGTGGAAAAAGATATATTTATTTTGTTTACCTTCCTTATAAATTTTGTACTGTGAGTTTGGACAGAAGTATTTTGGATAAGTCTAAAGTATGTAATGAATTAATTTTGACATTGGATACTATTATTAAGGTTAAAGTATTTCTTAAGATTATTTTTGGATTGTTATAAATAGGACAACCCAGAAGTTGGGCGACAACCCGTCATGTCCGGAAAGGGCGCGAGACTTGAACCCACAACCGAAAGGAGACAAGGTTGCATCACCTGCCACTGGCCTATGTGATGTCCTGGTTTGTGTAGTGTAGATTTTTTAAACAGTCTAACAAATGAATTATAAATTCATTATTTTTGGAACCCAATACGATTATGATAAATAGAATATTTTTGAATTCTATTATCTTGTGGAGTGAAAGATGAGTTTGGGGTAGGAATTAGTTGAAGGGAAAAACTCTACTTATCAAGTATATTTTTTCCTCTTATTCTATGAATAAATTAATTCTAAAACATTAGGGATGGAATATTAAAACCAAAAATGTGTTTTCTTGATACCTTATGTTTTGTTAAACCAACAATATTTTAAATCACCATAGATTTATAGATTTTAGGCCCTCAATTTTACACATATTTGTGATTGATGACCTCAATCACTCTCTATAAATATTTATGTTTTTATTCCAATTATGTGCCTCTAATTTCCACTATTGTTCTCCTAATCGAGATCATAATTTAGTGGTGAATTTTTCATTTCCCTTTCCCTCTTATTAAGACTAAATTTTATTAACATAATTTTCGATATGGGTTTTCCACAAAGGTATTTTTCTATTTTTAACCATTTATTTTTGAAGAAAAATTTCAAATTTTGAGGATGCGATTTATTAAAAGAGGAGAAAATGTAACACCCACAGATTTTATAGTACGTTATCTCATTAAAGTAATTCAACAACCTGTGCTACACGAAACACCGAGTTCAAGCACACCACAACTTACTAAACTAGCCATTCAAAAATCTGTTATGAATATTATTAACTACATTTTGAATCTTATATAATTTATATAATTTTAACACCCATATTATGTGATTCTTAGGCATAATTTGAGAACAAATTCATTTTTTTTAATGTAATTTTACCACCTTTTAATGGAGAACCCTTTTTAAAACCAATATTTGACACTTTTATATATTCAATTTAATGAACTTATATTCTTATTTAGAATCATGACATAAAAATTTAGTTTGGATAAAAAAAATTATGATAACTTTCATATTTTGATGAATAGTGAAAAATATGAAATTTTAATTGAAAAAAAACATTTTAAATTGAAATAATTTATAGTGATAAATTATGAATTTGAATGGTTTGGAAGTATAATTAGATTATATTTTTATCATTTAGTACAATTTAGGTCATTATAAGTAATTTCACACTTAAATTTGACATAAACACATGTCAATCTTTTGATAGTTTTAACTTTTAAAAAAACATGCTTTTTTGGTTTTGACAATGGGAATTAATTTTAAATTAATTAATGAAACTTATATGTTTTGAATTTGGTAAAATTGAATTAATTTTTGAATTCATAATATCAAAATTATCTTAAGGTAAATTTTTGGTATTTTTCTGAAAACATCCAATTTTTTATGAATAGGGAAAAACAATGCGTTATTGGTTAAAACTAATTTTTTAATTAAATAATTATTTATTTTATTTAAATTTATTTGAAGTAAAAAATATATATTTAGTACCTATATAATTTCAATTTAATTCATTGGAGTCATTTTATAATAAAATTAGATGTATAAATTTTTATTGAACTTTTTACTGTCTTTTACCCACCTTCTAGGAGCATTTGCAAATTTGTATAAAACATAATTTTACCTCTTCTGTGAGTGGAAATTAAAAAATCCAAGAGACTTGGTTGACATCATTGATTAACGTTTGGTTCAAAAAGATGAAAATAATATTTAGTGAATAGTAACTTTTGACTTTTATTTACCACGGTTAAAAGTAAATAGGGTAATTAAAGTTAAAAATGATATTATAATTACCCTAATACATGTCCTCATTCTATTGGATAATTTTAATTCGACCCAAAACAACCTTAGGAATAAAATATTATCCTTTAGTTCCACTTAGATTAGATTAGGACATTTATTATTATTTTATTTAAAGAAGAGTTAAAAGTGTTAAAATGAAAGTTTATTAAATAAATCATTTTTAATATAAGGTTATTGATAAGATAAATTCAAATAATAATATTCATTATAAATATAAAAATATTTTCTATATAATGGTATTTTATTTATAATTTTTAGATATTAAATAATTGAATTTATTTATGACACAATGATGATGCGGTAATTACCTTCTTAATGAAATATTAAGAAAATATATATTATAAATATTAAAATAAAACGAATTTAAATGTTTTGATTCCATCCACTAATTTTCAAGGTTAATATGACATGTTAGGGTTGATTAGATAAATTTTTTTTGAATTGATAAGGTTACTATAACTTTCACAAAAACAAAATTCCAAATAGTGTCAAAATTTACATAAATTAATTTTTAAAACAAATACTATACTATTGGTTGATATAATATTACTAAAAATATAAGGCTCTACCTAATGGATTAAATAATATTATATATTTCATTAATTAACCACTTGAGGTTATCTTGGAAGTTTATAGTAAGTTTATTAACCATATAGAGTTTGAATACAAGAAGACACAGTAAAAGTTAAACTATTTAACTAAGAATTAAATCTAAAAGATAAGGTTAAAATAGATACCTAAACTTGTATAAAACCTATTGGTTGAGAGTATTTCAAACTATAACCACCTAATTCTCGAAACAAATTCATTTTAATCCATTATAAACCACATATGATTGTATAATAAATTAATATTCTAATCTTTTCCTAAAGTGACCCTCACTCCTCTTATAAAAGGGAAATTCCCCTTCTCTCAAAATCACACCTCTAAAGACATTTGGATTGGAAAAACCCTTCCTAAATATCCTCCAAACTTCCCTCAAATAAACCTAGAGTCATTACTTTTGTTATAAAGCTATCCTAACGATCCCTTTTGATCAAATCAAAAGAAAACACTTGAAGAAGAGGTAATAATTTCACCACCCTCTTTCAAGTTCATTTCTTCTTCCACTTCCTCTTTCTTTCTTGTTTCCATACCAAAATAATAACTCTAGTACCTCCTACATACTTTTATGTTATTATATATATGGTACAACCATATTAGTTATTCTATCCATCCTATAAATGATAAAGTCACCATACATGCGTATGTACGGCTTACAGTCTCCACATCGTGGTGTAGTTTGTTATTCAAACACTTCATTATTTATATGGGTATAATAATGAGTATAACTGATGTAAATAATAAATATAACATATTAATGGTTATTTATATATGATATACCATCCAATTACGTATGATTTCATTATCAATATAATGATATTGTCACTCGTGTGTACGTACAGATTACCGTCTCCACGACGTGATGAGATTCATTTCAACATTCACCATTCAATGATGATTATAAAAATATATATTATTAATAAGTATGTAATATATGAAATAACAATTATACTTAATAGATATATATATATATATATGTATGTATGTATGTATTTATGTATGTATGTATGTATGTATGTATGTATGTATGTATGTATGTATGTATGTATGTATGTATGTATGTATGTATGTATTTATTTATTTACTTACATATATCTTATTCACTTACTTCTATTTAATACAATATGAAAACAGAAACAGCGTTTATAAGTACGTACGCCCTATTGTCTCCATAAACGGTGTTTTACATTTCATATATCTATATATTATACATATTTATATTCTAAATATATATGATATATATATCATTTGTTATATTCTGGAGTTATGTAAATCAATATCTAAATAATACGATCAATAATAACAAGTGAAAACACATACGATAAAGAAAGCGATTATTACCCAAAATGTTAATTTAACATGGAAATCGGTATTAAATTGGTAGTATAAAGTCATAAATGAATCATGTATGATATAATAAAAATGAATATGGTTCTGGAATAATTTAAAAACATACTATGGTCATTATACAAGAGGTTAAATGAACCCTCGACCAAAGGAAAGTGCAAGGTAAGGGTTAATTTCACAATCTATTTATTATCTGAGGTTGTTTTTACATAAGTATCTACTAGGAACACTTTATCATCAAAATATGTGTTTTCTTAAAAATTTATTTCAAAACATTTTTACTATTTACTAGACTATGGGTTAAAGTCATTTATACCCTTATTTGATCATATATGTTTTGAAAGGAATATTTCTGTCTTTTTCCAAACAAGGTACTTTATGACCTTTTTGACAAAATTAAGGTAAGAATGTTTTTTTAACTTATATAGTAGGTGCAGCTATTTTCTGCCGTTATAATATCATCAAGGCTTCCCTTATAAGCTTAGAAGAATATTTTCAAAATAAATGAATTCTGTGACTCTTAAATGATTTCAAAATAAAAAGAGATATTTCTCTCAAATAGTTTTGATTTCATCTATGTCAACATCCTTTGATAAATTTTACACTTGTTTAAAGTTGATTTATTATGATACAAGGTTTTGTGATATGTTTGACTTTGGATGTGTTATTTTTATACAATTCATGGTTTAGTGTTAAAGTATTGACATTTATTATGCCATTTTTAATATGAATGTTTATGTTATGTTTTAATCTTTTTATATGAGGAATGTATTGGACTTAGTATGTGATGGGTGGAGCCCGATATAGCTCCTCGATGCATCGATAGGTCTCATGAGACAATTATACTAGGAATTGGATGAGGCCTTTCCAAATTTTTATATATGGTTTTGGCCAAGGCCTAAATCATTTTTAGGCGTCTTGGTCGAGGCCTTGACAAAATGTTTCAGAATCTCCCGCATTATACAATCTCTCATTATGAAAATATTATTGATGATTCATGTGCTTATTCGACTGGTAGAATAACCATGACTATGTTTTATTATTGAATTATTTACTCATATCATATTCCTTCCATAAAGTTTTCATGTTTATTATTTGTAAAGGAATGTGTTTAAAATTATTCACCATGCCTAATGTTTATATTATCTTCCATTGTATTTCATACCCTTACTACTGGGCATTGTTTTATTTTGTAGAACTTTTTTCCTATGATCTAAAATCTTCATCGGCTTCTCTTCATAGTGGAGGTCATTCTCCAATGGTACCACCTCTGGATTGAGTACATGAGATAGATCAGGTATGTACTTCATCAAGAGTGATACATGCAATACATCATGTACTTGAGATAGGTTCAGTGTGAGTGATATTTGATATTCCACCGCTCCAATGTGATCAAGGATCTCAAAAGGGCCAATGTACCTTGGACTAAGCATTCCCTTCTTCCAAAATCTCATAACTCTCTTCTACGATGATATATGGAGGGATACCATGTCTCCAACATCGAACTCTAGGTCTCATAGATGATTATCAGCATAGCTCTTTTATTGACTCTGATCATCATTAATGTGTTTCTAGATGGTCTTAACCTTCTCCACCATTTCTTGAACCATTTCTGGACCTATTAGTTTTGGCTCCCCAAATTCATCCCAACATGCTGGTGTTTGGAACCTCTTCTCATGCAGGGCTTCATAAGGAGCCATTTGGATGCTTGACTGTAAACTGATATTGTAAGAGAACTCAAATAGAGGAAGATGTTGATCCCATCCTCCTTTGAAGTACATTGAGCATGCTCTCAACATTTCCTCAAGTGTTTGGATAGTCTGCTCAGCTTGTACATCATTTTTAGTATGATAAGTCATACTGAAGTTCAACTCAGTATTTAGAGCATGTTGAAGAATCTTCTAGAACTTAGAGGTGAATCTTGGATCTTGATCAGATAAGATGGATAGTGGTACTCCATGAAGCCTTACCACTTCTCTATTATATATCTGTGTTAGTAGATCCAAATAGAAATCCTCTCAAATTGCAATGAAGTGTGCAGTCTTTGTATGACAATCCACAATAACCCATATAGAATTGTTTCTTTTGGATGTCTCTGTAAGTCCAGTGACAAAGTCCTTTGTGATGTTCTCCCATTTCCATGCTAGTATGGGTAATGGTTAAATCATCCCCTTAGACTTATGTCCCTCAGCCTTCACTTGCTGACATACCAGGCACTTTGATGTATACTCAGTGATATCCTTATTTATGTTATCCCACCAATAATGCTCTCAGTGATCTCAATACATCTTTTTGTTTCCTAGGTGAATGGAGAATTTTGAACTATGTGCATTATCCAAAAGTTAATTATTTAAATCTAAATTTTATGTAACACATAATATTGTCTCAAATATCACAATTACTTCTTCATTAATATTGAACTCCGAGAATTTCCTTTTTCTGATAGTTTACAATTTCTTCTGAATTCCAACATCATTCTTTTGATCATACTTTAACCTTTCCAAAAGAGATGGTTGAGCAATCATTTCCGAAAGGATTGATGATGTTCCCTTATTTATGATTCTCACGTCCATCTTCTTCAAATCTAAGAAGAATGGATCCTTTTTAATTCTCATCAATGAGAGAATCATTGGATCATTTCTACTTAGAGAATCTTCCACCCTTTTTTATTTCCCATGGTGGTAATGGATTGAGAATTCATAGTCTTTGATCAGCTCTAACCATCTTTGTTGGCACATGTTCAAATTTTTTTGTTTGAATATATACTTGAGGCTTTTGTAATCCATATATATTTTACACTTCTCCCCAAAGAGGTAATGTCACAAAATATTCAAAGTGAATATTACTTCAACCAACTTCAGATAATGTGTTTGATAGTTTTTCTCATTAACTTTCAATTTTCTTGAAGCATAAGCAATGACTTTTTCATTTTTCATCAACACACAACTCAGGCCCTTCTTCAAAGCATCACTGAAAACCACAAAAATTTCTCTACTTGTGGTTAATGTGAGTTTGGAAGCAGTGATAAGACTCTTTTTTAACTCCTTGAATCTCTCTTCATATTCATCACTCCAAGAAAACTTTACTCCCTCTCGAGTTATCTTGGTAAGAGGGTTTGACTATTGTGAGAAATTTCTCACAAATTGGAGATAATACCCAGATAACCCCATAAAGATATTGATATTTGTCACTAATTTTGGCCTCGGTCATCCCTCAATTGTAGTTGTCTTGGAGGGATCCATAGATATCCCTTTTCTTGTGATAATATGACCCAATAATGGGACTTTCATCAACCAGAACTCACCATTTTTGTACTTTGCATAGAGATTTTCCTTTATCAAAGTCTCTAGTACAGTTCATAGATTCTCCTCATGATCCTTAATCGTTTTGGAGTATATTAGAATATAGTCTATAAAGACTACCAAAATTTGTTGAGGTAATCTCTAAAGACTCTAATAATCAAGTCCATGAAGATTTCTAGAGCATTAGTGAGTCCGAAAGACATTTCTATGAATTCATAGTGCCTGTATCTTGTACGAAAAGTAGTCTTTTGGATATCTTCCTTCTTCACCCTTACTTGATAATATCTTGACCACATATCGACCTTGTAGAAGTATTTTTCTCCATGTAGTTGATCAAACAAGTCATAAATTTCTGTCAGATGATACTTATTCTTTATTGTAATTTTTTTGAGCTCGCGATAATCAATGCAAAGGTGCATCGACCCATCCTTCTTTTTAACAAAGAGGATTGGTTTACCCCATGGTGAAGCACTTGGGTGTATAAACCCTTTGTCCAGATTATCTTGTAGTTGTTTATTCATCTCCTCAATCTCCACAACATCCATTCTATACGGAGTCTTGGAAATTGTCAACACCCAAGGTATAAGATCAATCAAGAATTCAACATCTCTTCTTGGAGGAATACTAGAAAATTCCTCAGGAAACACTTCAGCAAATTCCCTCACAAAAGGCATGTCTTCAAGGATAGTTTCTTCCTTAGACCCATTCATTAGAGCAAGATACAAATGCTCATAGGGAAGTAATATCCATGCTTGAGATAATGGTTCTAAATAAGATGCATCCTCATCCTTTCACTTGTATAGAATCAGGGGTCAATTCTCCATATGGAGAGTGATTTCTATCTCAATTTATGTTGTCTCTATATAAGGAAAGTCGATCCATGCTAAGAATTGAATCAAATTCCACCATAGGGAGTATGACGAGGTTCACTGGAAATTTCAATCAACAAAATATGACAGGGGAGGAGTTATATTTATGGGATGTAATGATTGCTCCATTTTCTATTCTCACTAACATCATTACTTCCATAATTTGTGGTGGTGATGGGATTGTTCTACTAAAATTTTAGGATATAAAAGAATGCGTAGAACCAGAATCAAAAATTAAATTCTCTATTCTTGAATTAATAACTAGCTTACCTATAACCACTTCATTGTCGGGGTTCACTTCGACCAGATTGATATAAAAATCTCACCCTTTCTTCCTTGGAGGTTGTTGGTTGCCTCCAAAAACCCTTTTCTTAGGGCGCTGGTTTGCAAAGTGCCCTAGTTATTTTTAGTTGAAGCAATGAAAAATGCATTGAGGGTTGAACATAGTGTTCCTCTCCTCGGTCACAGCTTTTGGTTTTTCTTGCTGATAGTTAATAGCCAGGTTCCCTTATCTTCTACACCTAAAGCATTTTATCATCCCCTTCAGGCAATTTCTAGGGTTCTTCTTTCAGCACCGTTGGCAAGTGGGGTTTTGGATTTTCTTAGCACTGTTGGATTTATCCATCAGACCACCAGAATTAAATTCCACCTTATTCTTCTTATCCCCATGATTCCATTGAGATTTTCTGATCTCCATTTCTACATTGAGGGTACATCGGATGATTTCCACATAGCTCTCAAAGTCTTGGATCGATAGGGATTTCCATACGCTATGTTTTATCCTACCAAATAAGTGGTCAAACTTTTATTTGGGGGTAATGAAAAATATAGAGGCATATTTTGCAACCCTTGTAATGTTTTTCTCATACACTCCGATAGATATTTCATCCTTTTTCTTGAGTACAAGGAAGACCCTTTCCATCTTAAGATGGAGGTTGCGTAGAAAACATTATCGAAAAACATTTTCTAGAAATACTTCCATTCCAAAAGCTTCATATCTTCATCAGGATTAATTTTTTTATAAATTTTCACCCTTGATCAGCTTCGCCCTCCATACGATAACGATCCAGAAGCACCTACTCTTGTTCAGAACATTTAAGGATGGAGAAGATCTTCTCAATGGATTTGATCCATTGTTCGGAGATTGAGGGATCAGATGATCCATTAAAAGTATGAGGACATTGTCTCGTGACGCTCTTGATTTTGTCTTGTTCTTTATTAGGTTGGGTTGAACATTCCTCTTGACACATGTTTCTATTAAAAACTTGAGTTAACTTTGAGAGTATCGTGAAAATTTTTGTGATTCTTACGCCCATCAAATTGGGAATCTCATTAGAACAGTCGTCACATTGATCTTCGCATTGGTTGTTAGCCTGTGTCCTCCTATTACTGGCTATTAAGTGGAATAAAAGGAAATTTAGGGGTAAAACATAAAGGGTAATCCAATGAAAAAAAGGGATAACTTATAAATTACTTTTATTTCCTTAACTTATGAATTTATAGCCTTCAATCTATGTTATCCATGATCTACTAACCAACATATATTCTTAGGGGTATTTTTGTATTACCTTAATAATGGTTCATAATAAGCTTATGAATTTACCTAATCATATCCCCAAGAAGTGTCATAACCAAGAGTGCAGCAAGGCTCATTGTTAAGCACCTATTCTAGTTCGATTCTAGATTAATGCAGTGTTTTTGGGTTTTACCCCTAGATACATATGTGTTAGAGCCACCTCTACCTGCTCGTATCCAGATAGAGATTTATTTTCTTGATAAACCACTTACTCAATACTCAAAAAAATAGGGATGTTGTTATTATACTTATTCTTATCCCTAAGGATTTCACTAGGGTTTTCTAAACCTAATCCTAAAAAATAACTAAACCTATCATCTGATACCAACTATAAAAACCCTTCTCTTTATTATGCACATAAACATGATTAATTACATAAACTTACACTTAAGAAAAATTTTAGGATCAAGAGGTCTAGTGTCTTGGGAAATTAGGAACATTACATAACAACTTATTACATAAAACCCAACAACTTTATCGAAAACTTCTTTTACATGACCACAACATTCCTTCATACTTATCATTGCATAGGATAACCTTAGGATGTTCATAAGAAAAGGGTGATATATAAAGCCCAGTAAGAGAGTAAAAAAGGAATAACATGAAAAATATAGTACATGTTAGGAAATAGGCATATCAGTGGAGCATAATAGAAACATGAACAAAAGTCATGATATAGCATGATTATCATAACATGGAAATGTGACCACAACATTTAACATGTTATTAGAATGGGACAAAGCTTATTGCACATGGATCATGCATAAACCCTCATTGAACTTTAATTATCGTGAGTAAAATCTCATTGTACTTGATGTATAATGATACTAATCTTTACCCAGTGCATTGAAGCAATATCAGGGTGCGCCCTTCTTAATCATTTCATTTCATGCATAAGTGTGCCACATGGATCGTATAACATGGAATAATTAGACATCATAATTTATTCCATGATAAAGTAATGTGGAATTAATACATGAAACTCTATAATCAATAAGTAAATGTGCATAAAGGTGAATACTCTTGATAGAAAAATGGGTATGGTATTCACTACATAATGACTTTTTCTTGGAAAATTGCAATGCAATTTCGGTAGCATAACGGCGTGACGTAAGAATTCAAAAATTGTTTGATGAGAGATAAAGGTATGCCTATAAATATGTAAATTAAATGGAAATTAAGGGGTTCATATAGATATATGTCCCAACATATGTAATGGAATTTAGATTCATAATACAAAATAATTGTTTGAATGTAAATGAGGAGATAAAAATCCCTTACGGAATTTCGGCATGGTAACAAGTGTACATGGTAGAAATTAATGAGAGAGAAAGGGGTTTTTCATCATTAAAAAATAAGTAGGGAAGTATGGGGGAGGTTTGAAATCATACCCAAACATTTTTAATTGAAAATAAAATTGTATAACAGCATAATGAAATTTGGACAAAAATGAGAAAGGAAGAAATCCTTTACTTGGAAATGTGATCCCAACAGCTTGGGAGAGGCTTGAGAGAGGATTATTTAGAGATTTGGGATCCTTTTAATGATTTTAGAGAGTGGAGGGAAGGGTTTGTTCAAGATATAAATGGTTTGAGTGAAGAGGAATGGGATATTGAGTGGGTTTATATGGGAAAGGAGAGGGAATTATTTAATATTTAGGTTTTGGACACCACACATTAAACAAATAAAACCCACAAACCATCACATGGTCTTTTCCCATGGTGTTTTCCAAAGGGGATTGGAAAACATGATTTTATGAATCCAATGGCCTAAATTATGAAAATATTAGGCTTACCTATGTGGAGGTGAGTCACACTCTCAAGGAAATCATTTTAAAATGTTAAAATGTTTTATAAGTTTTGGAGGGTTCACTTAGGCTTTGTAAAATAAGTAAAACAAATATAAAATCAAATTATTTTAAAGGTAAAACATATATTGGCCTAAAATACCTTTTATAGTATTTTATTACATCACTATTGGGTCAATATTATGTCATAAAACACATTATATATTTTAACGGTAATTAATTTTAACCCAAAAATTCGACTTTCTTAGAAAATTATGAAAAATTCACCATTGGATAATTTCGATATCCTGATTCCAAAAATAATATTAATTTTATCTAAATAATGTTCTAAATATTTTAATTTTCACTTTTAAAATAAAAAGTGACATTTATTGATGATTCATAGGTTTAGACAAAAATATTTTTCAAACCTCAATAAAAATTACAATTGTATTCATAAATATTATACGATCATTTATATTTAATAAAAATTAATTTAGTAATAATAATATTTTATGAAAATATTACTTAATTAAAAAATACATTAATCCATTAAAATATATTTCTTAATTGAATATTAACTAAAAATACTATTTGTAATTTAAAACCCATTTATAAAGTAACAATAATAAAATGAATGTATATTCTTTATTCTATACAAAAATAATGAACATAAATATAGTTTTAGGGTCTTGTTACATAAACCCTTATAACACCCTCATAGTCCTAAGGCTAAGGTGTGAGATGGGGATAGACTCTTGGGGAGGCTCAGATAACATCGCTTGGGTGGTAATCTCTATTGAATTCCACTTCTCCTATAGGTGGTTATGTTCAAGATTAATGTGTTGAATCTGGGATTGGGCTTGGTCAAAAGAGAAGCCCAGTGACACCACCTCCTTTCTGAGATCTGACAAATGGGCTTTGTATGGAGAAAATCTACTAGATGATGTCATCGCTTACTTTGTCTGAGTAAATTGGATTTGTTAAAGCCCTATATTTATACTAATCATGTGATCACTATTCAATGGATATATTAGAAACGGTATCAATTCATAATGTTGTTTTGAAATCCAAAAACATAAAACCAAGGAATTGAATATGTTTCATATAACCATATTACATAATAATATATTTAATTAGATCCAGAAGAGTTTTCATTAATAAAATATTGGGTTGTTACTACAGAAGAGGAAAAATTATGTTTAACAGCTAGGTTACAACTACCTCCTATAATTAAGTGTTTGTTTCTCAAGGGATCAGTGTTTCATGAATTATATATTAAATTTATTTTTAAAAACCTTGGGGTGTTACATTATTCTACCTTAAAAAAAATTCTTCCTTGAAATTACCAGAATTTTACCTCTTAAAAAATTTTGGGTAGGTCTTCTTCATAAGTCCCTCAGGCTACCATGTTGCCTCTTCAATTTTATGATTTTTACAAAGTACCTTTACCAGCCGATTTATTCGATTCATAAACACATGTTCTTTAGTATCCAAAATCTAGATAGTCTCTTCACAGTAAGATAAGTCAAATTCTGATTCTATACCTTCATAATTGAGTGCATATGTTGGGTCTGGAATCAACTTTCTCATAAATGATACAAGGACACATTTTGTACCTTAGAAAGGATAGGCAACATTTCCAAATGATAATTCAGAACTCCAATTCTCTCCATAATTTTAAAAGGACCAATTTACCTGGGGCTTAGTTTACCTTTCTTCTCAAATCTTATAACACCCTTCCGTGGAAATACTTTTAAGAAAACATTATCTCCCACTTGAAATTCCAAATTCTTCTTTCAATTATCATCACAGATATTTTTCTTACTTTGAGATTATTCGATATGGGTTTGAATATTCTTTACCTTTTTTCTTGTTTCCTTCACAAGCTCTAGGACCACAAGATTCCTTTCACCAACTTTATCCCAACACGTTGGTGTATGACATCTCTTTCCATACAATGCTTTATATGGTGCCATTTGAATACTTGAATGGAAACTATTATTGTAGGAAAACTCTACCAAAGTTAAATACTAATCTCACATACCTTGAAAATAAAGTAAGCAAAATCTCAATGTTTATTATAAAATTTAGATCATCCTTTATTATTGTTCGTCATTTTGAGGGTGATAAGCAGCACTCAATCGAAGCTCAGTATCCAAATATTTTTGAATAATTTCTCAAAAATTGGATGTGAATTATGGATCACAATCATACAAAATTGAGAGAGGTTCTCCAAGAATTATCACAACTTCATTGATACAGAGTCGAGCAAGGATCTCCAGTGGAAAATCCTCCCTTATAGAGAGGAAATGTGCAGATTTCGTATATTGATCCCCAATTACCCATATTCCACCATTCCTTATTAGATTTTTGGGTAATAACATGACAAAATCCATGGTGATTTCATCCAATTTTCATGTTGTAATAGGTATAGTTTTCATGAATCCTATAGAATGTTGTTGTTCATCCTTCACTTATTGACAGACTAAACATCCTGATACATAATCAGCAATTTCCTACTTCGGGTTGTCCCACCAGAAATGCTCCTTAGGATCTCTATACATTTTAGTGTTACCAAAATGTATAGATAAATTTGAGATATAGGAATCATCCAATAAATACATTTTCATATTGGGTATAGAGGGAACACATAGCCTCTTCTAAAATTTCAAAATTCCATCTTCACGCATAAAGTCAACCAAATTCCCACAATTCACACCTCTAATTTTATTTTGAAGATTCTCATCGTCAAACTAAGAAGTTTTAATTATTTCTAATAAAGATGGTTGGAAAAAAATTGAAAATGTAATGATGTTTTTCCTTCATTGATAATTCTCATATCCATCTTTACTAGATCCATGAATACAGGATCCCTTTCAATCCTCATTTTGTTTAAAACTTCATGATTCTTCCTGCTCAAGGCATAAGCTACCTTATTTTCCTTTCATGGGTGGTAGTGTGTGGAAAAATAATAATCCTTGAGTATCTCAAGCCATATCATTTTCCCCATGTTGAGTTATTTCTATGATAAGATATATTTTAAACTATTATGATTCATATATATATCACACCTCTCTCCATAGAGATAGTGTCTCCATATCTTCATATAAAATATTATAGCTTCTAACTCAAGATCATGAGTTGGATAGTTCTATTCGTGAATGTTTAACTGCCTTGATGCATAGGCAATAATTCTATCATTCTGAATAAGGACACAGCCAATTCCTTTCCTTGATTCATCACTATAAATCACAAATCCTCCATTTCCTGATGGTAGAGTCAGGATTGGAGCATTCAATAACCTCTATATTGATTCTTTAAAACATTCTTCACATTATTTTTTCCGTACAAACTTTAACCCCTTTACGAGTAATCTTAGTTAATGGGTTATCTAATCAAATGAAGTTATAAATGAAACACCGATAATAACCTGCTATACTATTAAAATTACATACCTTTATTAAGTTCATTGGAGTAGTACATTCTTGGGTAGCTTTTGTATTCATAAGATCAACTAAGATTCCATCCTTAGAGACAATATGGGAAAGAAAGGAAGCTGACTAAAGCAAAAAATAACACTTTCAAAACTTCCCATATTATTCATTTCTTCAAAGAGTCTTCCTAAAAATGTGCAAGTGATTCTCATGATCTTAAAATATTTTTGAGTATATCAGGATATCATCAATAAATACCACAAAAAATTCATCAATATATTCCTTGAAAACTTTATTCATTAGATCCATGAGAAAATAGGGTGCATTAGTTATTCCAAATGCATTACTGTAAACTCATAATGCCCATACCTAGTTTGAAATGTTTTCTTTGAAATATCTTCCTTCCTCACACACAATTGATAATATCTAGATCAAAGTTAAATCTTAGAAAAATATTTTTCTCCATGGAGTTTATCAAATAAATCATAAATTCAAGGCAAGGGATACTTGTTCTTTATTGTAATTGCATTGAATTCTCTATAGTCAATGCACAACCTCATGGATCCATATTTTTTTAACAAGGAGAATAGGGGATCCTCATGGAGAAACACTACGGAGAATAAATCCTTTATCACTAAGTCCTCTAGTTATTTCTTCAATTATACAGATTCTACTATGGCCATTCTATAAGGGGTCTTTTGTATAGGTCTTGAAGTAGTAATTAAATAAATAGAGAACTCAACTTCCCACTCTGGGGGATGTCCAAGTAAACCCTCTGAAAATACATCAACATATTCTTTCATAGTAGCTACATCCTCAATTTGGATATTTATTTACTCACAGATATTGATTTCTCATCCTCCCCAATAATTGAATTCAGTAGAGCTACTGGGGTAGATATAGATAAGAATCTGATGGTGATGTTTCTGCTCTAAAGATAATGGATTCTACACCCTCCTCACAAATTTGAATTTCATTTTTCTTACAATATCCATGTCGAGGATTATGTAAAAGTCTATCATAGGTATGATGATAAAATTGGAAGGTAAATCGTATTTATATTCCATAATGGGGGTAGCCTGACACATCTTTTTTCCAATGAGACTTCCCATAGTGGTTTTGACTAAAAAATCCATTATTAAGGAGAATTGGAAATATCTAATTTTTCAAGAAAACTGGGAAGATATAAATGAATATAATGATCCAAAATCAAATAAAGCATTGGACAAGTTTGAGTAAACAATTATAGTACCTGCCACTACAACATTGGAAACTTCAACTTTACCATTTGGGACTGTATAAGCATGGACTTTCTCCCTTGACATTCTCTGTGGAAGGTTTCCTTGATGCTTAGAAAAATCATTGTAATAATGACCCATATATTTAAAAATTTTGCATTAAAAATTGGTAGCTTATTTCTTTCCCTTACAATATCGAGATTGGTGGACTCCTTCTTCACATTTTTAACAGAATCCCTTTCCTCTTAAATAAGATCTGGGGTGTTTCATTCCACAAGTATCACAAGTGGGAAAACACCCCTTTTTATTCTTTCCTTTATCCATTATTTCTTCTTCCACCCTCTTCTTCTCTTTCTTTTTTTTAAGTCAAAAAACTTAGAGAATTATTTCTCTATCATGATTTTAATAAGACTATATCTTCATATGATAAGAAGGTTTTCTAAACCAGTTCCCTTCAAAGGAATGGATTTAAATCATAAAATATTTGGTTCATATTACTCCTTGGATTATGTATGTAGTTCATACATTTTAACATTACCATCATCTTTTTTTCTTAGATTTAGAAACTATATTTTTATATATGTTTGTTATTCATGAGGAAAGTATTTTCCTCATAATATATCCTTAAAATACCTCAATTTCATATTTTCAATCTCTTCTTCCTCCTTTTTATTTTGAATTAGTGACCACCATTGATCATCATCTCCCAATAAATAATAAACTTCCATAACAACCCTCTCCATTTTGTTACTTCCCAAAATGATAAATATATTCTCTAAGGAACTTATCCACTACTCTACTATGAATAGGTTTATAGATCCATTAAATGATGGAGGTTGTTATCACATAAAGTGGCCTAACATTGGTCCCCCATGTTGTGGTTTAGGTTGATCCATAAAAGTAAGTTTATTGATCATAACCTGAGTCAGTTGTCCTAGTATAGTTATAAGTTGCTCAGCACCACTCCCAACTTCAAAACCAACATTATTATCTTACATAGGGGGAAATCCCTATATGGGATATGTGCGTTTATGCAGTTTCCATTCCTTCCACAAGGTTCCAATTCTAAATGAGGTCATACACTAGATTAGGTTATGAATCATATTTCATAATATCAACTAGCAGAATAATTTACATAAATTGAAATCCAATGCATAGTTAATCCCATAATCATAAACATGGTTTCATTGAGGAAAAACATACTTTTAAATCCTTCAAAATGGCTTGTAAAGGATATGTGAATTATCCTAATCATATCCCTCAAGAGTGTCAAACTAGGTGTGTAGTAAGGCCTCTTGTCCTGTACCAGGAAACCTCAGGTCAAGCCCGAAACACCTTGTCAAAGTTGTTACTCCTAGGTACATCTGTGTCAAAACCACGTCCACTTGTAGTATCCTTATAGGGATGTATTTTCTAATAAGACCCACATAATATCTTCCTTATCAAAATTATAGTATGTTCTTGTATACTTATCTTCAAAGTATACCTTAGGGTTTTTTTCCTAATCTACATTTTTTAAGTGTAGTTTCTAAGTTTCTTATGAAACTTTATTTGATACCAACTGTAAGGACCTAAACCTAGTAGCCCAGAGTCGGTGCCTTATTTTATTACATTGGAATGATTATAATAAATTGATATCCCAAAGGAATAAATAGTTTATTTTTTTTAGAAAACAAGATACGAACATAAGTTCAACATTAAAACCTAAAATGAAATACATAATAGAAAATCCATAGGACTCCAAGATTATCCCTATAAGTCATTCATAATATTAATCTTCACAACCTAGGGAAAATAAAACATAAGAAATGGATGAGATCAAATGCTCAGAAAGGGTAAGTAATATAAAATAAGTTATCATAAAAATAAACACTAGTAATGATGAACAACTAAAAACACGTGCCTTTAAAAATATAATTGAGCATATTATAGCTGGAATGAAATATTATTAAATACATCCATATAAATGATAATAATAGAATGAAACATAACCATTGATATTATACTACTCTAACGATCACATGGTTTATCAATTACTAATACCATATGTAAGAACTCGGTTCTTATTCTTGCAATACAGGTTTCTTCTTTTCCAATTTCCTTAAGTGTTTTTGAGAAAATAAGGAAAATGGGGAAAATTATCAAATTTTGTGGGTACACGCCGTGTACTTTTCCACATGCTATGTACTTTGGCCATGTGGGAAGAGTACACAGGGCCTATAGGACTGCCAATGATGAAGGGTGTAAAAACTGACTACACGCTGTGTACTTAGTATTTACATGTCATGTAATAATTCGGAAAGTGAATAGTAAGGTGGTGGAGATAGCCACCAGCTGAGTGACAGCACATGCCATGTATTTATAAATACATGTTGTGTACTCATGTTGGAAATTGAACAATTCGGTGATGAAAAGTAGCCACCAGAGGAACGGTTAAATGATGAAAGTACACGTCGTGTACTTGAGAGTACATGTCGTGTACTTGAGAGTACACGCCATGTACTTGAGAGTACATGCTGTGTAGGTTTTTTCTGCTTAAAATGGGTAGTAGCCTCCTCTTTGGATAGAGGAAGCTTAGAAAGTCGGAGGAGAGCAAGAGAGACGGCGGGAGCTTGGAAGATCTCCTGACTGCACACCGGTAACCCGATTCATACATCGTCGATCTCCTTGGAACTGCACAGGTAAGCTCTTACTTCTCCTAGAGCCTTTCTTACCAATTATTTCATGAGGGAATGTTATTTGAGTTTGAACGGGATTATGTTCATCTCAGATCTGCTATGTTCTCATTTGTTTCTGGAGGCGTCGTTCACGTATACCGATCAGAGACGATCAAGGTAGGTGGTCTGGTGTTTAAATTAAAACATCTCATTTTTATTGTGTACCGTAATGCTATGCGCCCATGTTTGGGGTGTCATATGGATGAGGCCTTGACTGATTAAATACCTAGAGTTGCATAGGTAATTTAATGAATATGTATAAATTGTTGTTTGGGATCGCTGACTTGATCTAGGGCCACCCCAAGGGTGAATTTCCCTAGTTTATCCATTTGGCCAGGATGCCTATGGGTAAGTCATGATTATAGAATGCTTTGGGTTTTCTTGAGAGAAAATTTATATATAATTTATTGCTTATGTGTTGGGCTCGGCCTGGTTACTTTCTAAGCCTGAGGGCAGTGTTTTTCTTAGCCTAAGGGCAGTGATTCTTTTATCCTGAGGGAAAGATTCGTTATGCCTGTGGGAAGTAGATTTTTTTCTTGTGGGAGATAATTTGTAAACCTATGGGAAATATTCATTTTGACTATGGGAAATCACCTGCGGATTTCATTTCTGTTTACCTGAGGGTAAGTATGTTATGTCTGAGGACAATTTTAACATAAATATTCACCATGGTGTTTTTCTATATATGTTATACATGCCAAGTTAGAGAACAGGCCTGGCATGGTTAAAGGAATATAAAAATGGAAATATGACTGGTAAAGTTAGTTAATTTTGAGTACTGATTAGTTTATTGCATTTACTACTGCATACTATTGTTTCACATTTTCACTGACAGTTGGGCATGGGCCTTTGGTGGGTTCCAACTAGGATTTATTTCTCACACCCTATTTGTGTCATGTCTTCGGCCCAAACTGATTACATTTCTGCAGGTGTGGATAAGAGAAAGGGTACCTATACAGGTACTTGATTGTAGCAGAGGAGTGGGAGAGCATGGGACCAATCTTAGGCTAGCGATGTTGCGGCATTTTGTTTACTCTGCTTTGTTTTTGTTTGGTTGTACCTTGTATTTTGAGTTGTATAGTATTTTTTGTAGTGCATCCTATTCTGGATGATTTCATAGAATTAGTGACATGCTGCATCTATATATATATAACTTCTTAATCTCTTTTACTTCGGTTTTCCATTTCAGTTGTATATTGTCTACTAATTCCATTGTTGCATGTTATTTATCTTTTCCACTGCACTACACTTTGACAAATGAGGTCATAGTTTCCCCACTATCAGACATGGATCCTCGTTTCTAGTTTGTAGCCTCTGGCCTTTGGGGAAATGCACTTGAGGTCATGTGACCAACCGGGTTCGGGGCTCCCGTTGAGTGGCACCTGGATCTGGGACGTTACAAAGTGGTATCAAATGTGTTCTTTTCTTTGACTTACTATTTGGAGCCTTAGTCAGGAATAGGACAGAAATGGTAGCTGGTAATAAGTTGTTCTTGGGAGTAGCTAACCCGTGTATAGGGAAAATCCAACTTACCTCGTGTTGCAATTTTTCTCTGATTTTGCAATTTTACAGTTGATTTGATTTTCACCATTGGGCGATGCACTTGTGGTGTGATTTTATATTTTTATACTTGGGTTCAATTTAGTTGCAACCCGATGAGATTGGGGTATTCCATCTCATACATCATTTAGGAACATGATAGAAATCACATGTCATGCATTCCTTCCATTCCATGTAGGTGCATTAGAAATTGTACGTTTTTGTGATAATTGTTGTGCTAGAAAATCATTTTGTTGTGATGGCTGCTTTGATAAATACCTGCTAATTGATAGGGTATTGTTGTGTGATGTTTTGATAGGTTCAACGCCAAACTTTGGTTTTTTGGGAGTATGGGCCCTTAATAACTGGAATTTGGGGGATCATTGATGAGTTTACTTTGTTGTAACATGTGTAAGATTACAAACTTTAATTCTAGGGGAGTATGGGCCCTCATGAATCGGAATTTGGCAATTAGGTGTTGGTTTCAGTGTTTTTATGGGCTCTGAAATAGTTTCTAAGGCTTACTGTCTAGAAGACCCAGGATACATGTCGTACAGTTCCTTAGACACACATCATGTGTTCTTTTTTTGGGATGAAATGAAAACTTGTTAAGTACATGTCGTGTACCCTAAGTACACATTGTGTAGTCTCTTTCCGTGTCATAGATCGTGTGGGCGGGGATATGGGGTAGGGAATGGCTTGGGGGAACACGCCGTGTACCGGTTGTACATGTTGTGTGGGGTTGACCCAAAGTTCTCCGGTGTAACTAACAACATGAACGGAGGAAATCTTAAGATATACATGCCGTTTCTACCTTGCACATGCCGTGTAGTCTGACCCAGGTACCTGTCCATGTCACGAACAACACGGGTCAGTGTTATCTTTCCTAGTACACACTGTGTCCCCTTGGAACACGCCGTGTAGTGTCATCCATATAGCCGGCCGTATAGCGAGCAACAAGGGTCAGTCTTGGGCTTCTTTGAACACACCGTGTATTTGTGGAACACGCCGTGTAGTTTTGTTTTGGAAGAGAGCCATGTGGCTAAGCCGTGTAGAAGGACTCTGGAAGGGAAGAAGGATTCATGTACACACCGTGTATTCAAAAGACACATCGTGTGTTTGGGGTGTTACACGACCAGTCTTAGTTGTAGTACACATCCATTTGAATGGCTTGTGAGAACATGTCGTCTAGTATTTATACGCACTGTGTAGTAATGTTTTGTAAATCTTGAATGTCTTTTTTCTCCTGTTTCTTTTTTTCAGTCCTTGATAATCTTGATTCAAGGTGTGTGTTTGACCTTGTAGAGTCATTCCACCAAGACGACCACCAGTTGTTCACTAGGAGAGTGGAGATGATTATATTTTGGAGATGGTAGGCCATGGGCTACCAATGGACCCTCCAGAAGAGCCAGATGCAGCGCCAGCCATTATACCGGACACAGGCACTAATGCGTAGTTCCGTGAAGGCTTCATGCGGTTCATGCAGACCTTCCAGGGAGCACCGTAGGATGCCACATCTATGGCAGATCTGACTCGTCTCTTCCAGTAGCAGCATCCACCT
Organism: Viscum album; assembly: GCA_963277665.1. NCBI lineage: Eukaryota > Viridiplantae > Streptophyta > Magnoliopsida > Santalales > Viscaceae > Viscum > Viscum album. Next base: position 306,786 of record CAUJRU010000472.1, on the reverse strand, counting down.
ACGTTTTCAGGGTATGGCAGACCGCAGGCTGCGGAGTCATGGTTGGATTCGATGCAGACGATATTCGAGCATCTAGAGACACCTCCAGGGCAGAGGGTCAAGCTCACTATAGACATGTTGTGTGATTCCTCCAAGAGGTTGTGGGATGTTACCACCCAATCTGATCGTCACCGAGACATGGAGTGGGAATATTTTTAGGCATCTTTCAATCAATTCTTCCTTCCAAAGATGCTGAGGGAATATCAAGCTTGAGAGTTCATGAATCTGCAGCAGGGCACCATGTTAGTGATGGATTATTCTGCCCGGTTCACCGAGCTTCTGTGTTTTTCAACTGTTCTGGTAGGTGATGAGGCATTGAGGGCTCGACGCTTTGAGTATGGTCTTTGGTATGGCATTTGATCACTTGTGAACATTTTCAGTTTGCCTATGGTACATTCTATTATGAACCAGGAACTGATTACCAAGATGAATTTGCGGGAAGCTAGTGGTGCAGGCCAGGGCGGTTCGGCACCAGTTTTTGGTACTATTTCTACCGGTAAGAGGAAGAGGCAGATGGATTTCTCTCACGGTGGTAGTACTAGCCAGAAGAAATCTTCAGGTATCCTGGTCATGTGCTACCAGTGTGGTAAAGAGGGGTACAAGAGACCGCAGTGTCCATGTGACCCAGTAGAGTGTTGAGCTTGCTGTAAAATGGGTCATCTGTAGTGCTTTTGCAAGGCATTTCCACTAGTGGCTAGCGAGAGAGGTTTTGTACAGACTCTTCATGCGGGAGTAGGGCCAGAAGTTTCTTACCAGTTAGGAAATTGGGATACGTCGGGACGTACAGGCAGAGGTGGTGGTCGTGGTCGTGGTAGCCAGACACCAGGATCTCAGAGACTACAGGGCGGGTCTGCTCAGGGTAGCTAGGTTGTGTCACAGGGTCGTGGAACTGGGCAGGCATATGTAGTGCAATAGACCCAATAGGAGCAGGATCTCGGACCTTCCACTATCAGAGGTACTATTCTAGTTGCTTCTGTTTTGTCTAATGTACTTTCTGATATGGGTGATACACATAGCTTTATACTTGTGCCCGTTGTGAAGAGCCTTGGGCTCTGTGTTTCCTATTCTTCTGATATCATGACACTAGACACTCTGTTGGGAACTAGAAAGGTTGGTGTGCATCAGTGCATGGAGTTCCCCCTTGAGGTTGGGGGGTGCCACTTCCTATGGGACTTCAATGTCTTAGAGATGAAATCTTATGATTTCATTCTCAGGATTGACTGGTTGGTACCCTTCTCAGCCTTTGTAGATTTCTATCATCGTAGGGTGAGTTTCACGTCACCAGATGGAGGATAGTTTCTATTCAAGGGCAAGTGGGATGTCCAGGCGAGCTGAGCAGGACCCGAGCATTGTGGGCAAGGTGGAGTGATAGCCTAGATTGTGAGCCTATATCTAGATGACCAGGGAACTTCCCAGAATAATTTTCCTCTATTAGTCAATTGTTTCAGGGATGTCTTCCTGGATGAATTTTTAGGTATTCCTCTAGAGAAAGAGGTGGATTTCTCTATAAATCTTGTGTCAGGAGTGGCACTAGTGTCCATTCCTCCTTATAGGATGGCTACACCTGAGTATCAAGAGCTCAAGAGGCAGTTAGAGGAGTTTTAGGAAAAGGGTTTTATTCGACCCAGTACTTTTCCATGGGTTTCACCGGTCCTCTTTGTGAAAAAGGAAGACGGTACCCTCAGACTCTGTGTGGATTATCGAAAGTTGAACAAGCTGACGGTCAAGAACCGATATCCCTTACCAAGTATTGATGATATTTTTGATCAACTTTGGGGAGCACGAGTGTTCTCGAAGATTTAATTGAGATCTGGATATCATCAGTTACGCGTTAGACCATCGGATATACCACTTACAGCTTTTCAGAGCAGATATGGTCTATACGAGTACTTGGTTATGCAGTTAGGACTCACGAACATGCCAGCAATTTTCATGGCTATGATGAATCATGTGTTTCATCCTTATCTAAATTATTTTGTGGTAGTCTTCATGGATGATATCTTGGTGTACTCTCACACTCGAAATGACCTTGCCACCCATCTTGAGATCGTTCTGAGTACACTAAGAGAGCATCAGCTATATGATAAGCTCTCGAAGTGCCGTTTTTGGATGGACCAGATACACTTCCTGGGTCATATCATCTCAGAAGAAGGAGTTTCGGTGGACCCAGAGAAGGTGAGAGAAGTAGTTTCCTGCAAGTGGCCAAAGAACGTTTTTGAGATATAGAGTTTCTTGGGGATGGATGGTTACTACATGAATTGTATACAGGACTTCCCCCACTTAGAATCACCGTTGACGAGTTTGACTAAGAAGGTTGTGAAGTTATTTTGGTCAGAAGCTTGAGAGGCAGCCTTTCAAGAACTGAAGGGAAGGTTGACATCAACACCAATCCTGATACTTCCAGAGAAAGGGGAGAGATATACAGTTTACCGTGATGAATCAGGTATTGGGTTGGGAGCAGTGTTGATGCAGGGTGGTCGAGCTGTTGCATACGGGTCTCAGCAATTGAGGCCTCATGAGAGGAATTACCCAACGCATGACCTCGAGTTGGCTGTAATTGTTCATGAGTTACGTTTTTGGAGACATTATCTCTTAGGAGATCATTTTGTGGTGTTCACAGACTACAAAAGTATCAAGTATATCTTTACCCAGTGTGACCTGAATTTGATAAAACGAAGGTGGGTTGAATACCTTCAGTCCTTTGACTTCAAGATTTCCTATACACCTGGTAAGGGTAACGCAGTTGCTAATGTACTGAGCAAGAAGACTCAGATACAGGCAGTTCGTGAGGCCATTGGTGAGTGGCAGCTTAAGGCTTTGTTCTCTGAGATACATTTGGAGGTGCACGATAGGTAGGGGAAAACCTATCTTTCTTCCTTAGCTGTGACTTATACCCTCTTGGATAAAGTGAGGATGAGATAGCTATATGAATCAGAAGGCCTAGTTCTACAGGATTCAGTGGTAAGTTAGGACCCTCCTCCTGGTTGGACGATAGGCGATGATGAGGTACTGTGTCTCTATGGACGAGTATGGGTTCCAGGGGACATACATGAGGAGCTGATACGGGAGTTTCATGCTTCATCTTGGGAAGCTCATCCCGGAGTTACCAAAATGTATCGTGACTTGAGAAGTCAGTATTGGTGGCCAGGTATAAAGAGAGAGATCATTGGTTTTGTTACTAGATGTTCCACCTGTCAACAGGTGAAGGCGGAGCATCAGAGGCCAATGAACTGTTACAGCAGTTACCCATTATAGAGTGGAAATGGGATGATGTCGCGATTGATTTCATGAATGGGTTTTTGAGCTCACCTTGAGGAAATGATTCTGTGTGGGTTGTTGTGGACAGACTCACAAATGTAGCTCACTTTCTTCCAATCAAGGAGACCTTCGGTGTTGACAAGCTCGGTAAGTTGTATGTCCGTGATGTTATACGTCTTCATGGGGTCCCTCATTCTATCATTTCAGATAGGGAAGCCCGTTTTACGTCTCGTTTATGGAAATGTTTTCAAAGGGAAATGAGTACGCAGCTGCTTCTGAGCACAGCTTACCACCCTTAGACCGATGGCCAGTCAGAACATACGATACAGGTGCTAGAGGACATGCTGCGTGCATGCGTCCTGGGATTTGGGGGCTCTTTATATAAGCACATATCCTTGATCGAGTTTTCCTATAATAATAGTTTTCAGGAAACAATTGAGATGGCACCTTGTGGGGATTTATATGGCAGGCCATGATGATCACCATTATGCTGGTTGGAGGTGGGTGAGGCATCTTTACTGGGACCACGTCTTGTGCAGGAGACTTCTAAGCAGGTCCAGTTGATTCAGAAGCGTATGGCAACCACACAGTCTCATCAGAAATCTTATGTTGATCACCGCATATGACCCTTAGAGTTTGTGGTCGGGTATTAGGTTTTATTGCGTGTTTCACTGAGTTTGGGACACATGCGGATCAGGAGACAGGATAAACTTTCACTGAGTTATGTGGGGCCATTTGAGATTCTGGAGAGAATCGGGTCCGTTTTCTATCAGTTGCAATTACCATAGAGGTATCGGGCCATGCACGACGTCTTCCATGTATCTCATCTACGTCGTTATAACTCAGACTCGTATCACGTCTTTCAACCCGAGGAGGTTGAGCTTTAGGTCGGTGCATCCATTGAGGAGTATCCGATTTGTATTGCTGATAAGAGCATAAAGGTTCTCTGAAGTTAATCAGTTCCTCTCGTATGGGTGCTATGGTAGCATGGCCGAGTGTAGGATGAAACCTAGGAGCAGGAGACCGATGTACGTTCTTAGTGTCCTGAGTTGTTCACATCTGTATCACCACCACCCTTGGAAGGGAAATTTAGGGATGAATTTCTTTAAGGGGGAAAGTTTCTAAGAACTTGGTTCTTATTCTTGAGGTATGGGTTTCTTCTTTTCCTTTTTACTTAAGTGTTTTTGATAAAATAAGGAAAATGGGTAAAAATCCCAAATTTTGTGGGTACACGCCATGTACTTTTCCACACGCCGTGTACTTTGGCCGTGTGGGAAGAGTATACAGGGCGTGTAGGATTGTCGGTGATGAAGGGTGTAAAAATGGACTACACGTCGTGTACTTAGTATTTAAATGTCGTGTAATCAGTTAGCAGGTGAACAGTAAGGTGGTGGAGGCAGCCGCCAGCTGAGCGACGACACTTACCGTGTATTCAAAAATAAACGTTCTGTACTCATGTCGGCAAGTGAACAGTTTGGCGGTGAAAAGTAGCCTCCATAGGAACAGTTAAATGATGAAAGTACACACCGTGTACTTGAGAGTACACACCATTTAGTTTGTTTTTTATGCTTAAGACATGCAGTAGCCTTCTATTCGGATAGAGGAATCTTAGAATGCTGGAGGAGAGCGGGAGAGACAGTCGGAGCTTGGAGGATCTCTCGACCGCTCACCAGGAACCCGATTCATACGTTGTTTATCTCCTTGGAACCGCACGGGTAACCTCTTCCTTCTCTTAGAGCCTTTCTTAGAAATTCTTTACTGAGGGAAAGTTATTTGAGTTTTAATGGGATTATGTTCATCTCATATCTTCTCTGTTCTCATCTGTTTCAGGAAGCATCGTTCACGTATACCGATCAGATACGATTGAGGTAGGTGGTCTGGTGTTTAAATTCCAACTGCTGTGTGTTTTTGTGTATTTTAGTGCTACGCACCCTTGTTTGGGGTGTCTTATGGCTGATTCCTTGATTGATTAAATACCTATATTTTCATAGGTAATTTAATGAATATGTATAAACTGTTGTTTGGGATCGTTGACTTGATCCAGGGACACCCTGAGGGTGTGTTTCCCTTGTCTAGACGTTTTGCCAAGATACCTGAGGGTATGACATTATTATAGCATAATTTGGGTTTTCTTGAGAGAAAAGTTATATATAATTTCATTCTTATGTGTTGGGCTCAGCCCGGTTACTTACTGAGCCTGAGGGTAGTGTTTTGTTTAGCCTAAGGGCAATGGTTCTATTAACTTGAGGGCAATATTCGTTATGCATGTGGGCAGTAAATTATGTGCCTATGGGGGAAAATTTGTATGACTGAGGGAAATATTCATTTTGCCTATGGGAAATCACCTTTGGGATTCTTTTCCGGTTACTTGAGTGTAAGGATGGTATGTCTGAGGATAGTGTTAACATAAATATTTACCATGGTGTTTTTCTATATATGTTATACCTTCCAAGTTAAAACATGGGCTTGGAATGGGTAAATAAATATCAAAATCGAAATATGACTGGTAAAGTTAGTTACTTTTGAGTACTATTTAGTTTATTTCACTTACTACTGCAAACTGTTGTTGCACATTTTCACTGACAGTTGGGCATGGTCCTTTGGTGGATGCCTACTGGGATTTATTTCTCACACCATATTTGGGTCATGTCTTCAGCACAAAAAGATTACATTTCTGCAGGTGTGGATAAGGTAAAAGGTCCCTATACAGGTACTTGATTTTAGAAGAGGAGTGGGAGATCATGAGACGGATATTAGGCTTGCGATGTTGTGGCATTCTATTTACTCTGATTTGTTTCTGTTTGGTTGTACCTTGTATTTTGAGTTGTATTTTATTATTTTGCAGTGCATTCTATTCTGGCTGCTTTCATAGAATCAGTGACATGATACATCTATATATATATAAATGTAGATTATCTTTTAATTCAGTTGTCCATTTCAGTTGTATATTGTCTACTAGTTCTGTTGTTGCATGTAATTTATCTTTTCCTCTACGCTACACTTCGACAAATGGGGGGCATACTTTCCCCACTATCAGACCTGGGCCCTCACTACTAGTCGGAAACCTCTGGCATTTAAATAAATGCGCTTGAGGTCATGTGACCAACCGGGTTTTGGGCACCCATTGAGTGGCACCCGGATCCGGGATGTTACACCATAATCAGGGAATGCATAATGTCAGACATCTGAAACATATTGTCAAGGCCTCAGCCAAGACGTCTGAAAATACTAGGGTAAGGCCTTAGCCAAAACCTAATTTTTTCTCTCATGAGACCTACCAAAGAATCAAGGCAATATAAAAGACCCCACACATCAATTTATAATTATAATTCATTCCTAATATGAAAGAGGCTAAACATAAACAAGAAGAATGCAAGAAATAACCTTCCCCAATCTGTACACAAAAACACTAACCATTCTGAGTAATATAGTGAATGGTATCAAGATCGCATATCCATATTCAAAATGATCATAAAAAATTTAATACAATATGGTAGATGATAAACATAATATATTAACCTCAATAATACATAAAATTCAATAGAGGTTTTTAAATAGACAAAAATACTCTAATAAAATCACCAGAAAATTTTTGAGAGAGATACAATTTTAGTTTAAAAAGAAGAGTTCTTTTGGAAACATATTTCATAAAACTATAAATGAAATAAGTTATTTTTCAATTATGAAATTATTTCTTTTATAAAAAAATTTGGGATTTAAACTGATTATAGAGTGTACTTAAAAATAGGTAATAATTTCAGAAGTTCCCTTGAATCGGTCTTGTTTATCAGGAAGAATTGTGAAATATCTTTATAAAACATTTAACTCCATATAAAATAAATAAAAATTATTATTGTTACAAATATATAGAAAATTAAATCATAATTTATGATTAGTAAATAATAATAATTAATAATTTAATTGGAATTAATAGAGACAAAGAGTAACCTGAAAAAAATGGAGGTTTGGGTAAAAAACTCTTACCTTATGTCTGAACGTGTTCTGCACTTAAACTTAAAATCCTAGATAATAAAATTAAATATATTAATTTATTAATTAATAATCTAGTATATATTTATTTTATTTATTAAAATTATATTAAGTTCATTTATGTCCTTTTTTATTAGTTATAAAATACAAACTTATCACTTGCGAGTGTTCATTTCCTCGGTTTTCATGATCGGTATAATTGTATATGATAATGGAAATTCATGTGGAATGGGTATAATTATATAAAATTGAATTTATATGATATTTATAAAAATATAGTAGTTCAAATGGTTATAAATATAATTTATTTATATAGTATGAGTATGATCATTAGATAAAACATTTAGTGATAATGGTTTAGATTTTTACGGCGGTTTTTTTATCACAATGAACTATTTTTATTCAATTATTTAATATCATGTATAAATTATGGTTCCAAAATAATTACATAAGATATAATAAATATTTTATAATTTGGTTCAACCATAAAAATAGTTTAATGACCAACCTTGAAGAATAAATTAAAGTATGAAACTTCAGCATCCACTAAGATTGTAAATTGACACCTCCCGAACGATGGTTTTTTTTCTAAATAAAAGAGAGAGAGAGTAAGTATATTGATGAAGGATATTTTATTAAAATGATATAATTGTAGTATATATACTATACTATAGTTACTACTATCATTTTTAAAGAGGATGTGAGGAGATAATAATAAAAGAAAGAATATAAAATAAATTAAATGGAAAAAAAAAAGGAAAAGGATTTTACCTATTGAGTACTCCCCCTTGAGAACCTCCTTAAGGGAAAGGGTTTTGGTATTTTGGAAGGACGAAGATCTACTAGACATGGGGAGGGACTTGGGAAGAGTATTTGGGTAGAAATTTGAGATAATTCAAGGATTAGAAGAGTGAAGAGAATAGGGATTGATCGGTGGTTTTTATAGGGGAGGAGAGGAGTGATTTTTGAATATCTTATTCATTATTTTATTATTTTTCTCAATAAAAGTAATAGTGTTTGATTATTGTGACCCAAAATAGTAATAGGTGCATTTGATTTCAAACCAATGGCCATTTACATCATTCGTGGCTCAATAATGACGCAAAAAATCATTTATTTAGCATATTTTGTAAATTATTGAATTTCATTATTCACTAAAATTTCAAGTATTTCATAAAAATCCCAAAAATTAACCCTAACCATTTTTCGACATGTAGAATTAAGAAAAATGAAATCAATTTTATAAAAATAATATTCTAAATAAGGAAAATTTAATTTTTAAATAAAATCATTATTTTCTTGAAAATATATATATTTTAAATTTAAAACTGATTTTATAATACTTTCAAAAATTAACTGAAGACTTATAAAATTATCCTAAAATCATAGAACAAAAAAATATTTATTGAAGAATACATTTTATGAAAATGAATTTTACTTTAAATAAATTTATTAATTTAAAATTGTAATTTAATATTTATTAATCCCAAAAATAAAAAAACTTAATTATTAATTTTTAAAATATTCAATCTCATTTAAGTGGTGCCTAAATTTTATTTATATATACATGGGTGAGGATTATATTCATAAGGGTATATTACTATTCATAAGGGTAAGTTACTTTTCATAAGGATAAGTTACTATTCACCAAAAATGTATGTTAATCCTATTAGACTCTAAATATCTTACTGATCGCAACTGTGTGAGTCTGTTTTTTGAAATTCAAATCACAAAAGAATTAAAATTATGTTTAGCGGCTAGGTTACAACCATATCTTATAACAAAATAGTTCGTTTATCATGGGTTTAGTGTTGCATTCATTCTATATTAAATTTATTTGTAAAACCTTGGGGTGTTACACAGAAAATTCATGTGGTCTCTCTAATACCAATTGAAGATATTGGGGCATGAAACAGAAGATGGTGGGATGGGGATTTAAAAATTTTCATCAGAGGGATGACGGGACTTGTCATCTTTGGATATCTAAGCCTCAAAACAGTCCTGAGGATCTCATGTGAATTAAAAAGAGCACAAAATATACACTAAAAAAATACTTCTTTCGATTTGAATCCATGCTTGACACCTGCTTATCATTAGAAGTCACTACTTGAATGATCTAAAGAAGAGTCCCTCTATATTTTTCACATGCACTTAAAAAATATGTAGGAGCATCGGTTATTGAATTCTAAGTGCTAGTACAACAATTTGACAATTCATTCAATAACTTTATGGTCATTGCATCAATGTTCCCTTGATGCATGGAGATGAGATCAATATGATCACATTGATTGAGATATTCTCTCTACAGAAAGTGCTAGAGGAGAGAAGTCTCTAAAAACTCACTATGAATAGTAATTATGTGAGAGAATCTCTCATCCTATATATAGTGGATTCTCAAATACCCATAAAGGGTTACCCATCCCCTAGAAAAATAGCATCCACCAAATAATCCATAAATAATTAATTATGACAAATTGAATTGTGTCATAAATATTATTTATATTTCATCACATTCCTATAATATATATTAACTTTATTATGTGATAAAACTGAGTCATTTAACTCAACTTGTAATTCCTGAAATTTCAAATGAACCTGGAATACTAAAATAATATTTCTTCATATAATATTTTTCATGTATTCCCTAAATACCATGTAAATACTTTTAATAAATAAATTCAACCAAATTATTATTTACTTGAATAATAATGAATTTATTAATTTATCCTTGATCAATAAACTTAGAGAACTCTTATACCTCATGGTGGGGCCCACCATATCCTATGTGCATATCCACCTGAATAGGGTAGAATCTTGAATAAACTATTGTGTGTGACCCTCTGGGCCCTTATCTCGATAGTAGTGAATATTATTCACAAAATAAGAGTAAATTATTTCAACCGATCCAGGCCCCTAAGGAGATAAGAAATAGTGTTAGAAAAGAAAACCAACCTACAAACACGTACTATTTACTATAATCTCTTTGTCTTTATATATCTCATAAATAAGGATGGACACTTGTTTCATCATCCTTTCCTACCTTAATATTTGTTAATCAATATGGATGGATTTACCTCTGACTACCTTGTCCCAGTATTTATAAAGATATTTTCATCATGATCAACCAGGCATGATATATATTACTTTATCAACCTTAAAATGAAAAATCCTTTATTAACCATTCTAACAATGTCATACCACCAATAACACACCCAACACAAGATATATCACCACAATTTCATTATCATCGTTCTTTTCTTGCATCAAAGTATGTGAACAAATGGAACACCTTGATAATGATATAAAGTCAAGAGTCCAATACAAATATTTTTTTATATAAATAACTGATTTCACCCAAAACCCAGGGTGTTATTTTTTGATAGTCTATCCTCATGATATCACCTTAAAAATTTCACCAAGTGTTAACTTCATGAGAAGAAGTCTCGATGATTATGAGGCCCCAACACCCGATAGTTAGAAATTAGCTATGTCCAGTCAATATGACGTATCTAGACCATATGACCTATATTTAAGATCAATTTCATAATATCTTAAGGCTCTCATTATATCCTGGTATCTGATATAACCTTTTTATATGATAGTTAATCAATGGAAATTACCATTTAAAAATTTGATGCAGAAATTTATACAATATAATGGTAAGTTTACATCTTGTATATCTCACAATATACATGAAATGGTTATCTAAAAGTAATTTTAGTTGGTTCTATGTCACCCACTATTAAAATATTATATTCCCTCACTTTATGCCTTTGATAGTCTAAAAATCACTATTTATTCCCACAGTTGATTTAATCATTTAAACCATAACAAATCAACTTCAATCAATTAATTATTGTTATGTAAACATATTCCATCACAAAAAAATAAATAACATCATACTAAAGTCAATTTACAGACCAATTAAGCCTTATATTTTTTTCCAGAAATATTTTAAATCAACAATGATTAATTATCACTCAAACAAAACATTTCATAATAAAATTTCAAATAAATATCATAGAATTTTTTTTGTATTAATTCAATAATTATTACTTTATTTAACTCTAAATGTTATTTTCACATTTAATTTGATTTAACTACAAGAATTTAATATTAAATAATTAATAGTTATATTTTAATAGTTATATTTAAATATAGTAAATCAATAATTAATATTATCATCATCTAAAAAACATAATTAAACACATAACTCTTTTTAACACATGGTGTGCACAATACCTAACCATTTAAATAAAAAATTACCATATAATTTCTCATGAAATCCACTCAATCCCCCCCTGATAATTCATTTATTATTTTTTTCATTGAATTAAGATTCAATTCGATGTTAAACAAACACAACATGATTAAATTCAAGTGTCGTATCAGAAAAACTACAATTGATCAGTGACTTGGAATCCTAGAGAAGGTCTATACAACCTACCAAAAAATATGCCAATATTACATACATGTATTGAAAGAATAATTCCTTCTCAAATCAAAAAATATCAAGAATATGTCAAAAACCATTCCATCTATCACTACTCTGATTTTAATATAATAAATAAATCATTAATCTCTTAATAAATTAAGTAGAAATCAGTAAGAGGGTATTGAGATATTATAGGGTGGTTTAGAGAAAAAAATATATTCTTGGTTTTCAAATAAATCCCTATTTAAATATTTAATTACTAAATATGGACCTATAAATGATGTAATGTAATCCCATTAAAATTTTTTTAGTTAAAAACATTATAGTTCTTGTAGGTTCCCACTATATTTCTAGTGTCTTATTGGGTTCTCAGTGGTGGACCACCAGCCTCCTAATGGCCACCCAAACCACACCTCCCATTTTCCCTTATTTATGGACTTCTGGTGGCTCCCACCGGATTTTGGGTAGCCTACTATAGTTAATTATAAAGTCAATTAATATTTAAATCTCTAAAAACTATTATTCCATTATTTAAAATAAAAATTAAAACTCTAGAAAACTAAAATAATTCCCAAAATTTTGAAAATAAAATTCATAATCCTCTTAAGAAAACTAGAATCATTACTAGTAGTTTTATGCTAAATTTTAAAACCTACTATTTATCTTGTGTAAGACAAAATGTAAATGAATAATCCTAAAAGTTAGGTAAAAAATACCTTTTTGATATTTTAGATACTCTTATCTATGAAATATTAGAATTTAGGATATCATAGAAATGGAGTTGGGATAACATATATGATGAATTTGGGAAAGGTTTTTTTGAAAAAAAAATATCCAAGAATCATTTATAGAATGATTGACATAATGGTCTACTTAAATAACTATATTTTAAGATAAATAATAAAGTAGACTCAAGTTTATTAAAGTTCTTATCTTATACCACTAATTTTTATAATCAAATGTAAAAGAGTCAACATTTTTTGGGTACGATATTTAATAAAATTCATAAATAAATTATTGTAAAATATGATTATCATCTGATAAAAATTTCAAGATAAAAATGGAACCATAACCACCATTAACTTTGAGATAAATACTTAAAAATGGTAATCTTAATAGAATAAAATTATTAGTCTTGTATAAGAACTTGAGAATAATTCTCCATTAAGAATAAAAATTTAATTTGTTAGAGAAAAACATTCTAGGAAATCACTTGTTGAAAATTTTTGTTAAGAAGATAAAGATATCAATATTAAGTGTAGTAAAGATTATCTTGGAATATATACATTGATTTATATTGCAACATATCCTAATCCCTAAATGAAACATTTCAATATAGATTCTATTGGGATGATAAACAATCCTAATAGGATCTATCAAGATAAAGCAATACATGAGACATATTAAATTTTTAAATGACTCATATGGTTGATATAGTTGAGGGTACTTTAGTATCAACTCATTTTCTCAATATGATTGGGTACTTAAAAACATGAAGAGACTATAATCACCACATATTCTTGATTTGTTAATGAGATCTAATATACAATAAATGTTTATTTTTTTATAATTTATTATGAATTAAAACATGAATTATTTTTACTAAAAATCATAATGTTATTCATTTGTTAAATATTATTGATTGGGTTTGGGATATATAGTCTCAATTTTCATTATAACAGTACAAAAATGAAGGGTCAATTTTTTTCCCAAAGGAGAAGAATGGAGCTAGTGGATGTTCCACTTCAACTTCTTTTAAAATGACGAAAGGAGCTCTTAGAGAATGGAAATGTTTCCATTATTAAAAAACTAGATAACTGAGGTGTTTTCATTTTATGGATGAAGAAAATGGTTTTTATATCAAGAATTTTTATGCATTGGATTATATAAAATCTCATGTGGGTCTCAATAAAGAATTTTATTTTCACTTTTTTATTATATATGATAAGATAAGTTATTTGTGAACAACCGTTTTTAAAAATAATATAAAATTATGGTTTTTATGCACATGTTTATGAATGACATAGTTATATAGCATTTTTATAAAAAAGTTAGGGGTGATATTTTATAAAAGAAAAAATAATTTATCCATGATATTTTTTTAAATATGTGGGAAGGAGTTCCTACCACCCAAAAGAAACAATTTTTAAAGAATAAAATCTTATTTTCAAAATTTTCTATAAAAAAATGAATAACATATGAGATATGGTTTCTAATAGTTTTTTATAAATATTACCATAAATTAAATATGTTTTATTTCCTAAAAAATGAGTTTGTGTCATAGAAAAGTATTTTAGAGAAAATATAGTTTGTAAGAGGCTAGTGGGAGTATTCTTGAACTTAGATAAGTTAAAAGTGTAAAAAAATAAATAATTATACTAGTCCAATTGAAAGTAAAATCCAATTTATATCCAAAACTAAGTGAGGGTATGTTGGTAAATAATTTTCTTAATATAAACAATTATATTTAAAATTATTACTAAATGATTTCAAAGAAAGATTTTGAAATAAAATTTTCCAAGATGATGATGATGATGAATTTACAATTCTCGAAGTATGTATGAAAAATAAAATTATTAACATCTTAACATTAGATATTTTGAAGTAAAGAAGTTTGAATATTATATTCAAAGACTTGAACACAAGGATTATGAATCAAAACCTCATCATTATTAAAATAAGATATATTCATATATATTAACCCATTAAAGGGGTTTAGTAGGAGAATTTATCATATGGTCACATAGATATATGGAAATAATTTCATAGTGATGTAATGATTTTAATAAAACCATAAAAATATAACAATCATAAGGCCTCTCAAGTGGTCATTAATATTGGATATGATAATATTAGGGCTTATGTATATTTGTTTTTCTATTATTCTAAAGATTTTAAGAATATATAACATATATATTATTATATAAAATGAATCATACACTTTTCTTTAATTCATATGGGTTCCTATATTATATAAATTGAAATGATAGTTAACCTCTCAAGGTATGGATTTGATTTATCCTTAGTAAATGGTCATCATGGAGTGTGATAGGTTGTGGTAAATAGTGAATATTATCATTGGTTAAGTTATTTATTGAGATATAGAATTTTCTTATGAGGCACAAAATTAGTTCTTTTAAATTGGATGACTCACTATGTATACCAATTGAAGTGTCATGCCTTGTTTTTTAGAATTATAGTGGCACATGTTTCATATTAGATCCCTATAACCTAAGGTTTAAATGATACCTAATATGAGAAATTTCATACGTTGATACCTTTGTTATGCTAGTTTTGTGGCAAAGATAATCAAGAGGTTCTTGGGTATGAAACTAGTTATGTAATCAATTGTGGTTTATCCAAGATGGGATTTTTAATTTTATATGATAAGTTTTTGTTCCCTCAATTGAGATAAATTGAGGAAGTCTCTGAACATACCTAGATAAATGAAATTTGAATGTATTATATATTTAGGTAAGGGGAATGTGATTTACTCATCCATATGGGAAAATTAAATGTGATATATTAATTCATATGTCAATCTATAATTAGATAATTGGGAATGTATAAGTTGGATATACAAGATTTATATAATTCATATCTCATAGTCACTCGATCTATTAGATAGTTTTATTAAATGATTATGAATATTATATATGATACATCTAATAGAAACAAGTATAGAGATAATTTTTTTTAATAGATATCACACTATATCCCTTTCAAACTTGAGTAGAATTGATGTTTTTTAAGAGGCTATTATTTCTTTATAATTATTTGTTACATAATTTATAATTTTTCTCAACACTCTAAAGAAACATATGGTTTCAATATGTGGAATTGATAATGAGGATTACGTTTTTTACAAAAAAAATTCATAAAACATTGAGATCTACCCCAATAGAGTAATAGGGGATATCTTAAAGAAGTATTTGAGGGATTTTTGGCTAGTTTTTGCATATAGTATAACATTTGATAAAAGGTAATGATAGATTTAACAAAAGGGTTTTATAAATATTTATAAAAGTAATTCTTTATATGGTGTCACAAGTTATTATATTTATTTTACAATAATTTGAAAGTATAAAAAGTCAATTATGTTTTAGTAAAAGTGATATGTTGATATAAATATGTACTAAACCTAAACCATGATTTTTTGGTATAATCAATATTGTAGTTTGTAATGGTGTAATCCATGATCTAGTTAAGGGCACTACATCATGGTTTTATGTATGGAAGTGAATGTGTTATAAGATAACACTTAATAAAACTAATTCATTAAACCTAATCTATCCTAAAAATTTTAGAGAATTGTGGGATGATATTCAAAGGATGTTAAACATTTGAATGATTTCTTGACCAATAAAAAATCAATTTTATATGATAACTAAATTTTATAAAGAGTTGTAATATTTTTAAACATTATGTAAATATTTAAATGATTTATAAATGTTTATATGGTGTTCAGAGTCTAAAGACTATTCTTGGAGGATAATAAAAAAAGTTTTAATCCATAATTAATGGTTATATGAGGTCTGGGGTATTTGATTTTTGAAACTCCAAAGTCTAAGCTCTCGGACTCTCTCTAAATAAGGCTCTAGAAGACTAAGAGGAAGAGGGAATCCATCCCAAACAGTGGGAGATTCACAACATATTGTGGATACCCTAAGAGGAATAATCCCTATGTAATTTTTTAGGGATCTCTATAAGGATCATGTATAAATGCTTGAACAGACTAGTTTCATTAGAGAAAAAGGAATTTACTTTATTTATATTTTTTATATCAAATTAATGGTTGGATCTTATGAAAAATAAGTTTTGGTAGTTACTTTATACTGTATTTTGAAATACAAATTCACCTATAAAACCCAAAAAAACAACACTATTAAATCCATTCCCACTATCAATCTCCTTCTATCACTAATAAAAATAGATAGAATAAGAAGGGGGAAGGTTGTAAAATATAGGTCAATCCAAATTAATTCCATTATTTTATAGCCCTGTATTTTTATTTTTTATCCAATAACCTAATATAAATTTAAATTAAAAATATATAATTCATACCAAACTACTCTAAGAAATTATCATATCAAAATTTTTTATAGAAGAAAATTTTTTTAAAAATCATTTATACAAATCAATAAATCTCATCAAATCATCATTCATTTAGTCAATATTTACATGCTTATATACACTTATTCATACATATTCATACTCATTCAACTTCAGAAAAATGGAATTTTGAAAAATTATGATCATATTTTAAATAAATTGTTGTATTATATATATAAATAAAATTAAAAATTGAAGGGTCTCACACAAATTCAAACACCTAAGAACTACAAGTTGATAAAATATAGAGTATAAAAAAAATAAAGATTTTAAAACAACAAAAATAATCATTAAAGAACATACTATATATCTTTTCATCATATTATGGATTTATACATCATCATAATCCTACAAAATAAAATTAAATAAGTGAAAGCGAAAGTTTCATTCCATTAAATATCAAAAAGATAGGGTGATTTAAATTCTAATACTAAAAAATCTAAAATAGAATCTTAAAATATCTTCCCTCATAAAGAAATAAATAAAATTGGTTCTATTCTTGTAATCACTATTAAAATGTCTTTTGTCTAGACTACACCTCACAATACAATCAAATAGAATAATATAGAAATGTTACTTGACCTAAATCAATGAATAATTTAATTTTCATTTCATCCACAAATATAGGTCTTCTTCCTTTCTCTAAAATAAGTTTTACTCCGACTTAGGGTATCAATTTCTCCAATAAAAAAGGACTAATCCGAAAAAATAGTTAATCCTATTAAATAATTTTTTAATTTATAAAATAACTAAAAAATGTTCCTCTTTATAATATACTCTTTCACAATTTATTTTCTAGAATCTTGAATCATTTCTATCTACCCTTTTTTCTCTTTATTTTCCTTGATTTGTCTTATTTATTTATTCCTAATGGTATCTCCTTCCTTAAATTCATATATGTTAGAAACATACATAATTTTTATCCTAATACATTCAAATTAAACCTCATTTTCTATATTACAATTTTTCATTACTCATTGAATATTGAACTTAACTTTATCACCACAAACTTTGAAAGATAATTCCCCGTATTGAATATAAAACAAGCCCCTTATCTCTAATGTATATTTTATTTTTCAAAAAAACACACTATAAGGTTTAGTGGGAACAAATTACATCGAAAAATCCAATTGCATCGCTATAAAACCATGATTGACCTAAAACCCCAAACAGACCATCATTGCATGGAAATCATGGGTCAGTCCACCCATATTTCTAGCAAATGGTCCACCATGATATAGATCCAATGAGATGATTAAGTAAATAGACCTTATAATATATCATATAGATCCAAAAACCCTCAATACCATGTGAGATAACCATCCAAGTGTACACTATCAACATCAAACTTCATTGCGGCCCGATCGTTTCCAACCAATAAGAACTGCCAAAATCATCAGTGAACACCAAAAACATATTTGACACAAAAAATACCAGAAAAAATAATAAAAGATATATCATAGGATTTTTATCATTATATATTTCCTTGATACGTATATAAATTTATTTTATTTTAGCTTAGTCACTATCATGAAGTAATTCCCATCAAAAACCCTAACTCTACCACAAAACATTAATAAAAATAGTTAACAACCAAGCACAGCTGAACCACCACTAAAGTTCAAACCAGATCCACCCAAATCACAAAACATAAAAAAAATACAAAAACAAGGGGTCATAGATTATCCAAAAATGAGAAGATAAACCACATCCACATGAACTCTTCCACTAACAAAAACACACACCACCATAAAAAACACAACACCTAACCGAAGAAATTCAAGATTTTCAACCCAAAAAGACACCACTAAGTAAAAGTGTGAAAAGAAAAATCCTCATAAAGACTTAAAGGATAATGTTTAGAAGTTTAAGATCCAAATTATCATAGTAAAATCATAGTATGTTTGGAAAAATGGTAGATATAGAAGATGATTTAGGTCCTCAGCTTCAGCTGCATCGAACTGCCAAGCCAAATCTTCATCAACCATCCCAGACTCTGTTGTTTCTTCCACACCATCTCTCCCTCCATCAGCACCAATTTTAAACCTATGGTACACCAATACATGTTGATAACTCCACCACTAAGATGATGTATCATATTCCTTTACCCTGAAGTGATAGCATAAAATACCTCATCAAGATATTGAGGTGTGAAGATATTCAAAACAAAAGGGAAGAACAAAGTGGAAGACCCCTGGTGAGACACAAGTTGGGAGAAAATTAAACATGGGGAATCAAAAATGGTGAAAAAAATAAAAAAATTCATTATAACGGTGTGACCTAACCGTACAAGGGGGGTTATAAACCATGTGCCCTAATTGTGCATCCTTGAAGAGGGAAATGAATGGTTTTTAAACCATGTGAGGGGGCCTATAAATCATTTGTGATCCCCAGAAAACCATGAAACTCATTTTCCTCTAGGATAAAGGGAACCACATGGTTGGTGTATGGTTTGGAAAATTATGTGGCCAAATCATGCACTAGAAATTCACCATATTTCCCTCTCGACATTAAATGTTTCTTAACTATATTTTAACACCACTTCATCACTAGTATAATAGGGTTAATAAACCCTATAAAGAATTCTAAGGATCAATCTCAATCAATTATTAGACATTTGGAGTGTATTTTAGTGTTAATCAAAGATCTCAGTAAGTCTATGGATCTGTTTCTTTCAATTTTCTAAGAGAATCATTTTTCATTTTTTTGTCTCCTTCTGAATATTATGATGTATATTTCTATGAGATTCATTTCCTTTGAATTTGAGGATTTTTTAGTTTGAACAACTTTCATTGGGGGATTAGTGGTTGTCTACAACATTGAGGTAGGTGGTCTATAGGTTATTTCCTATACTATTTGTGTTGTTAGGGTATATATGGTTGGTAATATAATTTCATTTCATTGAAAATTTTATTATTTGTTATGGAATAATAAATTGGGTGTCTAAATGATGTGTTGGACCATTTATAGATCACTTTGGATCTGTTGATGATGAGTAGAGAAAACCTAAGGCCACCCATGGGGTGTGCCACTCCCTTGAACAAGAAAATTGAGTTATTAAATAATGAACTGAATAGATTATGAGATAAAACAAATATAATTATATTTATTACATTAAAAAGATATAAGGGGTTTTTATCTTAACATGAAAAGCTAAATGGGTTATGAGAAAACTAATATGAAAAGAGATAAATGGTTAAAGTGGGAAAGTCCATGTTATAAAAGGATTAAAAATATTTTTAATAGTTGTTATTTTGAACCAAAGGTAAAAAAGGATGGTTATGGAATTGATTTAAATGTATTTGGAGTAATTAACCATGAAAATGTTGTCAAACTAAAAGGTACACCCCTGTTGTTTTTTCTCATAAAAGTTTACTATTGATGAAATTTGGAAACCATGATTCATATATTTTATGGTTGGGATATTGGACTAAGGTTCCTCATATTTGGGTTGGGCCAGAATGTCATAAACCAGCCCAGGTCAACCTTGAACCGATCACCTGACTCGGTCTATGGAATGGCCTTAGGGGAGTTCTTGATCCCCATAGGCTAGAAACTAGTGACAAGTATCAAAAAAATACAAGGGGAATAATTTTAGCCCATAAATACTAAGATCAAATAAATAAACCAGAGAAGAAGATGATCAAAAATTTAACCTCAAGTGAATATAAAAAAACAGATTCAGTTACAATAAATAAACATAGAAGAAAAAATAAATACAAAAATGTAACATAATGAAACTGAACTAAAGTGATACCAATAATATCCATGTGACTTCAAGGTCACCACCATCCCAAGATTGAATCGCTGAAATATATAGCTTGAACCAAATAACTTGGATAATAAACTAAACCTGAAAAACAGTTCCGGTCTACTAACATTGAATGGTACAAGTAGGGTGTGAGCTAAGAGATCAGTAAGCAACCACCAAATAATCCATAGAATTTATTTCCGAAAAAAACATTCCATTAACACTGGTTTGAAAATACAGTTACAAAAAATAGGTTTTTTACATTTTACTTAGAAAACATAGTCTTTCCCATTTTGAAAACCAATATACACTACATTTCATTTTCAAAAAAGACTATCCTTTTAATACCAAAAACTAAACCAAATTCCTAATCAAAACAATACAGGGTTGTTCTGAATATAAATAAAAAAATAAGTAAATAGTGCATACAAAAAACTAATTTCAATAGAAAGTAAAAAATCAGATATAAATAGTAACCATGGGTGATCCTAAACATCCCTATAAGACCCTAGGATGTACTTGGTTCAGAACCACCTGTCAGCATATGGTGAAGCCCGTAAATCTATAACTAGCTGGAATATCTAAATAGGCCTCGCCAGTGGAACAACCCACCTATCCTAACAACAAATCCAGGGTGTACCAACCTGTCTAATTTGGTTTTATCAGCAACTATCACTCAATCCTCTAAAATATGCTCATGAACCCATGGTAATGGTAATACTATGTAAGTAGGAGTCTCTATCATGTGTGACTCACCTTACCTTCCATCACTGCACTTGCCTACCCCAAACACAGACACCATATAAAATAACTCATAAAGGGATATCCATCCTATAGAGGTTCCCTATATATATATATATATCAAATCATTCAAAGTGCCAAATAAAACATCGTGTCAAATAAACCTTCAACAATTTCACAAAACATTTTCAAGATTCCAATCAGCATTTACACTTCCAATATCACATCCCATTTCCAAAACAAAATAAAATTCCAACTCATTTAAAAATTTATTCCAAACCATTTATAAACCATCATATTTACCCACACAATGAAAAAAAGGCCTTTTATTCCAAATCTAATTCCACTTCTATGCTCTTCCAAAACAAAGTTAATAATTCAAAAAATAATTGAAGATTCCAAATGAGCCTTAACTTTTTTTCACAATATTGAAACCCACTTTAAATCATTTGGGAGAAATTAGGGAACCATGTTATAAAAATAGAGGAAGAGAAGTTAAGGACCTTTTTTAACCAAGGTTTCAAAAGAGAACCACTTTTAATACAATCATAATTTTAAGACCCATCCATGTGTGCACTCTATGCACACATGGATGTGCCTATATCCAATGGCATACCAACAATGGTTCTTTCCCCAAATAATTTTCAAAGAAACAACAAGTGATTTCATATTGATACAGTAACTAATTTCATAAAAAGGGATTTCCACAAGTCACATAACATTCCTACCCCCAATACAAAACAACATAATAAAACACTCCATATAAAACACCACCAGAATATACCATTTTTACTATTCAAAACCAAATGAAATTTAATCAAACACATTTGGTGTATGCATACTTAGGCATAATTGAAAATTCACCTAAAAATATATTTTTAAAAAATTATATTACCATAAAAACAACACAATAATCTAACCAAATTCATTATAAAAGTTTGAATCATAAAAAATATATATCAAAATAAGATTTGGCATTTGATCAAATGCCCATAGTGCACATTCTCTTAAGAATAACTCAAGTATCACTTGGAAACCTATTTTTAACAAAATATACCAATTCCAAAACATCATAAAAAGCTCTGAAAGGCTCTTATAAACACATGAATCATGTTTAAAAATTATTTAAAATAACTCAAGTACCAATGGAATGCATCAAAAAGGAAAAACACAGATTCCCCTACCTCAATAGTGTGTGAATGTGACGAAACCCTTAAGGATGAAGAGTACACCCCAAAGAACAATCCACACACCATAGGATACAAGAAATGGACCAATGATTATCCAACCCTAACCCTAGGGTTTAACAAAACCCTATGCACCCTATGAAAATCAAGGAAAACCGCAAAGGAGACTCAACGGGGGGAAAGCTGGCCGTGTGAGAGGAGCTGCCTCCGAAGGAGGGATGGCCGCTAGAGGATGAGGTGCAGCCATCGGAGTGGGTTTTGAGTCAAATAGAAGGGTTTTTTCAGGGTCGTGCACCATAGAATATGGTGTTGTTGGGGTCGTGTGGTAAAGATGAGGGTGTCGGTGGGGTCAGGCGAGGGAGAGCCACTGGAGGAGAGTGGCATGCCGGAGGAAGGGATGCATAGAGAGGGGCGCGCGCGCGAGCAGGGAAGGGAGAAGGGGGTGGTGTTGTGTTTGTGAGAGGTGAAAGGGAGGGGGTGTCGAGGGTTTTCATTAAACCCTAACAATATGAATAATAATAATAATATAACAATAATAATAACAAAACTAATGATAATATTCATTTCATTTTTTATTAATAATTAAATTATCATTACTATTATTATTAAAACAAAATTTTAATTTAATTTCACATTTATTATTTTATATTATTTTTCATTTTATCTTCATTAAATTTATCTATTTTAAAAACTGGGCAATCGTGCGTTCTGTGTACAGTTACCTACACCCAGATACACAGTTGAACAAGCCGTGCTCAAACCGTACCACTCGGCATTGTCCACTTACAAAGCCAAGACACAGGCTTATCGTAAGGTTTAATAAACCAAGTGCGAGTCATGTTCCATAACTCAGACCCACTTGGGAACCCACAAGGGCACCTCATGGTTACTCCAAATCATGCCAGCTAACCGTGCAATAGTAAAAATGCTTTAAAAATTTTAAAATTTGACCCGATCACTACCGAAACTCAAAATAGAGACTAAAGATAATTAAAATAATTAAAATAGTAAATATTCAAGGTTGGGGTGTGACAATTATCCCCACCACAAAAACTTTCTTCCCCCATAAAGTCACCAACCCCAAGGATAACCAATAATTTATTCCATACCTGAACACTACCAAAGAAACAAGGAATTCTAGGGTGACTATTTATTCCTCAAGTCACACCTGACCAATCTATATTAAACCCCAACCCAAAAAAAAGGGAGGACACGATGGGGGTTATCCCCACCATAAGGATTCTACTAGCATGGAGAATCTAAAATACAAACACACCACCCTAGGGAGGGGGTATAATGCAGGAACTCCCAAACCAAACTTATTCAGTTTCTTTAGCACAAGTGAAACAACACCACTACCAAAACTAGAGGTCTCCTACACAATTAGAGCCCCCAAAACTAGGGGAAACCCATGATAATAACTCAATCTATAATAAGATACACCTTTTACCACTTCCCAAAAATTGAAGCACTAACATCACCATACGAGCCCCACCGAAACCAAAAACAACCCACATAAGGGTTGATCTCACTTTAAAGATAACTAACAATTCAAAAATCCACGTTTAGATAAAAGCAACCATTTATATTATGAAAGGAAAAGTTTATTACAATTTTAATATAAGAATATGAACTCATAATGGTAAAAAAAATCAAAAACAAGGAAAATTTAGATACTTCCATACCAACTCTTAGAATGAAACTAGGATAAGGTTTCACACCCCCCCCCCCATCAACTCCTAACTATGCATGAGCTTCACCCTGAGACCTGTTGCTAGGGATCTGATGGTTGAAGCATCTCTTACCTCATAGTCAGACACTAACATTCCTTATTCACATCTCCTTATTCAAGAAATTATTCCTACAAAACTTCTCCAAATAACCCAAATATCTCTAATGATGGCAGGGCGAACAACTCTCGTCTGCCCAAAGTTGAACCTTTAAAAAACCCCAGGGTAGCTTGAACTCTAACAGACTCAAGAGTTCCCAACATCATGAAGATTCACCCTACTTCCTCAATACACTCCTCAACCTCTAACTAACCTCAATCACTGTGAATAATAGGAAACATTCAAGAAGAACAAAAAACTGGGCATGAATCCTCAGAAACTTTAGGGACCTTACTTGGCGAAATTTTCTAAACAACACAGATTACACAAACTGAAACCTACATCAAATCAAAACACAACTAAAAGGAACAAATTGATCCAAAACAAGTGACTCATAATTCAAACACACACAAGAATAACCAAAACACCCCTTTTCAAAATCCACCATTTACATTTAAATTTTAAAACTTCCTTCTTCTAGGGCCATTTTCCAAATACCAAAACCCTCACTTTAAGCCAAATTCAATTTACAAAATCATTTCCTCTTACAAATTAGCTTAGTAAAAACCAATACAATACTTTAATTTAAAAAAACACAAGTAATCCCATGAACCATTTTGCATGTGTTAATTTTCTTCCATCCATATGTGCATACGTGCACTTTCCATACATACCCTCACATGTGAAAACATTCATAAGGAGCACCTAGGGGACTTATTTACCAATCACAAACATGCACCAAATTTTCAAACCAAAACTCTTTCAATTATTATAACCCATTATACTAGTTTAAATCCATTTTAATGAAATAATTTCCAGTTGAAATCTATTTCCATTTTCAAAAGCACACTTACACTAGAAGAAACCAAGATAAGACACCACATGCACCTAACCACAAGAATAAGAAACTATCATCCATGCTTAACTTGATGACATGTTTGTGATCCATTCCTCAAGTAATCCATAAAACTAAGAGGACCTTGAACTATTCAATTAGACATCATATGGTTCACTAATCTTTATGAGGTCACAATATGACAATGGCTCACCTCTATTGTCATCCCTCAATTAAAAACTAGAATACAAGATTCAAATCTTGGACTACCCTAGCAACTCTTGGTTCAGAACAATCAAGGGTTCATGATGTTCTTAACGTACCTACCTCCTGAGTCTCAACAATACTAATCTATATCTACAAGAAACCTCAAAAATCAAGGGCATCCTTTGATACCATTTTTTCATGAACCAACCCTGGTTGACCCTAAACTGGTCACCTGAGTCGGTATGTGGCATGGCCTTAGGGGAATTCCCAATCCCCACAGGTTGGAAACTAGTTTTGAGTATAAAAAATATAAGGGGAACTAATTTAGACAATAAATATCAAGATTGGATAAATAAATAGGACAAGAAGATGATCAATTATTGAACCTTAAGTGAATATAAATAAATAGATTCATTTGCAACAAATAAACCAGCCATGAAAAATAAATACAAAACTGAAACTAAATAAACTTAACTAAAATGCTACCAACAATCTCTGTGTGACCTCAAGGTCACCACCGTCCCAAGACTGAACCGCTATAAGATCCAGATCAAACCAGATAACCTGAACAAGAAACTAAACCTGCAAAATAGTTTGAGTCTAC
The DNA here is from genome assembly GCA_963277665.1 of Viscum album. Lineage (NCBI taxonomy): Eukaryota > Viridiplantae > Streptophyta > Magnoliopsida > Santalales > Viscaceae > Viscum > Viscum album. The sequence continues at coordinate 280,798 of CAUJRU010000472.1, read as the reverse complement.
TGATACCAAATGGTACAATTAGGGTGTAAGTTAATAGCTCAGTTGGAAACTACCAAAGAATTCACAGAAATAATTTCCTAAAAACATTACATTAACACTAGTTCGGAAATACTATTACAAAAAATAGGGTTTCACCTATTACATAGAAAATATATTCTTTCTCATTTTAAAAAACCAACGCATTCCACATTTCATTTTAAAAATAGACAGTCTTTTTTATACCAAAAACAAAACCAAATACATAATAAAAACAATATAGGGTTGTACTAAAAATAAATAAATTAATAACAAAAATTTCATCCTAAAAACTAAAGGAAATGGAATGTAAACAAGCAGATATAAATAGTAACCATGGGTGATCATAAACATCCCTAGAAGACCCTCAGACATACTCGGTTCGAAACCACTAATCGGAGTATGGTGAATCCCCTAAGTCTATAACCAATTGGATTCTCTAACCTTGCCTCACCAGTGGCACAACCCACCTATCCTAACAATAAATCTTGGGGGTACCAACCTGTCTAATTGGGGTTGATCAACACCTGTCACTCAATCCTCTAAAAGATGCCCAGGATCCCATGGTAATTGTAATACTGTGTAAGTAGGAGGCCCCCGCTTGAGTAACTCACCTTACCTTCCATCATCGCACTAACCTACCCCAAACATAGACACCATATATGATAACCCATAAAGGTATATCCCTCTTATTTAGGTGCCCTATATATATATATATATATATCAAATCATTCAAAGTGGCAACTGGACTATCACATCACATAAGCCTTTAACCATTTCCCAAAACATTTTAAAGATAAAAATTGGAATTTACACTTACAAGACCACATCTCATTTCCAAAAAACATAAAATTCCAACTCATTTCACAATTTATTCCAAATAATTTACAAAATGTCACATTCACACACACAATGCCAAATGGGCCTTTTTATTCCAAATTTAATTCCACTTCCACGCTATTCCAAAACAAAGTTAATAATTCACAAAATAATTGAAGATGCCAAACGGGTTGTAACATTACTCAAAATATTGAAACCCGCTTTAAATAATTTCAGAGAAATCATGGAACCATTTTATAAAAAGAGAGAGGAATATAAGGTAAGGACCCTTTTTTGAAAACCCAAGGGTCAAAAAGAGAACCATTTTTAATATCATCGTCATTTTAAGTCCCATACAAGCATTCACTTCATGCACCAATAGATGTGCCTACAACCAATGGCATACCACCAATGGTTCTTTCCCCAAAAAAATTTCAAGAAACAACATGTGCTTTCTAATTGATACAACAGACCATTTCATAAAAAGGGATTTCCACGATTCACAAAACACTCCTACCCCCAATCCAAATCAAATTAATAAAACATTCCATAGAAAACACCTCCTAAATCAACCATTTTAACTATTCTAACCCAAATAAAATTTAATCAATCTTATTTACTGTATGCATACTTAGGCATAATTGAAAATTCACCTCGAAAGCTATTTTTAACAAATTATATTACCATTAAAACACCATAATATGCTAAAACAATTCATTATAAAGGTAAGATTCATATTTGAAAAATTATCATAACAAGATTTAGAATTTTATCAAATGCCCAAAGCGCACATTCTCTTAAGCATAATTCAAGAATCACTTGGAAACCTATTTTTAACAAAATCTAACAATTCCAAAACATTATAATAAGCTCATAAATGGTCTCATAAAAACATGAATCATGTTTAAAATTTATTTAAAATAACTAAAGTACAAATATAATGCATCTTAAAGGAAAAAACATGGATTCACCTACCTCAATGGTGTGTGAATGCTAGAAAACCATTGGAGGAGGAAGAGTACACCCTGAAGAATAATCCTCATGAACTAGGATCTAAGAAATATACCAAATATTATCCCAAACTAACCCTAGGGTTCTTCAAAACCCTACATACCCAATGAAAATCAAGGAAAACTACAAAATAGACTCATTGCAGGGAAAGATGGCCACATGAGGGGAGTCGCCACCAGAGGAGGGATGGTTGCTGGAGGGGATCACTAGAGGAGGAGGTGCATCCACTAGAGGGGGTCAAACGCAGGAGAGGATGGAAACATAGTGTTTCATGAGGGAGATCCACCGGAGGAGGGTGTTGTTATAAGGCCCCGGCCTTAAACATTACTTAATATTGAGTTATTGCAAGATTACACCTTGAGGATCTTTTCAGGTTTAGAGATTTAGAGAATTATATCATAAAACATGCATTACATTCCACATTTAAACAAAGTGGTTACATAAAAGATAGTATTCATTTTTCCCACAAATGAAAACATATTTAAAATAAAACATGGATTCTTTCTTGACACTTCCTTGACACTATCATCATATCATGTACCTTTCCCTTGACCTGTGAAAAACATTTCAAAAACTTGGGATGAGCATAAAAAGCTCAGTAAGGGATATAAAAATATGGAAAGGAAACATGGGTACATATATACATAAGAATGAAATCATACTTTACCCATAAAACATAAGCACTTTAACATACCTCATCAAATCATGAATAAATCATAGAAATCATAATACATAAAGGTAACTTGAGGCATTCATAACATTCTTACGTAGGGAGTAGCCCTCTTGGTTACGTTTGGAATACCCATCACAGTATATTCCCTAAATCTCTTCGGAGAAACCTTAACGTTTCACTCCTTCGTGTTACCCAATGCATAGGAGATCTATATCGGGCTCACCCGCCCTTAGTTTATCACGGAACCACCCGTCTTCAAAATAATGCCCAAGAACCTCAACATAATCGTATCACATAAAACATGCATAAAGGAAACATAACATTCCCACCTTTCAATCACAAGATATCAACACAACACATTGATATAAAAACATTATGAAAACCATTTTCAATACCAAAATAAAATAAAAGTAAAACATGGTATTTATTTTTCTTTTAAAAAAAGGTATGGCTTGTAGAGGAAGCCGAAACTCAAATAATGGTCACGGCGGCGAAGAAGTCGTTGTTGCCGCATACGTACGACAAAAACATTCCCTTTTGTCATTTAGTAAACGCTTTGTATAAAAAAGATTCCTTTTGAATAAACATAAAAGTCAAAGGGTTTTACACGCCATATAAAAGAAGGTTTTGTATAAAACAAAATATGCCTCAATGAAAGGAGATTGAGACGAAGTCCCATACCTCGGGTCCGACTTGACTCGGTCATTCTTTAATCTCCTGAATAATAAACTCGAGTTAATTTCTACTTGTTTAATAACCTTTTTCAAGTTCATTATTCCTTTTATATCACTTATTTCCATGTCATGAACACTATGTAATTATTTAAGTTAATAACAGTCGTTTTAACGATCATTGGTACTTGAGTAAAAAATAAACCCTTTATAATTACAAGTTGTTCATGTATCCATTATATCAAGAATGGTATTCATGATTTAGATATCATATATATATCATATATATCCAGTACATGCATGCATTTATAATATTATATAACATTTAGAGGTAAGAAATGAAATGCACCGTTCATGGAGACGGTAAGCCGTACGTACGCATGAACGCTGCTTCCATTTCTATTTCGTATTTTATGAAATGGAATAATAATGATATAAAGGTATATTATAATTCCAGTATAATATCATATATAATATCATAACTCCATCCTTTATACGTCCCACAAATGGTATTAACGAATCAAATCACTTTGAGGGGGCGGTAGTCCGCACTTCCTTAAATGAAGATATCGTGTTTACCCATAATGTAAACCATAATGGTATAACCAACATGAAAAATAAATAAGCTTAAGGAAAACATAAACATATTATATATCATATATAAATATATTTTAATCTTAATGGCCACCTTTGAAGGTGTTAAAAGAATGTTGAACAACCATCGTTTCGGGAGGCCGAAATTCGCCATCCACGGAAACAGTATGTTCTTTAACCATTAGATGTAGGTGTGTGTAAGTGTAGCTCGAATCATTCTTATAACAACATACTATTATATTGAAGATATTGTATTTGTTACAAAATAAATGAATAAAAAGAGTTTAGGGTGTTGGAGAAGCAAAATAAAACAAAAGGACTCAAGTGAAGACATTACCTTAAAATCGGGTAACTCCCTTTGGTTTGAGCTCAAAGGCTTCCTTGAAAAGACTTATGCCCAGAGTGAGGATTCTAGGAGTAAGATAGGGATGTGGAGAGACAAAATTGGCAGGGTTTGGCCGAGCCAAAGGCTTTGGAAGTGTGGGTAAGGAGGTAAAGGTGGGGGTCTTTTATAAGAGGATAGGAGGGGCACTCTTGGAAAGTAAAGAAATGTTACTTTATTTTAAAATGAGTTTCGGATTCAAAAGGTCCCACATTAATATATTTCGAGGGTACAGTGATAAGGGTTAGAAATCCACTCATCTAATAGGTTTTGGACATGTTTAGGTCATATATTTTACATTATCATTTCATTTTATTTAAATCCTTTATTAATGAGGTAATCGCTGCATCATCATGATGTCATGAATAATTTTATTTATTTAATGTATAAAAATTATAAAAAAATACTATGATGTAGTAAATCGTTTTATCTTTCCAATGACTATTTATAATAAAAAATCTGACTTGTATAACCCCATGTAAAAAATTATTTAGTAAAATAACTCATGTTTGTGTCATTTTTACTTTTATATTAAATAAAAAGTTATTTATGTCATTTCCCAACCAAAGTGGCTCCATGGGTTACCCAAGTTGACCCATGGATTGTATTGGTCGGCCATGACACATCCAATAAGGTTAGTACATGTGTCTAGATATTTTCATTTTATTATAATATCATTTTTGCCTTAAATTAATATAATTACCTCTAATCGCGATTAAAAACTTAAAAGTTACTATTCACAAAAAAATTATTTTAATCTCATTGAACCATATTTTACTTCTTAATGACAACCATGTATGTCGGATTTTTGAAATTCAAAACACAGAGGTGGTAAAATTTCATTTAAACGAAAAATCAGTTTTTTAAGTACCACTTAGTGGTTTCACTATTCATCAAAAATTGAAGTTTTTCAGAAAAATACCAAAAATTCACCCTAAGCTATATTTGATATTCTGAATTAAAAAATGATGTCTATTTTACAAAATTGAAAACATATAAGTTGCACTAATTAATTTAATAATTATTTCCCTCTGTCAGAGCAAATGGCGTGTTTTTATGAAACAATAAGTATCAAAAGATTGACACTAGTTTAAGTCCAATTTCAAAGTGAAATTAATTCCAATGACCACTATTGGATTAAATGGTAAAAATATATTATAATTTAACATTAAAACCAATTCAAAATATAATCTAATAATATAAATGAATTAGATGAAAACGCAGTTTGGATGTAAAATGCAGTATTTTTCACTATTCATTAAAAAATGAACATTCTCAAAAAAATACCAAAAATTTACACAAAGTAAATTTTGATTTCCCAATAATAAATAATAAGTTTATTTTGAAAAATAGATCTTATAAAATTGTCAAAAGATAGATTTAAAATATGGTTTGCCATCAAAAGGCAGTAAAACAATCTTTTAAAAATATTAGTGTATTCTATGCTTAAGATTGGATTTATTCTCCTTTTAAGCCTCTAAAACACTATCTAATTCATTAATAGACATAGATAAAAATATCTATTATTAATTACTTACTTTGGATGTTACATCCTTCCCCCCTTTAGAAAGTTGCATCCCCGCAATTTATTTACTTATCAAATAAATGGGGGTACTTATCCCTCATTGCATTTTCAGATCCCCATGTTGCCTCTTCCATCATGTGGTTTTTTCACAAAACCTTTACCTGATTGATCACCTTATTCCGTAACACTTGCTCCCTATGGTCAAGAATATGGACCGGTTGTTCCTCATAAGATAGGTTCTCTTCCAGCTAAACTACCTCTGGACTCAAAACATGAGATTGATCTGGAATATACTTTCTCAACATCGAAACGTGAAAAACATTGTGTACCTGAGATAAACTCGGAGGTAAAGCCACCCGGTATACAACTGACCCAACTCTATCTAGAATTTCATATGGTCCAATGAACCTTGGACTCTACTTTCCTTTCTTACCAAATCGCATCACACTTTTCCATGGTGAGACTTTGAGAAAAACATGATCACCTACCTCAAAAGATAGATCCTTCCTCCTATTGTCCGCATAACTCTTCTGCCTACTCTGAGCTGTTATCATGTGTTTCTGTATCAGCTGAACTTTTTCTGCCAACTCTTCTACCAATTCTGTTCCCATCAACTTCCTTTCACCCACTTCATCCCAGAAATCTGTAGTTCGACACCGCTTCCCATATAATTCCTGAAATGGTGTCATCTATATACTGGAATGAAAACTATTATTATATGAAAATTCAACCAAAGAAAGATGTTGGTCCCAACATCCCTGATAATCCATCGAACAAGCTCGTAGCATATCCTCCAAGGTCTGAATTGTTCATTCTGACTGCCCATCTGATTGCGGATGAAAAGCTATACTAAGATTTAATTCAGTACCCAACGACTTCTGAAGGCCTTTCAAAAAGTTATAAGTGAACCTGGGATCACGGTCAAATACAATGGAGAGAGGAACTCCATGTAACCTGACTATCTCTTTAAGATACAAACGGGAAAATTTATCTAGGGAGAAAGTATCTCGTATAGCAAGTAAATGAGCTGATTTAGTCAAGCGATCAATAATAACCCAGATTGCATTATTACCTCGAGGGGTTTTCAGTAATCCCACAACAAAGTCCATGGATATATTCTCCCATTTCCTCTCTGGAACTGGTAAAGGCTGAAGCATCCCTTTCGGTAATTGTCGCTCTTCTTTAACCTGTTGACATGTCAAACACTTCACAGTAAAATCAGCAATATCTCTTTTCATTCCATCCCACCAGTAATACTCCCGTAGATCTCTGTACATCTTAGTACTACCAAGATGAACTGAAAACGGAGAACTATGAGCTTCACATAACAACTCTCTCTTCAACTGTGAATCACAAGGCACACACAATCTCTTCCCAAATATCAAAACACAATCATTATCAGTGTTGAATTCAGGCAACTTACCTTTCTGAACCATCTCTACCTTTTTCTGCAACTCACTGTCTTGCTTCTGTGCTTGCTTGATTCTGTCTAATAGAGAATATTTCACTGATACCTGAAACAAAACAGAAGAACATCCTCCACCAACAACTTCTATGCCAAAGTTCATCAAATCCTTAACCAAAGGATCACGTTCCAAATGCAACATTGCTAATGAAGCATTACTTTTCCGACTCAAATCATCATCCACTTTATTTGCTTTTCCTGGATGGTAATGAATTTTACAATCATAATCCTTGATTAATTCCAGCCATCTCCTCTGTCTCATGTTTAACTCTTTCTGAGTGAATATATATTTTAAAATTTTGTAATCAGTATATATTTCACACTTTACTCCATACAAATGATGCCTCCAAATTTTTAAAGCGAAAACAACAGCAACTAATTCCAAATCATGTGTAGGGTAATTTACCTCATGATTTTTCAACTGTCGTGAAGCATAAGAAATTACCTGATCATTCTGCATTAGGACGCAACCAAGTCCTTTCAATGAAGCATCACTGTATATAACAAACTCACCATTCCTGGAAGGAAGTTCCAAAACTGGAGCATTCACCAATCTTCTTTTCAACTCCTGAAAGCAATCATCGCATTATTTTGTCCAGATAAACTTAACACCCTTCCGAGTTATCTTAGTCATTGGACTAGATAACCATGAAAATTTTCTAACAAACCTTCGGTAATAGCCTGCCAAACCAAGGAAGCTATGAATCTCAGTTACATTTGTGGGTATTGGCCATTCTTCAACAACCTATGTTTTTGCAGGATCAACAGTTATCCCATCTTTAGAAACAATGTGACCAAGGAAAAAAAAATTTTGCAACCAAAACTCACACTTGCTGAATTTCCCATACAATTTATTTTCTTATAAGGTTTTCAAAATAACCATTAAATGTCTTTCATGCTCCTCTTTACTTTTAGAAAACACCAAAATATCATCAATGAAAACCACCACAAACTTATCCAAGAACTCATGGAAAATTATATTCATTAAGTCCATGAATACGATAGGTGCATTGGTTATCCCAAAAGGCATTCCTAAAAATTCATAATGGCTATATCTTGTACGAAACGTAGTCTTCGGAACATCTGCTTCCTTTACCTTCAGCTGATGGTACCCCGATCTTAGGTCAATCTTTGAAAAAAACTGAGCTCCTTGGAGCTGATCAAACAAATCATCGATATGAGGAAAAGGATATTTGTTCTTAATAGTGATGTTATTCAAGGCTCTATAATAAATGCAAAGTCTCATAGAACCATCTTTATTTTTAACAAATAAAATAGGAGCACCCCATGGTGATGTTCTAGGTCGAATGAAACCTTTCTCTAATAAATCTTGCAATTGCTCCTTCGAATCTAAAAGTTCAATTTGAGCCATTAGATAAGGGGGTTTTGAAATTGTCTTAGCATCAGGAACTAAGTCTATCGTAAATTCAACTTCCCGATCTGGTATTATTCCAGGCAACTCATCAGAAAAAACATCTGGATACTCATTTACCACTGGCACATCATTAATCTGAATAGTTCCCTTGTTTTCAACAATATGTGCAAGGTAACATTCATTTCCATCTTTTACAAGTTTCTCGGCCTCTTGATAAGTTATCAACAGTAAGGGTTCATTCTTGTACACAAACTTCAAGTCTTTCTAGAAAGAAACTTCTTTAGCTCTACAGTCAATCTTAGCATGGTAAATAGAGAGCCAATCCATACCCAGGATAACATCAAACTCTACTAGAAGAAAAACAATAAGGTTTGCAAGTAGGTTCTTTCCACAGATAAGGATAGGAAGATTCTTATAAATTCTTTTTTCCTCAACATTTCCCCCAGGTGTTTTTACCAAAAGTTCAGGAGTCATTTCTTGAGATGGTATTCCCATTTTACTAGAAATTTTTTCAGAGATAAAAGAATGTGTAGACCCCGAATCAAACAACACACTGTCATAATCTGAAAAACAAACAAAGTACCTAATACAACTTCATTTGATGGCCCGACATCTACTGAAGTAGTTGCAAAGGATTTCACCACCCCTTTCTGCTTGTAGTCTAACTGTTTCCCATCACTAAATCTCTTTTTCGGACACTAGTTTGCATAGTGACCCATCTCATTGCACTTAAAACATTTCACTAACTGTAAATCAAATTTGGACTTACCATCACCTTGATCTTTTTCAGTGCAATCACAAGCCTTATGTCCCATCTTACCACATCTGTAGCACTTTCCAGAATTCAGAAGACATTCCCAAGCATGCCTTTTGCCACATTTATCAGAAACTGGAAACATAGTTTTCTTACCATCAGACTTTTTTGAAGAATTCTTCCCTTTCTCCTGCCACCTCGGTCTCTTCTTCTGCTGGTTGTTATAGAACACTTGATCATCGAAAAACTCCATTTCCACCTTCTCAGCACATCGAACAAGCTTTTCATAGCTTTTAAACTCAGGAGAATCTAATGCCCTTTGATATTTTTGTTTTAATCCTGAGTAAAAACGATTGATTTTACGATCAAGGTCTCGGATAAAATTTGGAGCATACCTTGCCAATCGAGTGAACCTCTCTTCATAGGCAGCCACTGAGTCTTCCTCTTGCCTCAATTCCAAGAATTGCTTTTCCATCCTAAGTCAAACAGCCTTAGGAAAATACTTCTCAAGAAACATACCTTTAAATTCATCCCAGTCGAGAGTATAAATCTCATCAGCGTCCCTGATATTTCTAACCATCGACCACCACTAATCTGCTTCACCCTCCAAACAGTAAATAGCAAGACTAACATTTTGATTGTCTGAACACCCCATGACATTAAAAATCTTCTCCAGTGCTTTAATCCACCCTTTAGCTAACACAGGGTCAGATGATCCTCTGAATGATGGGGGATGTTGCCTCATGAAATGTTCCACCACTGACATGTTCCTCTGCGGTTGATCTGGCTGATCTCGTGCATGGATACCACCACCATTTATCGCTTGAGTCAACTTCATCATTACTACAACAAACTATTCAGTTCCAATTCCGACCATCTCAGGATGATGATTCGGAAGGTTATTTCCTTCTGTATGCCTTCCTAGCACTACTTCCCTGTTTCCTCTGCAGAAAACCATTCTGAACAAACATGTCTTAGATGAAGCAACATGGTAATCTTCAAATGCTATATCATTTCAATTTGACCATAAAAACAATATTTTTGGATAATCATTTAATAGAATTCTAACTCCTAAAGTTATCTAAACCAACTTCTCATACCAACTATAAGGCCCCGGCCTTAAACATTACTTAATCTTGAGTTATTACAAGATTACACCTTGAGGATCTTTTCAGGTTTAGAGTTTTAGAGAATTAGATCATAAAACATGCATTACATTCCAAATTTGAACAAAGTGGTTACATAAAATATAGTATTCATTTTTCCCATCAATAGAAACATATTTAAAATAAAACATGGATTCTTTATTGACACTTCCTTGACACTATCATCATATCATGTACCTTTCCCTTGACCTGTGAAAAACATTTCAAAAACTTGGGATGAGCATAAAAAGGTCAGTAAGGGATATAAAAATATGGAAAGGAAACATGGGTACATATATACATAAGAATGAAATCATACTTTACCCATAAAACATAAGCACTTTATCATACCTCATCAAATCATGAATAAATCATAGAAATCATAAGACATAAAGGTAACTTGAGGCATTCATAACATTATTACATAGGGAGTAACCCTCTTGGTTATGTTTGGAATACCCATCACAGAATATTCCCTAAATCTCTTCAGAGAAACCTTAACGTTTCACCCCTTCACATTACCCAATGCATTAGAGAGCTATATCGGGCTCACCTGCCCTTAGTTTATCACGGAACCACCCGTCTTCATAATAATTCCCAAGAACCTCAACATAATCGTATCACATAAAACATGCATAAAGAAAACATAACATTTCCACCTTTCAATCACAAGATATCAATACAACACATTGATAGAAAAACATTATGAAAACCATTTTCAATACCAAAATAAAAGAAAAGTAAAACATGGTATATATTTTTCTTCTAAAAAAGGTATGGATTGTAGAGGAAACCAAAACTCAAATAATGGTCACGGCGGCGGAGAAGTCGTTGTCGCCGTATACGTACGACAAAAACATTCCCTTTTTTTGTTTAGCAAACGCTTCGTATAAAAAATATTCCTTTTGAATAAACGTAAAAGTTAAAGGGGTTTATACACCGTATAAAAGAAGGCTGTGTATAAAACAAAATATGCCTCAATGAAAGGAGATTGAGACGAAGTCCCATACCTCGGGTCCGACTTGACTCGGTCGTTCTTTAATATCCTGAATAATAAACTTCAGTTAATTTATACTTGTTTAAGAACCTTTTTCAAGCTCATTATTCCTTTTATATCACTTATTTCCATGTCATGAACACTATGTAATTATTTAAGTTAATAACGGTCGTTTTAACGATCATTGGTACTTGAGTCAAAAATAAACCCTTTATAATTACAAGTTGTTCATGTATCCATTATATCCAGAATGGTATTCATGATGTAGATATCATATATATATCATATATATACAGTACATGAATGCATTTATAATATTATATAACATTTAGAGGTAATAAATGAAATGCACCGTTCATGGAGACGGTAAGCCGTACGTACGCATGAACGCTGCTTCCATTTCTATTTCGTATTTTATGAAATGGAATCATAATGATATAAAGGTATATTATAATTCCAGTGTAATGTCATATATAATATCATAACTCCATCCTTTATATGTCCCACATATGGTATTAACAAATCAAATCACTTTGAGGGGGCGGTAGTCCGCACTTCCTTAAATGAAGATATCGCGTTTACCCATAATGGAAACCATAAAGGTATGCCCAAAATGAAAAAATACAGAAGCTTAAGGAAAACATAAACATATTATATATCATATATAAATATATTTTCATCTTAATGGCCACCTTTTAAGGTGTAAAAATAATGTTGAACAGTCATCGTTTCGGGAGGCCGAAATTCGCCATCCACGGAAACAGTATGTTCTTTAACCATTAGATGTAGGTGTGTGTAAGTGTAGCTAGAATCCTTCTTATAACAACATCCTAGTATATTGAATATACTTTATTTGTAACAAAAGAAATGAATAAAAAGAGTTTAGGGGGTTGGAGAAGCAAAATAAAACAAAAGGACTCAAGTGAAGACATTACCTTAAAATAGGGTAACTCCCTTTGGTTTGAGCTCAAAGGCTCCTTGGGAAGACTTATGCCCAAAGTGAGGCTTCTAGAAGTAAGAGAGGTATTTGGAGAGAAAAAATGGGTAGTGTTTGGCCGAGCCAAAGGCTTTGGAAGTGTGGGTAAGGAGGTAGAGGTGGGGGCCTTTTATAAGAGGAGAGGAGGGGCACTCTTGGAAAGTAAAGAAATGTCACTTTATTTTAAAATGAGTTTCGGATTCAAAAGGTCCCACATTGATATATTTCGAGGGTAAGGTGATAAGGGTTATAAATCCACTCATCCAATAGGTTTTGGACATGTGTAGGTCATATATTTTACATTATCATTTCATTTTATTTAAATCCTTTATTAATGAGGTAATCGCTACATCATCATGATTTCATAAATAATTTAATTTATTTAAAGTATATAAATTATAAAAAATAATACTATGATTTAGGAAATCTTTTTAGCTTTCCAATTACTATTTATAATCAATACTTTGACTTGTATAACCCCATGTAAAAATTGTTTTAGTAAAATAACTCATGTTTGTGTCATTTTTACTTTTACATTAAATAAAAAGTTATTTATGTCATTTCCCAACCAAAGTGGCTCCATGGGGTCCCCAAGTTGACCCATGGATTGTCTTGGTCGTCCAGGACACATCCAAAAAGGGCATGACATGTGTCTAGGTATTTTCATTTTATTATAATATCATTTTTACCTTAAATTGCAATAATTACCTCTAATCGCGATTAAAAACTTAAAAGTTACTATTCATAAAAAAATTATTTTAATCTCATTGAACCATATTTTACTTCTTAATTACAACCATGTATGTCGGATTTTTTAAATTCAAAACACAGAGGTGGTAAAATTTCATTTAAACAAAAAATTAGTTTTTTAAGTACCACTTAGTGGTTTTACTATTCATCAAAAATTGAAGTTTTTCAGAAAAATACCAAAAATTCACCCTAATATATATTTGATATTCTGAATTAAAAAATGATGTATATTTTACAAAATTCAAAACATATAAGTTTCATTAATTAATTTAATAATTATTTCCCGCTGTCAGAGCAAATGGCTTGTTTTTATGAAACAATAAGTATCAAAAGATTGACACTAGTTTAAGTCCAATTTCAAAGTGAAATTAATTCCAACCACCACTATTGGATTAAATGGTAAAAATATATTATAATTGAACATTAAAACCAATTCAAAATATAATCTAATAATATAAATGAATTAGATGAAAAGGCAGTTTGGATGTAAAATGCAGTATTTTTCACTATTCATTAAAAAATGAACATTCTCAGAAAAATACAAAAAATTTACACAAAGTAAATTTTGATTTCCCAATCATAAAGAATAAGTTTATTTTGAAAAATAGAGCTTATAAAATTGTCAAAAGATAGATTTAAAAGATGGTTTGCCATCAAAAGGCAGTAAAACAATCTTTTAAAAATATTAGTGTATTCTATGCTTAAGATTGGATTTATTCTCCTTTTAAGCCTCTAAAACACTATCTAATTCATTAATAGACATAGATAAAAATATCTATTATTAATTAATTACTTTGGATGTTACATCCTTCCCCCCTTTAGAAAGGTGTGTCCCCGCAATTTATTTACTTATCAAATAAGTGGGGGTACTTATCCCTCATTGCATTTTCAGATTCCCATGTTGCCTCTTCCATCATGTGGTTTTTCCACAAAACCTTTACCTGATTAATCACCTTATTCCGTAACACTTGCTCCCTGTGGTCAAGAATATGGACCGGTTGTTCCTCATAAGATAGGTTCTCTTTCAGCTAAACTACCTTTGGACTCAAAACATGAGATTGATCTGGCATATACTTTCTCAACATCGAAACGTGAAAAACATTGTGTACCTGAGATAAACTCGGAGGTAAAGCCACCTGGTATACAACTGATCCAACTCTCTCCAGAATTTCATATGGTCCAATGAACCTTGGACTCAACTTTCCTTTCTTACCAAATCGCATCACACTTTTCCATGGTGAGACTTTGAGAAAAACATGATCACCTACCTCAAAAGATAGATCCTTCCTCCTATTGTCCGTATAACTCTTCTGCCTGCTCTGAGCTGTTCTCATGTGTTTCTGTATCAGCTGAACTTTTTCTGCCAACTCCTCTACCAATTCTGTTCCCATCAACTTCCTTTCACCCACTTCATCCCAGAAAGCTGTAGTTCGACACCGCTTCCCATATAATGCCTGAAATGGTGTCATCTGTATACTGGAATGAAAACTGTTATTATATGAAAATTCAACCAAAGAAAGATGTTGGTCCCAACTTCCCTGATAATCCATCGAACAAGCTCGCAGCATATCCTCCAAGGTCTGAATTTTTCGTTCTAACTTCCCATCTGATTGCGGATGAAAATCTATACTAAGATTTAATTTAGTACCCAACGACTTCTGAAGGCCTTTCAAAAAGTTATAAGTGAACCTGGGATCACGGTCAGATACAATGGAGAGAGGAACTCCATGTAACCTGACTATCTTTTTAAGATACAAACGGGAAAGTTTATCTAGGGAAAAAGTATCTCGTATAGCAAGTAAATGAGCTGATTTAGTCAAGCGATCAACAATAACCCAGATTGCATTATTACCTCGAGGGGTCTTTGGTAATCCCACAACGAAGTCCATGGATATATTCTCTCATTTCCTCTCTGGCACTGGTAAAGGCTGAAGCATCCCATTTGGTAACTGTCGCTCTGCTTTAACCTGTTGACATGTCAAACACTTCACAGTAAAATCAGCAATATCTCTTTTCATTCCATCCCACCAGTAATACTCCCGTAGATCTCTGTACATCTTAGTACTACCAGGATGAACTGAAAACGGAGAACTATGAGCTTCACATAACAACTCTCTCTCCAACTGTGAATCACAAGGCACACACAATCTCTTCCCAAATATCAAAACACAATCATTATCAGTGTTGAATTCAGGCAACTTACCTTTCTGAACCATCTCTACCTTTTTCTGCAACTCACTGTCTTGCTTCTGTGCTTGCTTGATTCTATCTAATAGAGAAGATTTCACTGATACCAGAAACAAAACAGAAGAACATCCTCCACCAACAACTTCTATTCCAAAGTTCATCAAATCCTTAACCAAAGGATCACGTTCCAAACGCAACATTGCTAATAAAGCATTACTTTTCCGACTCAAATCATCATCCACTTTATTTGCTTTTCCTGGATGGTAATGAATTGTACAATCATAATCCTTGATTAATTCCAGCCATCTCCTCTGTCTCATGTTTAACTCTTTCTGAGTGAATATATATTTTAAAATTTTGTAATCAGTATATATTTCACACTTTACTCCATACAAATGATGCCTCCAAATTTTTAAAGCGAAAACAACAGCAGCTAATTCCAAATCATGTGTAGGGTAATTTACCTCATGATTTTTCAACTGTTGTGAAGCATAAGAAATTACCTGATCATTCTGCATTAGGACGCAACCAAGTCCTTTCAATGAAGCATCACTATATATAACAAACTCACCATTCCTGGAAGGAAGTGCCAAAACTGGAGCATTCACCAATCTTCTTTTCAACTCCTGAAAGCAATCATCACATTCTTTTGTCCAGATAAACTTAACACCCTTCCGAGTTATCTTAGTCATTGGACTAGATAACCATGAAAATTTTATAACAAACCTTCGGTAATAGCCTGCCAAACCAAGGAAGCTACGAATCTCAGTTACATTTGTGGGTATTGGCCATTCTTTAACAACCTATGTTTTTGCAGGATCAAAAGTTATCCCATCTTTAGAAACAATGTGACCAAGGAAAGAAATTTTTTGCAACCAAAACTCACACTTTCTGAATTTCCCATACAATTTATTTTCTTATAAGGTTTGCAAAATAACCCTTAAATGCCTTTCATGCTCCTCTTTACTTTTAGAAAACACCAAAATATCATCAATGAAAACCACCACAAACTTATCCAAGAACTCATGGAAAATTATATTCATTAAGTCCATGAATATGGTAGGTGCATTGGTTATCCCAAAAGGCATTACTAAAAATTCATAATGGCCATATCTTGTACGAAACGTAGTCTTCGGAACATCTGCTTCCTTTACCATCAGCTGATCGTACCCCGATCTCAGGTCAATCTTTGAAAAAAAATGATCTCCCTGGAGCTGATCAAACAAATCATCGATATGAGGCAAAGGATATGTGATCTTAATAGTGATGTTATTCAAGGCTCTATAATAAATGCAAAGTCTCATAGAACCATCTTTATTTTTAACAAATAAAACAGGAGAACCCCATGGTGATGTGCTAGGTCGAATGAAACCTTTCTCTAATAAATCTTGCAATTGCTCCTTTGAATCTAAAAGTTCAATTTGAGCCATTAGATAAGGGGGTTTTGAAATTGTCTTAGCATCAGGAACTAAGTCAATAGTAAATTCAACTTCCCGATCTGGTATTATTCCAGGCAACTCATCAGGAAAAACATCAGGATACTCATTTACCACTGGCACATCATTAATCTGAACAGTTCCCTTGTTTTCAACAATATGTGCAAGGTAACATTCATTTCCATCTTTTACAAGTTTCTCGGCCTCTTGATAAGTTATCAACAGTAAGGGTTCATTATTGTACACAAACATCAAGTCTTTCTAGAAAGAAAGTTCTTTAGCTCTACAGTCAATCTTAGCATGGTAAATAGAGAGCCAATCTATACCCAGGATAACATCAAACTCTACTAGAAGAAAAACAATAAGGTTTGCAAGTAGGTTCTTTCCACAGATAAGGATATGAAGATTCTTATAAATTCTTTTTGCCTCAACATTTCCCCCAGGTGTTTTTACCAAAAGTTCAGGAGTCATTTCTTGAGATGGTATTCCCATTTTACTAGAAAATTTTTCAGAGATGAAAGAATGTGTAGACCCCGAATCAAACAACACACTGGCATAATCTGAAAAACAAACAAAGTACCTGATACAACTTCATTTGATGGCCCGACAACTACTGAAGTAGTTGCAAAGGATTTCACCACCCCTTTCTGCTTGTAGTCTAACTGCTTCCCATCACTAAAGCTCTTTTTCGGACACTAGTTTGCATAGTTACCCATCTCATTGCACTTAAAACATTTCACTAACTGTAAATCAAATTTGGACTTACCATCACCTTGACCTTTTTCAGTGCAATCACAAGCCTTATGTCCCATCTTACCACATCGGTAGCACTTTCCAGAATTCAGAAGACATTCCCCAGCATGCCTTTTTCCACATTTATCACAAACTGGAAACATATTTTTCTTACCATCAGACTTTTTTGAAGAATTCTTCCCTTTCTCCTGCCACCTTGGTCTCTTCTTCTGCTGGTTGTTATAGAACACTTGATCATCGGAAAACTCCATTTCCACCTTCTCAGCACATCGAACAATCTTTTCATAACTTTTAAACTCACGAGAAGCTAATTCCCTTTGATATTTTTGTTTTAATCCTGAGTAAAAACGATTGATTTTACTATCAAGGTCTCGGATAAAATTTGGAGCATACCTTGCCAATCGAGTGAACCCCTCTTCATAGGCAGCCACTGAGTCTTCCTCTTGCCTCAATTCCAAGAATTGATTTTCCATCCTAAGTCGAACAGCCTTAGGAAAATACTTCTCAAGAAACATACCTTTAAATTCATCCTAGTCGAGAGTATAAATCTCATCAGCGTCCCTGATATTTCTAACCATCGACCACCACTAATCTGCTTCACCCTCCAAACGGTAAATAGCAAGACTAACATTTTGATTGTCTGAACACCCCATGACATCGAAAATCTTCTCTAGTTCTTTAATCCACCCTTTAGCTAACACAGGGTCAGATCATCCTCTGAATGATGGGGGATGTTGCCTCATGAAATGTTCCACCACTGACATGTTCCTCTGCGGTTGATCTGGCTGATCTCGTGCATGTATACCACCACCATTTATCGCTTGAGTCAACTGCATCATTACTGCAACAAACTATTCAGTTCCAATTCCAACCATCTCAGGATGATGATTCAGAAGGTTATTTCCTTCTGTATGCCTTCCTAGAACTGCTTCCCTGTTTCCTCTGCAGAAAACCATTTTGAAAAAACATGTCTTAGATGAAGCAACATGGTAATCTTCAAATGCGATATCATTTAAATTTGACCATAAAAAAAATATTTTTGGATAATCATTTAATAGAATTCTAACTCCTAAAGTTATCTAAATCGACTTCTCATACCAACTATAAGGCCCCGGCCTTAAACATTACTTAATCTTGAGTTATTACAAGATTACACCTTGAGGATATTTTCAGGTTTAGGGTTTTATAGAATTAGATCATAAAACATGCATTACATTCCACATTTGAACAAAGTGGTTACATAAAATATAGTATTCATTTTTCCCATCAATGGAAACATATTTAAAATAAAACATGGATTCTTTATTGACACTTCCTTGACACTATCATCATATCATGTACCTTTCCCTTGACCTGTGAAAAACATTTCAAAAACTTGGGATGAGCATAAAAAGCTCAGTAAGGGATATAAAAATATGGAAAGGAAACATGGGTACATATATACATAAGAATGAAATCATACTTTACCCATAAAACATAAGCACTTTAACTTACCTCATCAAATCATGAATAAATCATAGAAATCATAAGACATAAATGTAACTTGAGGCATTCATAACATTCTTACATAGGGAGTAACCCTCTTGGTTACGTTTGGAATACTCATCATAGTATATTCCCTAAATCTCTTCAGAGAAAACTTAAAGTTTCACCCCTTCGCGTTACCCAATGCATTGGAGAGCTATATCGGGCTCACCCGCCCTTAGTTTATCACGGAACCACCCGTCTTCATAATAATTCCCAAGAACCTCAACATAATCGTATCACATAAAACATGCATAAAGGAAACATAACATTTCCACCTTTCAATCACAAGATATCAATACAACACATTGATATAAAAACATTATGAAAACCATTTTCAATACCAAAATAAAAGAAAAGTAAAACATGGTATTTATTTTTCTTCTAAAAAAAGGTATGGCTTGTAGAGGAAGCCAAAACTCAAATAATGGTCACGGCGGCGGAGAAGTCTTTGTCGCTGTATACGTACGACAAAAACATTCCCTTTTTTCATTTAGCAAACGCTTCGTATAAAAAAGATTCCTTTTGAATAAACGTAAAAGTCAAAGGGGTTTATACACCGTATAAAAGAAGGCTATGTATAAAACAAAATATGCCTCAATTAAAGGAGATTGAGACGAAGTCCCTTACCTCGGGTCCGACTTGACTCGGTCGTTCTTTAATCTCCTGAATAATAAACTTCAGTTAATTTCTACTTGTTTAAGAACCTTTTTCAAGCTCATTATTCCTTTTATATCACTTATTTCCGTGTCATGAACACTATGTAATTATTTAAGTTAATAACGGTCATTCTAACGATCATTGGTACTTGAGTCAAAAATAAACCCTTTATAATTACAAGTTGTTCATGTATCCATTATATCCAGAATTGTATTCATAATGTAGATATCATATATATATCATATATATCCAGTACATTCATTCATTTATAATTTTATATAACATTTAGAGGTAATAAATGAAATGCACCGTTCATGGAGACGGTAAGCCGTACGTACGCATGAACGCTGCTTCCAGTTCTATTTCGTATTTTATGAAATGGAATCATAATGATATAAAGGTATATTATAATTACAATGTAATTTCATATATAATATCATAACTCCATCATTTATATGTCCCACATATGGTATTAACAAATCAAATCACTTTGAGGGGGCGGTAGTCCGCACTTCCTTAAATGAAGATATCGCATTTACCCATAATGGAAACCATAAAGGTATGCCCAAAATGAAAAATAAAGAAGCTTAAGGAAAACATAAACATATTATATATCATATATAAATATATTTTCATCTTAATGGACACCTTTTAAGGTGTTAAAATAATTTTGAACAGTCATCGTTTCGGGAGGCCGAAATTCGCCATCCACAGAAACAGTATGTTCTTTAACCATTAGATGTAGGTGTGTGTAAGTGTAGCTAGAATCCTTATTATAACAACATAATAGTATATTGAATATACTTTAGTTGTAACAAAAGAAATGAATAAAAAGAGTTTAGTGGGTTGGAGAAGCAAAATAAAACAAAAGGACTCAAGTGAAGACATTACCTTAAAATAGGGTAACTCCCTTTGGTTTGAGCTCAAAGGCTCCTTGGGAAGACTTATGCCCAAAGTGAGGCTTCTAGGAGTAAGAGAGGTATTTGGAGATACAAAATGGGTAGGGGTTGGCCGAGCCAAAGGCTTTGGATGTGTGGGTAAGGAGGTAGAGGTGGGGGCCTTTTATAAGAGGAGAGGAGGGGCACTCTTGGAAAGTAAAGAAATGTTACTTTATTTTAAAATGAGTTTCGGATTCAAAAGGTCCCACATTGATATATTTCGAGGGTAAGGTGATAAGGGTTCTAAATACACTCATCCAATAGGTTTTTGACATGTGTAGGTCATATATTTTACATTATCATTTCATTTTATTTAAATCCTTTATTAATGAGGTAATCGCTACATCATCATGATTTCATAAATAATTTAATTTATTTAAAGTCTGAAAATTATAAAAAAAAATATGATTTAGGAAATCTTTTTAGCTTTCCAATTACTATTTATAATCAAAACTCTGAATTGTATAACCCCATGTAAAAATTGTTTTAGTAAAATAACTCATGTTTGTGCCATTTTTACTTTTACATTAAATAAAAAGTTATTTATGTCATTTCCCAACCAAATTGGCTCCATGGGGTCCCCAAGTTGACCCATGGATTTTCTTGGTCAGCCATGACACATCCAATAAGGGTATGACATGTGTCTTGGTATTTTCATTTTATTATAATATCATTTTTGCCTTAAATTGCACTAATTACCTCTAATCGCGATTAAAAACTTAAAAGTTACTATTCACCAAAAAAAATATTTTAATATCATTGAACCACATTTTACTTCTTAATTAAAACCATGTATGTCGGATTTTTGAAATTCAAAACACAGAGGTGGTAAAATTTCATTTAAACGAAAAATCAGTTTTTTAAGTACCACTTAGTGGTTTCACTATTCATCAAAAATTGAAGTTTTTCAGAAAAATACCAAAACTTCACCCTAATCTATATTTGATATTCTGAATTAAAAAATGATGTCTATTTTACAAAATTCAAAACATATAAGTTGCATTAATTAATTCAATAATTATTTCCCGCTGTCAGAGCAAATAGCGTGTTTTTATGAAATAATAAGTATCAAAAGATTGACACTAGTGTAAGTCCAATTTCAAAGTGAAATTAATTCCAATGACCACTATTGGATTAAATGGTAAAAATATATTCTAATTGAAAATTGAAACCAATTAAAAATATAATCTAATCATATAAATTAATTAGATAAAAAAGCTGTTTTGATGTAAAATGCAGTATTTTTCACTATTCATTAAAAATTGAACATTGTCAGAAAAATACAAAAAATTTACACAAAGTAAATTTTGATTTCCAAATCATAAATAATAAGTTTATTTTGAAAAATAGAGCTTATAAAATTTTCAAAAGATAGATTTAAAAGATGGTTTGCCATCAAAAGGCAGTAAAATAATCTTTTAAAAATATTAGTGTATTCTATGCTTAATATTGGATTTATTCTCCTTTTAAGACTCTAAAACACTATCTAATTCATTAATAGACATAGATAAAAATATCTATTATTCATTACTTACTTGGGATGTTACAGTTGTATCGAAGGAAGGGGTGCATAGGGAGGGGTGCACGTGCGAGAAGGGAAGGGGAAACGGGGTGGCGATGTACATGGGAGAGTGGAAAGGGAGGGGGTGTTGATGGGTTTTATTAAACCCTAATAATATTAAAATTAATAATAACATAATAATCATCATAATCATCATCATAATTTAATTTTTTAAAAATAATCATATTATGAATATTATTATTAGTAAAAAAATTATTTTTATTTTATTTCAACTTTCTTATTTTATTTTATTTTTCATTTAATTTTCAATAAATTTATTTATTTGAAATACTGGGAAACTACGTAGTCCACGCACAGTTATCTACAGCTAGATGATTGGTTGAGTAAGTCATCCTCAAATAGTTCCACTCGACACTTCCCACTTATAAATCCAAACTTAAAGCTTGTCGCACAGTTTAATAAACCGTGAAAAAGATGTGTTCCATAACATAGACCCACCTGGGCACCCGGATGGGAACCGCACAGTTACTCTTAACCATACAGACTAATCGTGAAATAGTAAAAATACTTCTAAAATTTTAAAATTTGACCATCCGACTATCGGATCTCAAAAAATAGACTAAATATAATTAAAATAATCAATATTCAAGGTCGTTGTATACATAGACTGGGCCTCTAGGCCGCAATGATGTATTTTATGGTTTGGATGTTGGATAAAAGCTCCAAGCTCATCTAATATGAACATTATGTGTATACCTAGACTAATTGTCCAAGGTAAAATGGTTCAAATGAATTAATTAATTAATTCCCATGTAACGTAAAGTGTTAAGCCCCTTATAGAATATGGTTCAGAATTCTGGCATGGGCTGAGGTAGGTCTATTGTGTTGGTGTCATAGTGGGAACTGAGAACCCATGGGTTTAATTGATAATTGTTTAATTAAATACCTATTTACTTTTTCTATATTTTTTATTGATTATCTATAATTTTTCATTCACTATTATTAGACTATATTTTTTTAGAAAACATTGGTAGTGGGCTACTGAGTTTCACTCACACCCTACTCAGGCCACCATTGGATACCCGAGCAGACATCATGTTTGTAGGTTATGATAAGGGCAAGGGACCTATGTCAAATGGTTGGCTTGGGTAAATCATGGATGAGGGGACTAGACATGTTATCAGGACAAATTTTGGGGATCATATTTAGAGTCATTATTTTGGTTTCCATTTGGCACTTTAGACTCTCATTACATGTCTTACTAATCATATTGGATTGTTTTATTTACCTAGTTTTGGGAGTTCGTTATGTGATACTTGGTTATTGGTTTTTATGGAATGTTGATTTTTGTTAAGCTTTATGTTTTTATTTTACTCTAGTGAAGAGGGTATAGTCACCCCACATGTTTCATTAGACCCTCACTATAAGTTGGTAGCCTATAACATATGGGGAGTTACACTTGAGGTCATATGGAAAACTAACTTGGGGAAAAAAATTAGTATCACCCAAGCCAAAACATTACGTGTGATTTTAAAAAATAAAAGGAAAATTACTCAAAATTAATACATGCTCAAGGATAAAAAGTATATAAGTATATTATAAGGGATTCACATAAATATTTATGGAATGATGACACCAAGGCCTATTGATGAAAATTGGTACTACATAATCTTTATTTGTGATTACAATAAGATGGAATGGTTGATGATGATAGATAATAAATTTTAGGTGTTTAATTACATTACATGACATAAAAATACTTAAAATGAACTTGGGAAAAATATAATGTAATTTTGAAACTGAAAATGGTTTGAAGTTAGAAAATATTCAAATTGAGGATTATCTCAAAAAACAGAAGATACAGAATCTGGTTTCATTAGAGATAAATCCTCACTAAAATTGAGTGGTTGAGGGGGCAACCTATAAAATTAATAACATGGAATGAATGTTGATCATTGAGAAATAACTATCAGATAATTTTTGGAAGGAAGTGGTATTAACATAAGTATACAAAAATAATGAGGATTTATTGTGTTTTGGTAAGGGGAAACCCCATATAATATATTTTATGGTAAGAATATGATAATTAAATTATAAGGGCATACATCATTATAGTTTTTTTTAAACCATATAAAATATGATCCTTTGTGAATATAGAGTTTGGATGTGTCAATATTAAATTTTGGAATTTATTTTTGAGCCTTGGGATATCTGAAGGGGTCTTTTTACATAAAATTTGAAGTGTTGTGGAATTTTGGGTGTTTAAAAAAATAAATGGATCAGTTTTTATCTAATAAAAATGTAAGTAGAATGAATTGGGTACTTAGATAGGGATCATTGAGTACCCAATAAGGTATTAAGGGGAAAATAGGGTTAGGAGTTCTATAAGATAGCTGGTGTAATGCCACCAATTGGTTAATAACCCACTAGAAACTTGATGGGGAATAACTGGATTCCCGATGGGGTAAAAAATGAAAAAAAAATATTCAATTAAATTTTTGGTAATTTTTTTTATAAATCCACTCTTTGGATACTTGACCCATACACCCCTAAAATCCCTTCTCCCTTTTCCCTCTCACACTATCACAGATCCTGAATCATTATCTCTTACCTGAACGAAACATTGTTAACATTTTTAGGATCATAAGGATGATTATATTGTAATCCCTAGAGTTTTTTACACTATTTATCTCTTATCATGTTTTTTTTTGTGTAAAACACTTTTTTTGGTCCAATTGTATTATTTTACAATTTCTGGTGAATATAACTAAACCAAACATTGACACTAGATGGGATGGATATGATAATCACTAAGTAAGTGGTCTCTTACATATTAATCCATATACATTATTTTTATTATGTTTGATAGTGTGGGATTACAAGGGGGTTCGGGTTAGAGTGATTAAATATGGGAGAGAGGGTTCAAAATTGAGAGTTAATTAAGGTAAACAATCTAAGTATCAAAAAAGTCATTCCTATTTAGAATTACTTATTTTGGAATCACATGGCAACCTAATATCCATGGAATGTGTGCACTAATTTCATGTGAATATTTATGAATGAATCCTTAAGCTTTATATAAATTCGAAATAACTATAGTTGGGATTTTTTAGGCTAGTGTGAGAGGTTTAGTAGGTTTATGACTTATGATTGAAAAGAAATGTGACCTTTTGTTTTGGGTATTTTCATGAATCTCTTTTTTTTAGAAATAATTGGGTTATTGGGTTGATATTAGGTAGGATGATCCTTTTTAAGATTGTTATGTCCCGATGATGAGGTTCTTGTAGAGTTTCTTAGTGGTTTAGTTATTGATAGTGGTCCCACGTTTTGGGAATTGTTTGTAAGTGATTTGGAAAAGTGGTTCTTATGGAATGAGTACACTTTAAAAGGGAATATGATTAGCCTTACAGAATGGACTTAAGAAAATACATCATATTTCTTGGTAATATTAAGTGAGTTCCCAATTTAGGGTATGTTTATGAGGTTATATTATTGATGTATTGTTAAATGTTTGTAATATATTCCTAATGGGAATTTGGTAGGTTTCATAATACCTGAATAGCTATTAGATTTAAATTCACTATTTGGGTGATGGGTATGAGTTGGTAGTATTGAGTAAGGATGTGGTTTGAGTCCTAAATAAATTGAGTTCCATTTTTTCTTTAAGAGAGAATGGGTAAGCTAATTAATTTAGCATATTATATTTTATGAGCTAAGTCATGGACCTAAAGGGGTAGTCTATTAGCCATAGAGAGAGGTGAGCTTGATATAGGTATTTGGGCTACATCATGAGTGGTTAGATCTTAGGTTGTGATAACACGATATGTACCTTTTATGAAAGATTGTTTTTATAAATGTAACTCTTATTTTGTTCATGAATTATATCATTTTATTTGTTGTGTTTTTTTCTCAGTTTTATAGAGTGCCAAGGGGTTACAATGATCATTATTAAGTGACATTTTTGAAATCCAAGGTTCAATTGATTCTCCATCAACCATAGTTTAGTTATTTTATAGGGGTTAAAATGATAATCATTCCCTCATATTTTTATGATTTTCATCCTTGATTCATGTTCCAAAGAGTTTAAGTGAGAACCAATGGCATGTTTTGGAGAGTTATTCTCTGTGACCTAGTGGCGTGTTCTAGAGAGTGTGGGTGTGACATTGTAGTATTTTTTCTATGGTGATTCTTTGTGACCCAAGGGAATGTTCTAAAGTTGATCATTTTAACCTATTTTTGAGCTATTTTTGACAATGATATGAGACTATATAATGTTTAATGTTGTTTATAAGTTATGACCAAACCATTTAGGGTTGAGTATCACAGTATCTGGGTAAGAAAATGATGACCCAATGTGATTTTTTAAATTTTATAAGATAAAGATTCATTTTCATTCTTTTTCATGCACTGGTATATCATTGAAAATTATTGGGGGAAACATTGGTGGTGGCCTAATAGGTTACCATTATCACACAATACATATGCATTGTTGTGGATGTGCATACATTATGTTTGATATTTAGGTCTAAGAACAAGTTATAAGAGTGATAAAACTGATGTAGCTTGATGAGATTTATATATAAGACTAAGGAGTATCATGAGGATTTATAGTTCTAATTTTTTGTTATATTTTATATATTATCAGTTAAATGGGATATCCTTTTAATGTTTGTGATGTATGACCCACATAGCCCTTTTTTATTCCATGGGTGTCTGATTATTTGATTTTGGTTTTTTTATCTATTTTTCTATATGAAGACTCAGATATTCTATTATGGATTATGATTCTATTTTTTATTTTTTATTCAATGTATATGATGGTGAGAGTATTAAAGGGTTTTGAATGAGTCTAATAACGATTATTAGAAATAGTGGAATAAATTTAAACCATTTTTTGAGGATCTATCGTGCTTAGAAATATAAAGATTTGAAAATAATAAAATGAACTAACCATTGTAAACATCCATATTATAAACTATAGAGAATCTGTAACATATCCATCATCATCATATGGTTTGATAAAGATCATCAATGGGTTGTAAAAGACATCCCCTTTCTGTAGTGTATCCATGGGTCAAATATAATTATTCAATATTCATATTGGATCCACTCTATATTCACATAGTACTAGTGTTGCAAAAAAATGAGAATAATGAAGAGATATTAAGGTTAAAAGTAGGTTCATCCAAGAATCTAGGAAGAACACAAAAACATACACCATTTCATGGAATAAGGCTTTATAAATCTCTCTTGAATACACCTCAATAGTGCATTCATTAACTAATCTATTTGAATTATTTATTTAATTATTTTACTAATTTAAACAATAATCATATGAATGAAACTCCTCTCACGCATTTCATCTTATGAAATATATTTTTAAAATGATATCCAATGTTTATTATGGATGATAAAGTCCTAAGATTCTTGAAATGATACACCCTATGTATGAAAACTATAATTTTCAGGTAATATAATATAGCTTATATATAAAATATATATATATAAGGTTTTAGGTCATATATCCTTTAATCTCCCACTTTCACTAAATCCTTATAGATTTTGGTTCATTTCACCTTATATTGTATTATACAAAAAAACTTGTGAAATCATACTGAAAAATCTTTTTGGGTATCTTTCAAAACACTTTTGTAAATATATCAATAACTTTACCATGTATCATATCCTATGTAAGACTATGTTAATACCCATCCATAATACTTTAAGATTAATTCTAAATCAATTTAATAGCATCTCTATGATTCAAAATCAATCACCATTCAGTCAACCAAAAAGTGTGACCCTACGGACCTTTATAGAATTAAAAACAAATATTAATTTAAGTATTTATATATGTAATAAAATATTGGTCTCTAGGAAAACATAAATAATATACAATATATAAAGGGAACTAACCCGATATCCTTCAAACACATGTCTCTATATACCTGTTTCAACCAGTAAGTATCATATACAAATATATATTATCGTATTTTCCCTTATTCCAAGACATAAAGTGACCATAGTACATGGATCATTTCAATCTCATATAGTCAACTACTATATTCTTGATTCTTAGAGTATAGACTGAATCTCTCAATGAATACATCACATTTCATTCACACATATAGATAAGTACATCATAAACCCACTATCAAAATATATAATCAAATCACATGTATTTTCTATTTGTGTTCATACACTCTATAGACAATTTTTATTGAGGTCCCAAATGTCATACCTATTATATGAGGAAAAATACCATCTTGGTTTATCTCCAACTGATGCTTTTATCAATAACATACCCAACCACCCTTGTATTAGCTAAATCAATATGTATAGTTGTGTAAGTAGAGTATCAAATTATGAAAGTTGTCAAGATATTTATCTCACCATACTTAGGTAATGGGGACTCAAATATGATCTATGTGACCCTAGTATACCAAAGACTTAGGTATGACACTCCATGTGCTATACTTAGTGGGTCATCCAGTGTACAAAATGAATCTTATTCTTTTTTTCATGCCTCATGAGAATATTCTATATATCTATAAAATAATCCTACACATTTCAACCATAAAATTTCATCATAACCTATAATAATCCATGAAGGTCATTGATTAGGGAGAACTAAAATTCCAACTCTGAGAGTTCAATTATCATTATACTTTAGGAAATATATATCTATACATACATTTATGTAGACAATGTGAAAGAATGATACCATGGTTATTTCCTATAATATAATAAATTTTATATTATTAAACACTTTTAAGAATTTTTAACAAATATAACATAAGCCTAAATTTATCACATCATGTGTTATAAACTACAAGATCGGTCTTATGTATGCTAAACTTTTAGGGTTTTGTTAACTCAATAAATTTATATGTAATTCCTATAACATCCATATATGACCATCTAATAAGACCCTCCCACTAACTCTTTAGTGATAAACATCTATTAAGTAATAAATATTGCATAATGGGGATATTTAGGAATTAAATTCGTAATGTTCAATTCTTAGAACATTTTCAAAATTCAAAACCTCATAACATAAAATGTTATGATATTAACTCATATTTTCTAATTATAACTCTTTATAAGTTTATTATTATCATACATGAGACAAAATTCCATTAAAAATTTTCCATGAAATAATTTAACTACTTAAATTATTGTTTACCAGTATATCCTAAACCTTTTTCAGATAAAGAGACATTTATTTTTAAATAATAACTAATGAAACTATTAAAATTTATCTTTACCACCATACCATAAAATCTTCTAGGATGTAAATAGTAATTTTAACAACATATTTAATGATTAAATAAATTCTTTTCATATTTTTTTAATAATAATTAGATAGTTATATTCATTATAAAAATTAGAAGTTATTTTTAAATCAAAAAGGAAGTAGTTTTAATTAAACTTTTTTATTAAATGGTTTTATATAAAGATTAATTTATAAATTATAGAAATTTAATTTGAAAAAATTAATTTCATTTTATAAGTAATCAAATAAAAATTAACTTAGGGTTAATTTTTTGGATATTTTGAAAAATGGTCATTTTTCAATGAATAGTGAAAAATATAGATTTTTATAAAAATGTATTTTATTTTCAATAAATTAAGTAATTTCAAATTACAATTATATTTTTAATATGATTTAAATTAACATATTTATTCATTATTTATATTCAATCAACTTTATTTATTTTTAATCAAAATAATATTGGATATTAGTATAAGTTTTTCTAGGATTAAAAATGGTATTTTTTTGAAAACTTTTTTAAAATGTATAATCTTTTCCCATTAAAATTAACTAAGATAATAAATACTGGGTAATATTTTAAATGAAATTTATATATTATATATTAATAAATATAATTTAAATTCTTAAAAAGGCTATTATTAGTCATGGAGTTAATATACAATCCTCTCTTACTCGAAAAATATACTTCTTGAAAACCCAGATTTTCGTAGCATCTGCAGGTTTTGTTTCAAATTAAATTTTCCAAATTATTTGAATTGAATTTTTTAAAATTTATTCCATATTTTTAATCATCAAAATTTATATTATATAATTATATCAAATTAATTTTTTACCATAATCAATAAAAAACAATAAAAACAGATTACTATGGTTAACGTAAAAACAGATTTACCTGGTGTTAGACCAAAAATATATGGGTTAAAATGACCTAAAAATTGTCTAAATTATATTTTCCCATAATATTTAGACATTATAATATCTAATCATTTAAAATGGACAATTTTTTTCTTCTTATAATGTGAAAAATCTTGTTACAACATTTTCTTTTCAAAAATTAAAAGTGTGTCACTCACCTCACTTATAAAAGGTCACCCCTCTCTTCTCATCTTCATAACTTCAAATCCCTTTGTCATATACAATACCTAAAAAAAATTATTCCTTAATTACCTATCAAATACTTATATCCTTTATTTTGTTCATAAATCTATCCTATGAAGGATTTGGTGCTTACCTAAGGAGGTTGCCCGAATAAGAGGTATGATGCTTAACCAAACATCTTTATTTTATTTCTTATTTTACCTCCTAAAAATATTATTAAGTTATTATTATATAATAAAAGAATTATTTTAAATATACTTATATTTATTATTTTAATTCAATAAACTAAATTTATCTCTACTTCTGTCAAATGGGATATGAAATCATTATTAGTGTGTACAGTGGACTACCCTCTTGCGAATCGATGTCAATCGTTTTCCGTCACCACCTATCATAGATTTTTTTTATGATGTATTTAATTTATATGTATGATATTTGTAACATATTTATACATTTTAAGTATTGATACCACATATACCTTCTCACTTTCCAATCTGTGGAGGAATATGATAACATCATTCATGTGTACAGGGGACTACAACCTTGTGAAGATTTGTGATTCGTCTTCCAATAAGACATTATATAGAAGGTAATAAAGATAAAATTAATGAATATGTGGAATATACATGAAAAAATAATTATATTTATGAAATATATTTCATTCTAAAAATTTAATATATCATTTTCTTTCTTACACTAAAAAAGGATAATGTCATTCATGGACATGTGGACTACCACCACCATGAAGCGATGTGATTCTTTTTTCAAAAATATATTACATAGATGATATATATATATAAGTATATTAAAATAAATAATATGATATTTATGATATTATGATAATTATGTAAAGATAAAATAATGCATACCTTATTTCCATAATAATCATTAAAAAATGGAAACATTACTCATGCATATGTATAACCAACTATCTCCATGATCGTAACATAGTTCATTTTTCATAACCATCTTTCATGATTAGTTTTAAAAAAGTATAATTGATATATAAATATAAAAACTATTTAATTATTATTATTATTTTTTATATGTTTATTAATGGCCTCTTTAACCAATAGTAAACCTACTAAAGTCATTTTTAACAGATAATCCAAATATTATCAAAATATATGACATAAACTCAATTGATTAATTAATTTTATAAAACATGGTGATAAGTAAAATAAAAAGATTAATAAATTGTATAAATTTTATCAATATAGTGAATTATTAATATAATTTTACAATTCTAGAAGGCAAAGAATGTATGTGACAAGTCGGACTCAAGAAAAGAGATCTCATCTCAATTTCCTTTCATTGAAGAATATTTTGATGTTTTTCACCTATATTATTTTATGTAATAATATAGAACTAAGTAACCCATATTTTTGTATTAATTTATCATATTTTCATAGATAAAAAGGATCAAATCCTAAAGGACTAATCAGTTTAGCAACTTTGGTAAACCGAATACATACATGATACCCATTTTACACTGAGAATAAAAAATAAAACATAATACATAATAAAATAAAATGAACTGAATCTCTTAAAAATCATTCCATTAGTTCTTTTTCATATCCTAGGGGGGAAATAAGGGTAAGCTCAAATTCTTAGTACGGGTTAAGTAAAGATAATGCTATCATGAATCAATAATCATAATCAACATGGAAGTTAAACAACCGAACACACATTCCATTAAAATAATTTTAATTTCATGATAAGATAAGGAATAATAAATATTTAAAGGTAAATAACTAAATGCACATTCCATTTAATCAATAATTTGATAATGAAATGCATCCAAAGATAATATCATTGTGAAAATCTCATGGATAATAAAAATAACTCAATTTTTAATGAATTCAATGATTAATTATTAGACATCATTATATAAGGAATAATGATACCTTTTATATAAATTAATTTCACAAAATGGTTTAAAAATATAGGTAGAAACCTGTTTAATTTATCCAACTACCTTTCTTCTTGAAACATGTCGATGCATCGAGGAGCTATATAATTTGAGGCCCCACCCATAATTATATGTCCAAATCATTCCTCATTTATCAAATAATCAATTTAATTCATAAATAATATTCTTTATCATCAAATATCTTCATTAATCAAAGAATATATATTTATCAATATTTCACCAATTAATCAAATAACTTTCAAAGTAAACACTGAATGTAAGAATAATATATGGTTTTGGAAATATTTATATACATGATACAAATAATATTGATAAAATAAAATTGAAACATTATCCATAATTAATAAATATTAATTCATGATAAATACATAAAAAGGGTATTATATACACCAAATTAAAGTGAACAGGTGAAAATTAACAAATATGTCTCAATGAAATTGAAATTATTACAAAATCCCTTATAATGATCATAACATTTAAGTAAGAATTAATAAATGAATAAATTATGTGTGTCAAATTTAAATACACATAGAAAAATTATAAATATAATATAATAATATAAAATTTAATTATACACATAATCATAGAATGTAGAAGGATAATGAATAAGTAATATAAACCAATGAAATTAAATTGAGTTATAAAATTCTTTACCACTTGATTAATTTCATATCAAATCCCCTTTGATGAAATAATTCAAATAAAAACTAAAAATACAATAAATTATGAATTATTCAAGATATTTCATGTAAAATAGGTAGTATTTTCATCATATAAAAAGAAATTAGGTTCATAACATTACAATATGTCTCAGTAAATGGAAATTGAGACAAAGTCCCGTACATCATTCTTCCTTTTAGTTGAACATGCATTAACATAATTTATAGTGGTTTTAAAATTTTTATTAACTTATAAAACAAACATATCTATATTTATAATATCATATATTACCCTTTTATATAATATTGTCACTTTTCCGTTTATAATTTTTCAATTTTTTTCATCTTTTCGGGTATTAATTTCCATGTTTTCTCATTCGTCCTTTTTTATGAAAGTTCTCGTTCTTGTGGATATTATATAGTTCCATCATCACTAAAATAATAATAATAATGAAATAATTATCATATTTACACATCAATTATACTTTTAACACTATTCAAGAAAGAAGTTTTTTGAAAAATTAAGTAGGTTACGATCATGGAGATGGTGGGTCATATATACGCATAGGAAACAATTTAATTTTTCAATGATCATTATGGAAAAAAGGTAAGTAATATTTTACCTTTCTAGAATGATAATAATATAAAAAATAAAATTTTAATTATTTAAATATACTTATATATCATACATGTGGTTTTTTGATGAAAATAGATTCACGTCGCTTTGTGAAGGCGGTAATCCACACGTACACAAACAATGTTGTCATCTTTAAGTGAGAAAAAATGTAAGAATTAAAATAATTTATTGACTTTATAGAATGATAAATATTTCATTAATACCATAATTATTTAATTTATATCACATATATTGGTAAAATTTATCTATATTACCTTTCATGTAAAGCATTATTGAGAAAGGAATCGCAATGCTTCATAAGGCGGTAGTCCACCATACACACGAGCAACATTATCATATCTCCTACTAAATGGAAAATAAAAAAGGGTATATATAATATAATGAAAAAATAGGTATAATTATTTAATAATTATCATATATATACTTTATATTAATCATAATACCCAACCCTGAGAGGTTTTAATAGAAAAATTAATGACATTGGTTTATGAGACTGTAGTTTGCCGCATACAAGAATGATGATTTCGTAACCCATTTGATGGAAGTGGGATGGTTGTAGGTCATGAACTTAATATAACAACATATAATAATATTTAAGGTACTTATTTTATTATATAATCATGTTTCAATACTAATTTAATGATATGGATTAAGAGATAAAATAAAAAACACCCATTTAAGAACATTACCTCTTCTTTGGGTAACCTCCTTAGGTTTGCATCAAAAGCCTTCCTAGGTAAGATTTATTACAAAAATAAGGATTATAGGATGAGATAATGGAATTTAATAAGTGATATGGAAAGTTATTGGTTGAACTTAAGTATTTTTAAGTAGTTAATAATAGAAGAGAGGGGGTGTCCATTTATAAGTGACGTGAGTGGAAAACTTGTAATATTTGGAAAAAAATTTACCTATGTTTTTCACATGAAAAAAGGGTCCAAAATGTATTATTATCAATACCTATACATTATAGGGTCAATATATGTTTATAGAATATATTTTACACAAGTTTTTATATCATTTTAAAACTTATTCTTTTAGTTTAACCCCTGTCTAAATGCATTTTTACCTTAACTGTAGAAACTAATTTTCATTGTTTTTACTATTCATTATGCTAAAAAATTAAAATGAAATTATTAGATAATATAAATTATTATGATTCCAAATATTCAATCTATTTTTCCAAGTTCTATTCACATAATTACCAAAATTTAATTTAAAATTAATCTCATAGACGCGATGAGAGAGCGGGTTTTCAAAGAGAAAATGTCCAAAAGTTTACAAAGTTTTTATATATAAATTCAATATGAAAATGATTATAATTACATAAATTGGATTAATAGATATTTAATTAAACTATTTTTACTTTAAACCTAAATTAAAATATAATTTAAAATTTAAAATAATTTAAATGAAAAGGTGGGTATTAATTAAATTTCAATATTTTTCACTATTCATTAAAAAATAAAATCGTTCAAGAAAATTACCCTAAGATAATTTTTATATTATTATTAAAAAAAATGGATTTTATTTTTTCAAATATATTTTCTAAAATTGGTAAAAAAAATTAAAAATTATGTTTGCAAAGTGCGACTAAACCACCTTTTCTAAAATACTGTTTTTTAGAAAACATTTATTTTTTTTCAAAATGGTTATAATTTTATCTCTAATCAATATATATCCATTTTATTTATTTTATACATGTTTAAAAAATATATTTTTATAATTTAGTTAGTATTATTCATACTTTAAAACTTAATGGCTATGTTATAATGGTCATGTTTATATAATAATATTTTAATAGAGTATCATGTTTCATTCAAAACTAGTGTTGTGTGCAATGAAAGCTATCAAAGAGAATGAATTTTTTTTAAAATAAATATATCATAAAGTATTGGGATGTTATATTCCCTTATATTCTTGGTTTTTTGTGTCATACACACTATCTAATATGTTTTTCATATTTCAAATTCTCAGAGTGTTACATTTTAAAAGGTATACATACAACCACTTTGACGTGTTATATTATGAATTTCTCTATTATCATGGTATATAAAAAAAATTAATTATTTTATTTCATGGGTATTATGATTCAAATACTTCCAAAGTGATAAGGGATGTTTCGTTAAAAAAGGTCTTTAAAAGTTTTCCCTATAAACCTCTTTTTTTTCAATTTCCATGTTTTTAAAATGATTTTATTATAAACATGAGAGTTTTATAAAGGAGTTTTTTGTCCTTATTTAATTTTTTTTTGAAAAAAAGGAATATTTTTATGAAATATTGGAATTTATTTACAAATTAAAAAATTAATTTTTCTATTTTAATGTATGCAATGATAATAACTTTTCCCACTATTGTATCAATTATTTAAAGCTTTGATTCCTTTATAATATTTCATATTTTCTTCAAATAAAAACTCTATGTCCCTTGGTCTTGGTAATTTATATTTTGAAAATGGGTTTTTAAAATAATATGGTATTTTTATATCTGAAATTTTTCTACAAATGTGTTTAAAAGTGTTTTTCAAGGGATTTATCATCAAGAGTTACAAGCTTAAAATTTTTTAATCATGATCTGGTCTATGGAAATTGTTTATTATGGGTGGGACATATAATTATAAGTGATACCATTATATATAATAATATGGGTCTACCCATATAGCACTCAAATTCATTGGGTATTGATTATGTTTCTCTGGATAAATATATTGCAATTTGGATGTATAGTTATTCCAATTAATAAGGGTTCTATAAGGATTTTATGAGGTGATGTCCCAAAGAAACTACAAGAAATTTCTATGTTTACTAATTATTTTTCGTGGAAATCATTAACTTTCAAAAGGTAATATAAATTATCTTCTTAAAAGAATAATAATTCCCTTTCCGGGTAAATATTTATGTTTTTAATAAAAAAAATCATGGGTTTTTATTTTTTTCATTGGACTAATAGTTTTTCTTCTTGTTATATACCTTACTGAGCTTTTTGTACTTATCCCAAATTTTTAAAATGTTTTTCATAGAATTTAAGGATGGGTAAGGGAAAATAAGAGTTCAAGTATAGATTTATTAATATTTTTCATTAAAATCAATCATATTTTGTTTTAAAAGTTTTATATGGAGGGATAAATGGATAATAATCAGAATTGTACACTTTTTATGATATGGTTTTTATATGTATGAGTTATGACCTAATTATATAAAACTATAAACCTAAAAATATACTTAAATTTAAGAGATTGAATTATTAACTTAAAACTCATGATTATTAAATGTTTATGTTTAGGTACTTATAATTGGTATTAGGGTACCATTTACATAACTTTAGAGGTTAGGGTAATATTAATAGCATGCCCTTTAAAGATTTTTATTTTTTGTTAAGTTAAATGATATATCATTTTAAGATTACCAGGTTGATTCAACTAACTTATGTCTGTTCAGAATGGATTTCCATATATAAATAGAGAAGTTATAGTGGGAATCCACTAAGAGGAAAATATCATTTCAAATCAACATCCTAAGATGGTTAGAATTGTAAAAAATAGTTTGTTGTAGTGATGGATCAATTTACACGATATATAAATGGCAGTGGCATCCATGCCAAATAGGAAACCGATCTACTATGAAGGAACATGTCTATAGTGGATCATTTCATGAAGAAAAATCCCCCATCATTCAGTGGATCATCTGACCCAATGGTAACTGAAGAATAGATAAATGCTCAAGAGAATGTATTTGACTTCATGTGATGTTAAAAACATCATAAGGTAACTCTTGTTATTTATTATTTTGAATGTGATGTTGATCGATGGTGGATTTTGGTTAAAAATTCCAGAGAGAAATATTATCTTGATTCCATGTAATTGGAAAAAATTTAGAATATTTTCCAATATAAATATTTACCTAAGGTTTTTTTACTCTGTATGGAAAAATAATTTCTAGAATTGAGACAAAAAGATAAAGATTTTGTGGCCACATATGAAGCTAGTTTTAGAAGAATATCTAGATACGTACAAAATTTTATTCTTCAAATTGATAATAAAATTAATATATTTTATTCAGGATTGAAACCAAGCCTACTAAGATATTCCGATTCATGATAATTTAAAATCTATGATAAAGTTGTTTGTGGTGCCTAAAAAATTGAGATGAAGTTTACTTGAACTTGTGTGCCTCATAATGATGAAAGTAAGAAGTGTTCAGGATGGAAATAGAAGGAGAAATATACAAAAAATAAATATAAATGTAAGAAAATGATGTTACTATCTAGTAGTAAGTGTGGTAAAAAGAACCTTGGAGGATATATTGTGAAATTAGTAAATTGTTATCGATGTGGAAATTTTTTTTATATGAACTATGATTACAAATAACAGAATCATGAAAATGAAAGAATGGGGTAACTTATGTCTATAAAACAGTGAGGTGTTTTAGTTTCAATGAGTTGGTTCATTATGATAACATGTGGTCGAAGTTAGTAACTTAGACTGGAAATCATTAAGATCATAAACCAAAGGGTGTAGAAAAATATTTTTATACTATTACGATTGATGTTGGGGGTCAAAATAAAAGGTTATAGGTAAGTTACTTAGATATTAAAATTATGAGAATACCCTATTTTACTCTGTAACTTCACATTCTTTCATTTTTTATAAATTTTCATGTAAGTTTGGAATATCACCTCATGAAATTAAGATAAAACTTTTAGTTAAAACTCTGGGTGGAATTATTAAAGAAACAAATATTTATAGGAATATTCCTATTGTTATGAGTGGGATAATATTTCCTAAAAATATTATTGAACTATAAATATTATAGTTTGATATCATTTTGGGTATGGATTATATTTCATTTTATTATGCTAAATTAGATTATAGAGGCAAGAAATTTTTATTCAATTATTTCATGCCTTTTATAACATACTAAGAAGCTAATAAATTTATCAAAAATGGAAGTTAAATTTAACAAGATTATATTTTTTTGAAAGAAAGAAACTATTAAAATTAGTGATTTTTCAATAGTTAATGAATAAATTGATGCTTTTCTAGATGATTTTCTTGGATTTAATCTTGATTATGAGGTTGAATTTATTGTTGACTTAGTGTAACACCCAATAATGATAAAGGGTTATATAACTAAATGATATCACTCATGTAAACAAGGTTCACCTTTATTTTTGGGAGCCTAAAAAATTAAAACAAAAAAGTTAATCATGTTTGGACAATAGTATTAATCAAGATGGTTGATCTTCAGATAAGTTTCCTTGGGAGTGTGTGAGTGAAAAAAAAACACACTATAAGAAACAAGTGTTATCTTTTGGAGATAGTCATTAGTATGATGACCCACTCTAGAATGTGGGTGGTCCCTAGGTAGAAGACCAGGTTTTTTGTGGGGAAATTAGTGGATCCTAGAGGGCTAGGACACGACATCCATATTAAGGTGAGGTGAATGTTCTATTAGTGGGTCCCATTTGTTACACTTAAGTAAGATGTTAAGACTATTTCTAAACCCCATTATCGAATGGCGCATGTGTAACATTTATAATTGTAAAAGAAATTGAAGGAGTTATTATAAGAATGTTTTATATGACCTATCACTTAACCATGGGGTACTCTTTTTTTGTTTGTTAAAAAGAAGTGTGGTTCAATAAGAATTTTCATTGATTATGGAGATTTTAATAACATCGTTGTTAAGAAAAATTATTCATGGCATCATATAGATTATTTTTATGATCATCTATCGGGAGCACATAATTTTCCAAAGGTTGATCTCAGGTTGGGGTTCAATTAGCATAAAGTGAAGTAATTATATATTTTAAAGACTGCATTTTGGATAAGAAAACCACATAAGTTTATTGAGGAAATTTTTAGAATATACACAAACTCACAAGTTTTTTGTTGTGTTTATTGATGAAAATTTTTTATATTATAAAATTCAGAAGGAACATGAAATACACATTAGTATTGTTTTGAAAACCTTATAATAAAATAAACTATATGGGAAATTTAATAAGTGTGCATTTTGGTTTAAAAAAATATCTTTCATTGGACATATTGTTTCTAAATATAAAATAACTATTTACCATGAAAAAATAAAATTTGTTGAAGAATGACCAAGAACCAAAAATATCATAGAGATTAGTAGTTTTCTTGGATTATCATATTACTACCGATTTTTTGTTGAAAACTTTGCTCGATATTCTATACCACTGACTATGCTAACTCAGAAACCAGTTAAATTTATCTGGAAAAAAGAAGGTTATGATTTTTTTCTTGAACAAAAAATAATATTGTTGAATTATCAACTTTTAGACCTGTCATCCAAAAAGGGATAATTCATCATCTATAGTGATACATAATTGAAATTACTTGGTTGTTTCCAAATGAAAAATTATTGGATAATTAATTATTCTTCATGTTAGTTGAAACCTCTTGAGTTAAATTATGCTACACATGATCCAGAATTATCTGTTATGATTTTTGCTATAAACATTTTGAGGATTCATTTGTTTGTAGTTGTAACACCCTAAGACTTTATAATATTTTTATTTATAAATATATTTTATTTTATTTCTTACTATATTTTTATTCAACACCATGTTAAGCTTACAATACACACAAAAATGAGTTTGTT
Source organism: Viscum album (assembly GCA_963277665.1). Taxonomy (NCBI): domain Eukaryota; kingdom Viridiplantae; phylum Streptophyta; class Magnoliopsida; order Santalales; family Viscaceae; genus Viscum; species Viscum album. The sequence goes on along the minus strand of CAUJRU010000472.1, from coordinate 240,397 downwards.
TGCGTTACACGTAAGGCCTAGATTTACCAAACAATAATATACTAATAAAATATTATTATTTAATAAAATATAGAAATTAAATTAGCAGTTATGAATAGTATTAAAAAAATTTAATTTTATATATAATTTTAACATTGATATTATATGACATGATATAATAATAAATTAAATTTTTTGAATAAAATAAGTATTTTAAAAAAATACAGTTTTGTCGCCTTTTTATAGCGAACTCATTTTAAGTTCAATATTTGAAATTTTTATATATTAAATTTTGGAAAAATAAAATTTTTCTTTGGTATAAGTACATAAAAATTTAGTTTGGATAAATTTTTTTGTGTTTTTATAATAACTTTCATATTTTAATGAATAGTGAAAAATACAACATTTTAATTCAAAAGTGCATTTTCATCTAATTTATTTATATTATTAGATTAACCTTTTAATTTTTTAAGGTATAATTAAATTATTTTTTTATCATTTAATGTAATTTAGGTCATTGAAGTTATTTTAAAATTAAAATTAGATATAAACACATGTCAATCTTTTGATGGTTTTTACTTTCAAAAAAGTTGATTTCTTGTTTTGTCAACAAGGATTAATTTTAAATTAATTACTGAAATTTATGAGTTTTTAATTTTAGAAATTGGATTCCATATTTGAAATAAGTGGGCAAAAATTATTTAAATAGGTTTTTTTATTGGTAGTTTGGAATAGTAACTACCATAATTTTTTTATTATAGCGGTTAAGGGTAAATCGGGTAATTAAAGGTAAAAATAATAATATAAAATTATCCTAACACCTTTAAAAATTCTATTGGATGACTAAATCCAACCCTTATCATATAAGGTTCTAAATTTAATAATTTATTGGACCCTTTCTGTGAATATGACATGCATATGACATGAATATTATTAAAATTAATGAATGTGACAAAATGTCACAATCTCATTTCTTATTAGCATAATAATTTTAATATAGATATATCTAGGAGATAAAAACGATTATAAATATTCTATGGAAATATTAAGTAAATACAAACTTCATATTAATTTATTTATAATTTTTAGAGATTAAATATTTACCATTAATGATGTCACAATAGTGAAGTAGAAATTACTTTATTAATAGAAATATCAAATAAATGATATTAAAAAAATTAATATAAATAAAATTTGAATTAATTAATGACATAAAAAAATATTAAATATACATGTTAATGAAATATTGGATTTATTGGTTCGAAGTTATCAAGTTTTTTTGATATTTTTAAAAATGAAAATATTGAATAGTATTAAAATTGACATAAATGATATTTAAAAATATATACTATTTCATTAAATGATATAAAAGTCATAAACATATAAATTTCATCCAAATAACTTTTATAATATTAAATATTTCATAAATGACCCAATTGGGTTTTTTTTGGAAATTTATAGTTGCTATATAAACCCTGTAGTGTAAAAATACAAGAAGACATGGTAAGAGGTAAATTGTTTAACTAAGGGTTAAATTAAAAATATAAGGTTACTTTTATGACCTAAACATGTCTAAAATTAATTAGTTGAGGGTATTTATACCTACACGCATATTATCATAGAAATAAATTTCCTTTTATCTAGTTTAAAGTGAAAATAAATTTATAATAAATTAAAATTTTAAGATATTTCTAAAGTGCCCCTCAAGCCTCTTATAAAAGGGAACTTCTCCTTCTCTTTAATTCAAACCTCCAAAGCCATTTTTTGTCAAAACATGCCCATTTACTCACCCAAATTCTCTAAATACATTATAGAGGCCATAATTTTGGAATAAATTCGTCCTAAGTAGTTCTTTTGAGCAAATCAAAAGGAGATACCTGAAAATGAGGTAATTGTTTTATCACCTCTTTCAAAGTTCTTTTATTCTTATACTTCTTTATATGTTTTTTTCATACCAAATTAATAAATATAGTATAATAAATATACTAAGATAATATTTTAATCATGGTACAACCATATTATTCATTTTATCCATCCTATGAATAACAATATCACCATGCGTGTGTACGTACGACTTACCGTCTCCTTGTCATTTTATAATTTGTTATTCAAAACTAATTTACTTGTATGGGTATAATAATGAGTATAATGGAGATAAATAATGAATATGACATAATAATTATTCTTTATAATTAATATACAATTCAATTTCATACCATTTAACCATTAAGTGAATGATATCATCACTCATGAGTACGTACAGCCTACCGTCTCAACAACATGATGAGATTCATTATCCACCTTAACCATTAAATATTGACTATAAAAGTAATATGATAAGTAAATATGATATTTATTAACTTAATATTATTATTTATATGAGTAAAATAGGTCTTATCTATAAGAAACGCGACTTACATGACAAAAAATGCATAGAAAAATGAAGCAGTTAACAACTAAAATAATGGTAATACTGAAATATTATTAACAAAATGAAATAAGAGGATCATATATGATATCATAAATATGGATATCATTACATTATAATTTAATAACATTATTTAACAATTATAAATGTGGTTAACTCACCCCCAAATAAAGTAAAATATTAGGTAAGGGTTAATTTTTCAATCTCATTTTCATCAGAGATTGTTTATACGTAAGTATCTACTTGGGAATATTTATCATCCATGTCCATGTTTCTTAAAAAAATTAAAATATTTTTTCTTTACAATTGTTTAAAGTCATTTATACCGATGTTTTACTTTTTATGAAATGTTTTCAAAGAAATATTTATATCATTTTCCAAACAAGGTACTTTGTCACCTTTTTCACAAATTAAGGAAATAATGTTTTTTAACTTATAGGACGCGAGCAGATTTTTCTGCCATTATGTAAACTTAATATTTTTAATCTTACCTTAAAATATTAAAGGTTTATTTTCATAATAAATTTTTTCTTTTATAATTTTCTGCCTTTTAAAATATTTTAATGTAAAAAAAGGTTATTTATATCAAAAAGTTTTTATGATTTTGTCAAATTATTTTCATTTATATCAAAATTATTTTTTGGATTTTATGCTTAATTGAGGTTGATTTATTGAAGTTTTTATGATATGTTTGACTTTGTATGTGCTATTTTTATACCATTTATGGTTTATGGTTTAATTATTAATATTTTTTATACTAGTTTTAATATGAATGTGTATGTTATGTTTCATCCTTTTCATATTAGGAATGTATTAGACTTAGTAAGTGATGGGTGGAGCCCCCTATATACCCTTGATTAATTTGTATATCTCGGGACAAAAAATAGATATGTATTTGGAAGAGGCCTTAACCATTTATATTCATATGTCATGGTCGAGGCCTTGACGGTATGTTTTAGATGTCCGGCTTATGCACTCCTTCATTATGAGATTAGTTATTGATATTACATGTGATTATTTGACTAGTATAATATACATGTGAATGTTTAAATGGAATTATTTGGTTTAATATTTCTATATTATGCAAAATATTATGTGAAAAAGTCTTGTGTTTTATTTTTATACCTATCCTTAAAAGTTTATGCTTATTTATTAAAGTGTCTGTTATAATGTTTAACCTTGTTAAGCGCCTGAGCTCACCCCTTTCATATGTTTTATTTTCCCAAGATGCCAATAAGTGTTTTATAATTAATATATAGGGTTAATCTAGGATAATATTGTCATTATCAAATAATATACTTTGTGCATATTATGTTCTCAATTTTAATGAAAGGTTCATTTATGTAATCTATTTTATAAGGCTATTAAATTGATCAGTCCTTCAGGACTTGATTCCTTATAATCAGGAAAATGTATTAAAATAATTCACTAGCTCTGGGATTTTGTGTTTAGTTACTTACAGTTGATATAATATTAATTTTAGAAACAACCTTAGAAATTAGAATTAGACAGCATAGATTAGGGATAAAAAACCTAATATTGAATTTGAGGATAAGTATAGAATAACGTTCTAGTTTTTTATTAGGGTAGATATTATGTATATATTCTTAGAAAATACATCCCTATATAGATACTACAATTATATGTGGTTCTATAATAGATGTACCTAGGAGTAATATGTCTGACAAGGTGTTCGGAGCTTGACTCAGTGTAACATGATACACGATAATAGGCCTTACTGCCTACTGGGTCTGACACTCCTATAGGATATGCTTAGGATAATTTAAATTTTATTTATATACCATTATTAAAGATTTATGATTAAATATGTCCCCAAATAAAACATTTTTGTGGTTCTAGTATCAGATATGCATAAATTTTTTAATTTATGTTAAGTGTTTTACTAGTTTGAAATTATTCATTCGGATTTATAACCTAATCTAGTGTATGCTGTGTTTTATAAATGGAGCCTGGTGGAAGAAATGGAAATCATATAAATTCATGTAATCTATGTAGGGAATTTTCTAATATGCAAGATAATGATGTTGGAGAAGAATGTGAATCTATTAGTGAGCATATTATAACTATACTGGGATAGCTAACTCAGGTTATGAACAATAACCTAGCCTGTATGGAGCACCCTAGTCCACAATGTGGAAGAAAAATGTTAGATCACTTCTTGAGACAACAACATCTAATATTAAATGGGAAAAAAATCCATTTGGTGTTGAGAAATGGCTATGTTCCTTAGATAATATATTTCTTTTTTTGGGGAGTAATGAAATGGAAAACGTTTTCATGGTAGTTTATCATCTCTCAGGAGATGCGAATCAATGGTGGTAATTAATTAAAAACACAAAAGAGGATGATGAACTAGAAAATATGGAGTATTTGGAGTTTAAATAACTTTTCTTAGAAAAATATGTTCCTCATTAACAACGAGGTGATATGGAGAGACAATTTCTGAGTCTGGGGTATAAGGAGGATAAGAATGTTGCAAAGTATGAAGCTAACTTTACAAGGTTATTAAGGCATGTTTCAGACTACATATGTAACCCAAGGAGTAATATTGATAATTTCTTTGATGTTTTAAATCCATTTCTCAGAAATACTTTGGTCTCTAAAAATTTCTTATCATACGAAGACATAGTCTCATGTGCTATCAAGACATAGAAAAAAATTTCTAAGTCTTATGAATTTGTGGGAAAGAAATAGAAGAAGAGAACAGTGGAGAAAGAGATAGATAATGGGAAGAAGAGAAGGAAGTATTTTCTCAAATGTGACAATTGTGGAAGGAAACAACCTTGTGCCAACTTAAAAGGAAAAGAGTTTGTTTAATGTGTGGTGAGGAATTCCATTATGCTTGTGATTGTAAGGGAAAGAAAGAAGCTGAAAATGTGCAATGCTATTATTGTAAAGAGATGGGACATTATGTCAATTATTGTCCAAATAATCAAGGAAATATGGCTCAGAAGATGAAAATAGATCTAGTTCAAGCTTATTCTTTAATTACAGTAAAAGTAGAATAATTAATGTAATTATTTTTTTGGATTCAAGAATTATTTTTTTATATTTTGGTATTAAAAATAATGTGATATATAAGGATTGTACCGCAGTACTTATTCTATAAGGATTTGGAATCGTAAATTATTTCATTAAAGGTTTTGAGGTTATAAAAATATTTTTAAAAAATAGATACATTATGCTGTTTGGGGAATTGGATGATATAATTGATTTTGTAAATTTAAAGACCTTTTTAGACTTTTAATTTGGATATAAGTATTTTTGAAAAGTATTAAGGTTGAAATGGATATAGTTGAACATTAGATATAATTGTTTAAGGTTAAAAGATTTCTTAAGGATATTTTTGGAATGTTATAATACAATATGTTTACATAAAGGACAACCCACGGGTCGGGCGACAACCCATCGCGTCATACAAGGCTACGGGAATCAAACCCACAATGGAAGTGAAACAAGACTTTATTGCCTACCATTGGCCTAAAGAAAGTCCCTATTTAGTATAACATAGTTTTATTTATTTAAAGGGTATAAGTTCATTTTTGGAACCTTATACGAATAATATAATATAATATTTTAAAATTATATTATCTTTTTAAAAGAAATATGAGTTTGTGGTAGAAATTAGTTAAAGGATGGAACTCTTCTTGTCAAGTAAGTATTATTCAATATATTCTTAGTCTATGAAGTAAATGAATTATTCAAATCTAAAAAAAGGATCATGAACCCAAAAATATGTTTCTTGTACTTTATTTTGTGACAAATAAAATGGCCCATAGTACTATCACAGATTTATAGCTTTTTGGTTGTAAACATTTTTCCCAATCATATTCTCTATCACTCTTTATTCGAACTTGATGATTACATTTTCTTTAATGTCCATATTTTTCTACATGGAACCTTAGTATGCATTATCTCTGGTGACCATTTTTACTTCCCTTTATTTTTTAATGTAGGTCTAATTAATCCATTTACTAATGTGGGATTTCCACAATGATATTTTGAAATGACAAACCCCTAGTTTTCAATCCTTAGTTTAAATTACGAGGATGAAATTTATTGAAGGAGGGGAGAATGTAACACCCCAAGACTTTATAATATTTTTATTTCTAAGTAAATTTAATTTTTTTTCTTTCTTTATTTTTATGAAGCACCATGTTAAGCTTAAATTACACACAATAAGGAGTTGTCTTTCATTACACGCAAGGCCTAGTTTTACTAAACAACAATATATTAATAAAATATTATTATTAAATATAATATATCCATTAAATTAGATGTTATGAATATTATTAACTACATTGAGAATTTTATATATAATTTTAACATTCATCTTATATGACATGATATAAGAATAAATTCTATTTTTCGGATAAAATAAGTATTTTCAAAAAAATGCAGTTTTGTAGCCTTTTAAAGGTGAATCCAATTTAAATTAAATATTTCATACTTTTATATATTAAATTTTAAAAAATAAAATTCTTCTTTAGAATAGGGACATCAAGATTTAGTTTGGATAAATTTTTGGTGTTTTTTTATAACCTTCAAATTTTAATGAATAGTGAAAAATACTATATTTTAATTCAAAATTTCTCTTTCATATAATTTATTTATATTATTATATAATAATTTTAATTGGTTTAAAGTTATAATTAGATTTAATTTTTATAATTTAATATAATTTAGGTTATTGGGGTTATTTTCACATTAAAATTAGATATAAACACATGCCAATTGTTGATAGTTTTTACTTTTAAAAAACTTATTTTCTCATTTTTTTTAACGGGAATTAATTTTAAATTAATTACTACAATTTTTGTGTTTTGAATTTTTTAAAATAGATTCCATATTTTTAATTAGTTGTTCCAAATTATATAAATATTTTCCTTTTATTTTTGGGCATTATGAATAGTAACTTTACTAAATTTTTTTATTACTACGGTTAAGGGTAAATCAGGTAATAAAAGTTAAAAATAATATTATAAGAATCTATAAACACCTTTAAAAATAATATTTAATGAAAAACTCAGACCCTTATTATCTAATTTTATAAATTTAATCATTTATTGTAATCTTTTCTATGAATATGATAGGAATATTATTAAAATTAATGAATATAGAAAAATATAACTCTCATTTCATATAAGTAAAATAATATCAATATAGATATATCCATGACATAAAATATTATGAATAGTCTATATAAATATAAAATAATTACCTACCTCATAGATATTTGTTTATAATTTTTAGATATTAAATAATTACCATTAATTATATCTCAATAGTGAAGTAGAAATTATTTTATTAATAGAAATATCAAATAAATTATATTAAAAATACTAATATAAATATAATTTGACATAATTAATGAAATAAAATAATTTTATAGATAACTTAGATATTTTAATGAGATATTTGATGTTTTTTTTTGAAGTTATAATGTTGTTTTTATATTTCTAAAAATGAAAATATTCACTAGTATTAAAATTCAAATAATTATATTTTAAAATAAAGGCTATTTTATTAAATGATGTAAAAGTCATAAAAATATAAGCTTCAGAAAAATAACTTGGATAATTTCAAAGATTTCATAAAGGATACAATTGGTGTTCTTTTATAATTTTATAATAACTATATCAACCTTATAGTGTAAAAATCCAAGAAGACACGGTAAGAGTTAAACTGTTTAACTAAGGGTTAAATTAAAAAGTTAAGGTTAATTTTAGGACAAAAACATGTATAAAATTAATTTTTTGTGGGTATTTAGAACCAAACTCGTTTTATAATCTATATAAATTACCTGGAGCTATTTTAAACAAAAAATAAATTTATAATAAATTAATATTTTATGATCTTCTAAAAGTGCCCCTCACTCCTCTTATAAAAAAGAACCTCTCCTTCTATTTAATTCACACCTCCAAAGCCATTTGGTTCAGACAAAACCTAACCATTTGTACTCCCAAATTACCTCAATACATTATAGTGGCCATAATCTGGGTATAAATTCATCCTAAGGAGTTCTTTTGATCAAATCAAAAGAAGATACCCGAAAAAGAGGTAATTGTTTTATCACCTCTTTCAAAGTTATTTTCTCCTTATACTTCCTACTTCTATGTTTTTTCCATACCAAAGTAATAAATATAGTATCATAAATTTACTAATATTTTATTATAATCATGTGACAACTATATTCACCATTCTATCCATCCTATAAATAACAATATCACCATGTGTGCGTACGTACAGCTCACTATCCCAATGTTGTGGTGTAATTTGTTATTAAATACTAATTTAATTGGATGGGTATAATAATGAGTATAATGGAGATAAATAATTAATATAAAATAATAATTATTCTATATAATTAATATACAATTCAATTTCGTACCATTTAACCATTAAGATAACTATATCGTCGTTGGTGCATACGTACGGTCTATTGTCTCCACGACGCGATGAGATTCATTTTCCATGTTAAACATTAAAGAATGATTATAAAAGTCATAAGATAATTAAATATGATATTTATTAACATAATATCATTCTTAAAATTAATAAAAAATTTCTTATGCATAAGAAACATGACTTACAAAACAAAACATGCATAGGAAAATGAAGGAGTTAACACCCAAAACAATGGTAATACTGAAATACTATTAACAAAATGATATAATAGGATCATAAATGATATCATAAATATTTATATAGATTTTTTGTAATTTAATAACATTATTTAACCATTATACATAAGGTTAATTCACCCTCTACTAAAGTAAAATACAAGGTAATGGTTAATTTCGCAATCTCATTTTTATTCGAGATTATTTATATATAATTATCTACTGGGGAATAATTATCATCCATATTCATGTTTCATAAAAACAAATTTTGAAATATTTTTTCTATAAAATTGTTTCAATTAATTTATAACCATTCTTTACTTTTTATAAAACATTTTTAATGTAATATTTCTATCGATTTCCAAACAAGGTACTTTGTGACCTTTTCAATAAATTAAGGAAAGAATTTTTTTTAACTTATACAGCGTGAGCAGCTTTTTCCATTATTATTAAGCCCAAAATTTTTGAAGCTTCCCTTACAATCTAACAAGGTTATATTAAAAATAAATGCTTCATTTTATAATTGCGTGTATTTTTAAATATTTCAAATTAAAAAGGGATATTTCTATCGAAAAGTTTTAATAATTTTTTTAGATCATTTTCATCTATGTCAACTTCCTTTATTGGAATTTATAAATAATTGAGGTTTATTTATTTAATGTTTTATGGTATGTTTGACTATAGTTTTACTATTTTGAAACCGTTCATGGTTTAGGGTTAAAGTGTTAAAATTTTCTTTGTTATTTTTAATACGAATGTTTATGTTATGTTTCACCCTTTTCATTTGAGGAATGCATTGGACTTATTAAGTGACAGGTAGGGCCCCCTATAGCACCTTGATGCATAGGTAGGTCTCATTAGAAAAACTAGATATGTATTTGGATGAGGTCTTAACCATTTATTTTCATATGTCTTGGTTGAGGCCTCAACAATATGTTTCAGATGTTTGGCAATATACATTCCATTATTATGAGATTAGTTATTAATATTAAATGTGATTATTAGAGTTGTATAATATCCTTGTGAATATTTAAATGGAGTTATTTGATTTATTATTTCTATATTATATTTAATATTATGTGTAAAATACTTGTGTTTTAGTTTTATACCTTTCCTTAAAATTTTATGCTTATTTATGAAAGCTTCAGCTATATTTTTTACCTTATTGAGCATCTAAGCTCACTCATTTCATATGTTTTATTTTCCTAGAATTCCAAGAAGTGCTTTATAATTTATATTCAATGATAATATAGAATAAAAATTGTGTTCTCAAAGAATGGACTATTGGAATATTATGTTTTGAATTGTAATGAAATTTTCTTGTATGTAATCTATTTTCCAAGACTGCTAAAACGGTCGGTCCTTAGGGGCTTGATTACTTGTAATCATGAAATTTTATTAAAACAATGCACTCACTCTAGGATTCTTGGGACAGGTCATTATTGTTGGTATCAAAGGAAGTTTATCAGCAACCTTAGAAACTAGATTTATAAAATATGGATTAGGGAAAAAAATCCTAAAATTGACTTTGAGGATAAGTATAGAAGAACTTTATAGTTTTTTGGTAGGGTAGATATTATGTATGTATTCCTAGAAAATAAATCCCTATCTGGATACTACAAGTGGATATAGTTCTGAAATAGATTTACTAAGGAGTAATAACTCAGAAAATGTGTTCCAGGCCCGACTCGAGGTAACTAGTACATGACAATGGGCCTTACTGACCACCTAGTTTGACACTCCCAGGGGATATGCTTAGGATAATTTACATTTTATTTACATACCATTATGAAGGATTTATGAGTAAATATGTACCCAAATAAAACATTTTTATGATTATAAGATTATATATGTATAGATTTTTTCATTTATATTAAGTGTTTTATTAGTTCAAAATTATGCATTCAAATCTATAACTTAATCTAGTATATGCCATGTTTCAAAAATGGCGCCTAGTGGAAGAAATGAAAATTAAATCAATGCACGTAATGCATATAGGTATTTCCCTCCTATGAAAGATAATTATGTTGGAGCTATAGATGCAACTAGTAATGAGTATCTTATAACTATGCTGGGAAAGGTGACTCAAGTTATGAATAATAATCTTACCCGTATGAAGCACCCTGGTCCACAACGTGGAGAAAAAATGTTAGACTGCAGCATGAGACAAAAACCTTAAACATTCAATGGAAAAAATCCATTTTTATCAAAGAAATGGATAAGTTCTTTAGACAATATATTTATTTATTTAGGGAGTAATGAAAGGAAAAAAGTTGTAATGGCAGTTTATCATCTCTCATGAGATGTGGATCAATGGTAGTAATTAATTTAATACACGAAGGAGGATTAATAATTATAAAATATAGAATGGAGTGATTTTAAATAACTTTTCTTAGAAAAATACTTTCCTCTTGAACAGTGAGCTGATATGTAGAGACAATTTCTGAGTCTGAGGAAGAAGGGGGATGAGAATATTGAAAAGTATGAAGCTAACATCACAAGGTAAGCAAGGAATGTTGTAGACAACATGTATAACCCAAGGAGTAATGTTGATCATTTCTTTGATGGGTTAAAGCCATTTATCTGAAATGAATTGTTCCCCAAAACTTTCTTATCATTTTATGATATAGTATCATGTGTTATCAAGACAGAGAAATAATTTTCTATGTATTGTGACTTTAAGGGAAAGTAAGAGAATAAGATAATGGTCAATAAAGAGATAGATAATAGGAAGAGGGGAAATAATTATTTTCCCACATGTGATAGTTATTGAAGGAAACACCTTGGTTTTTTCTTAAAATGAAAAGGAGTTTGTTTCAAGTGTTGTGACAAAGTCTATCATGATCATGATTGTAAGAGAAAGAATGAAGCTCTAAATGTGTAATGTTATAATTGTAAAGAGATGGGGGACATTATGCAAATCATTGATCAAAGCATCAAGGATATATGGCTTAGAAGAAGCACATGTATCAAGGTTAAGCTTATGATTTTACTATATTCAAAGTTGAATAATTAATGTAATTATGTTTTTGGATTCAAAAATTATGCTATTATATTTTGGTTATAAAAATAATGTGATATAAAAGGGTTCTGATGCAATACTTCTTCTTTAAGGATTTGGAATCATGAATTATTTCATTAAATATTTTGAGGTAATAATGTTATTTTTCAATAATAGATACATTACATTGTTTGGGGAATTTTATGTTACGATTGATTTTGGAAATTTAGAGAACTTGTTAAACAGTTAATTTGGATAGAATTATTTTGGAAAAGACTTAAAGTTAGAATGGATTAATTTGAACATTAGATAGTATTGTTTAAGGTTAAAACATTTCTTAAGGATATTTTTTAATATTATAATAAAATATTTTTATAAAAATGACAACCCATGGGTTGGTTGATAACTCGTCGCGTCGGACTAGGCTGCAGGAATTGAACCCACAACTGAAGTGCGACAAGGCTTTATCACCTACCACTAGCCTACGGGAATTACTTGGTTAGTATAACATAGTTTTAATTATTTAAATGGTATAAGTTCATTTTTAGAACCTTATACGATTAAGATAAATAGAATATTTGGAAATTTTATTATCTTTTGAAGGGAAGGATGAGTTTGTGGTAGAAATTAGTTAAAGGATGGAACTCTACTTATCAAGTAATTATGTTTCATTATATTATCAGTCTATAAATTTAATAAATTCTTCAACTATAGTTAAAGGATCATGAAACCAAAAATTTGTTCCAAGTAATTTATTTTTTTATGAATCAAATGGCCCTGAAGATCATCGCAGATTTATATCTTTGTGGTTGCAAACTTTTTTCCTAATCATGTTCTCTATCACACTCAATTAGAACTTGATGGTTACATTTTTTTTCGTGTCCATATTTTCCAACATGGAACCCTAGTATTCTTTATCTCTATATACCTTCGTACTTCCTTTTCTTTATTTTAAAATTTAGGTCCCATTAATCCATTTTTTGATGTGGTATTTCAACAATTATATTTTGAAATGACAAACCCCCAGTTTTCAATCCTGAGCTTAAATTGTGAGGATTAAATTTATTAAAGGAGGGTATAATGTAACACCCCAATACTTTCTAATATTTTCATTTCAAAATAAATTTAATTTTTTTTATTTCTTTATTTTTATTAAACACCATGTTAATCTTACGCTATACACAATAATGAGTTGGCTTACAATACACATAAGGCCCAATTTTACTGAACAATAATATATTAATAAAATATTATTATTTTATATGATATAGATATTAAATTAGAAGTTTTGAATAGTATTAACCACATTTTTAATTTTATATATAATTTTAACATTCATCTTATATGAAATGATATAAGAATATATTCAATTTTTTTGATAAAATAAGTATTTTCAAAAAAATGCAGTTTTGTCACATTTTAATGAAAACCCCATTTTAAATTCAATATTTGACACTTTTATATATTCAATTTTACAAAATAGACTTTTTATTTGGAATTGGGACATAAAAATTTATTTTGGATAAATTTTTGGTGTTTTTTGAAAACTTCTAAATTTTAATGAATAGTGAAAAATACTGCATTTTAATTCAAAACTGATTTTTCATCTAATTTATTTATATTTATAGATGATCCTTTTAATTTTTTTAAGGTATAATTAGATTATTTTTTTATAATTTAATATAATTTAGTTCATTGTGGGTTATTTTCACATTGAAATTAGATATCAACACATGTCAATATATTTATGGTTTTTACTTTTAAAAAAATTATTTTCTCATTTTATCAAAAAATATTAATTTTAAATTAATTAATGAAATTTATTTATTTTAAATTTTAAAAATTGGATTCCATATTTTGAATCTATGGGTTTTAATTATGTAAATATGTTCCTTTTATTTTTGGGTATTATTAATAGTAACTTTAGTATTTTTTTTTATTATCGCAGATAAGGGTCAATCAGGTAATTAAAGGAAAAAATAATAATATAAAATTATCCTAACACCTATAAAAATACTATTTAATTAATAATTACACCATTATAATATAATTTTTTAAATTTAATCATTTATTGGACCCTTATCCATGAATATGACATGAATATTATTAAAATTAATGAAGGTGACAAAATGTCACACTCTCGTTTCTTATAAGTATAAAAAAATTAATATAGAAATATTCAAGATATAAAATAGATTATAAATAGTATATGGAAATATAAAATAATTACCTACTTAATATAAATTTATTTATATTTTTTAGATATTAAATAATTACCATTAATGATTTCATAGTAGTGAATTAGAAATTTTTTTATTAATTGAAATATCAAATAAATGATATTAAAAATATTAATATAAAGATAATTTTACTTAATTAATGAAATAAAATAATTTTATAGATAAATAATATGTGTTAATTAAATTTTTTATGTATTGGTTCGAAGTTATCAAGTTGTTTTAATATTTTAAAAAATAAAAATATTGAATAGTATTAAAATTGACATAAATGATATTTTAAAATAAATACTTTTTTATTAAATGATATAAAAGTCATAAAAATATAATGTTCATCAAAATAACTTGGATAATTTAAAATATTTAATAAAGGATCCAATTGGGTTCTTTTTTCATTTTATAGTAACTATATTAACCCTATAATGTAAAAATACAAGAAGACACGATAAGAGTTAAACTATTTAACAAAGGATTAAACTCAAAATATAAGGTTACTTTCATGACCTATACATGTATAAAATTCATTGGTTGAAGAGATTTAGAACCAACAACATATTATACTCAAAATAAATTCCCATATATCTATTTTAAATGTAAAATCAATTTATAATAAATTAGTATTTTAAGATCTTCCAAAAGTGACCATCACCCCTCTTATAAAAGGGCACCTCTCCTTCTCTTTAATTCACACCTCCAAAGCCATTTTGTTCAGAAAAACCCTACCCATTTACTCTCCCAAATTCCATCACTACATCCTATGGGTAATACTTTGGGCATAAATCCATCCTAAGGATTCCTTTTGAGGAGATTAAAAAGAGATACCCGAAAACAAGGTAATTGTTTTATCACCTCTTTCAAGGTGATTTTCTCCTTATACTTCATTTTTCTATGTTTTTTCCATAACAAAGTAATAAATATAGTATCATAAATATAATAATATGTTATTATATCAAGTTAAAACCATATTCCACATTTTATATGTCCTGTGAATAACAATATCACTATGTGTGCGTACGTACGACTAACCATCTCCACATCATGGTGTAATATTATATTCAACGATAATTTATTTGGATGGGTATAATAATTAGTATAATGGTAATAAATAATGCATTTAATATAATAATTATTATTTATATTTAATATAAAATTCAATTTCATACCATTTAACCATAAAAATAATGATATTGTTGCTCGTGCGTACGTACAACCTACCATATCTATGACGTGATGAGATACATTCTCCACATTAACAATTCAAGAATGATTATAAAATTCATATGATAATTGAATATGATATTTATTAACTTAATATAATTATTTATATAAATAAAATATATCCTATTTATAAGAAAAATGATTTACATGACAAAACATGCATAGGAAAACAAAGCAAATAACACCTAAAACAACGATAATACTAAAATATTATTAAAAACATTATATAAGAGGATAAAATATGATATCATAAATATCGGTATGGTTCTGTTATAATTTAATAACATGCTTTAACCATTATACAGGAGGTTAAATCACCCTTGACTAAAGGAAAATACAAGGTAAGGGTTAATTTTGCAATCTCATTTTTATTCGAGATTATTTATACATAAGTATCTACTGGGGAATATTTATCATCCATATACATGTTTCATAAAAATATTTTTTGAATATTTTTTCTATAAAATTGTTTAAAGTCATTTATATCCATGTTTTACTTTTTATAAAACATTTTGAAGGGAATCTTTCTATCGTTTTCCAAACAAGGTACTTTGTGATCTTTTCAGTAAATTAAGGAAATAATGTTTTTATAACTTATACGGAATGAGTGGAGTTTTCCGATGCTATGTCCCCTGAAAATTTTAAATATTCCCTTAAAATCTTACAAGGTTATTTTCAAAATAAATGTTTTTTAAAATTGTGTGCATTTTAAAATATTTTCATGTAAAAAATGGATATTTCTATCAAAAGTTTTTATGATTTTTTCGGATTATTTTCATCTATTTCAACATCCTTTGTGGGATTTTATTTTTAATTGAGGTTGATTTATTAATGTTTTTATAATATGTTTTACTATGTATGTGATATTTTGATACAATTCATGGTTTATTTTTAAAGTATTATCATTTTGTATGCTAGTTTTAATACGAATCTTTAAATTGTGTTTCACCCTTTTCTTATGAGGATGTAATGGACTTAGTAAGTGACAGGTGAGGCCCACTATATCCCCTAGATGAATTGGTAAGTCTCATTAGAAAAACTAGATATGGATTTGGCCGAGGCCTTAAACATTTATTTTCAGATGTCTTGGTCGAGGCCTCGACGGTATGTTTTACATGTCCAGTGTAAGGTCCCAATGTTTTATCAATGGAAATCCCATTCTTATTATTATGTCATATAATCACATGAAATCACAACCCAATGAACTACTAAGAAATATGTGACCTTTAAACATAATATTTTCACTTTTGTGATTTGAATTTCAAAAATCTGACATACACAGTTGCGATCAGTAAATAGTTTGGAGTCCGATAAGACAAACTTAATTTTTGGTAAATAGTAACTGACCCTTATAAATAGTAATGTTACCCTTATGAATATTAATATTAACCTTATAAATATTAAATAGGACAATTAAATAATAACCTTACCAATGAAATTATAAATAAAATTTATCCATCTTATAAGTGACAAAAAGATAATGTTGGTATTTTTATAAGTCATAAATATTTAATTAAAAATTTATGAATAATTTAGTAATTAAAAAATGTATTTTCATAAAATGTATTCATAAATTATTATTTTTATTTCTTCTAGTTTTTTGATAATTTTATAAGACCTTATGTAATTTTTAAAAGCATTATAAAATCAATTATAGTTTTAAAATCTGTATTTTAAAGTAAATTATGATTGAAATTAAAAATTAAATTAATCATATTTATAAAATTATTTTGGAAAAATGGATTTTATTTTTTATTCTACACATCAAAAAGTGGTTAGGATGATTTTTGGGGATTTTTCTAAAATACATGAGTTTTTGTGAATAGTAAAATACGACAATTTACGATAAATGCTAAATACTTGAATTATGATGTCATCATCTGATGTATGGATGATTTAAGGCCATTATCTCAAACTCACATGCACATATTACTGTTTTTTCACAATAATCATTAATATTTTATGTCTTGTAGAAAAATAATAAACTAATGATTAAAATATTAAGAAAACCCTACTCCCTACCACTATAAAAACCACCCAAACTCTCCTCTTCACTTCACTTCTATAAAGCCATGTCACTTCCCTAAATTCTGACCAATTCTATCCCAAAGATCCTCCCCCATGTCTATCATCCCTTTTTCTCCTCAAAAGACCAAATTCTATTCCCTTAAGAGGCTCTCAAGGATGATTAAATCAAGAGGTAAATTCCTCTCTTCTTTTCTTTCATTTTCTTTTCATGTTCCTTTGTTATCTTTTCTTTCCTAACTTATCTTCATCCAAATGGTATGAAAAATACAGTACCATACATGTACTGGAATGTTTTTATGCTAATGAGATAATTCATTATCATCTCTCATTTCCCCTTATTTATACTAAATAAATGAAAACATTGTCCGAGATGTGTTAATTTATCACATTCAAGGGTGGTGGTTTATCAATATCTATTACAATCTTAAATTCTGGTCATTAAACCATTTTTATGATTTAACCAGACTATTAAATATTTATTTTATCTTATGTTTTTTTCTGTAATCCTTTTTCACATTTGATGTAAAACAATAATACAAAACAAGTTAATTATGAGAAAAATCGCCAAATTAATCCAAACATTTATCATAAATGTTTTATATAATGAATCACATTCACTCAAAAAAATAGAATTTTATAATTATTTAATATCATGTATGTTCACTTATTTCATATAAATTCAATTCTAGAAAACAAATCTCAACATACATGTGTATTCTAACATGAATATAAGTGAACCGGTCATTAAAACCAAGGAAGCAAATGGACCCGAACAATAAAATTGTACCTCATAACCAATCATAATGGTTATGAATGAACTAAAAAAGGTTACAATCAATCAATTACATGTAAAATAGGTTCTTTAATTATTAATTAATGAGCCTAAATTTATTATTCAGGTCATTAAGATCATGTTAAAAACCCCATCGGACTCAAGGTAAGGGATCATCTCCTTCTCGCATATATTCAAGAATCTTCTCTATGTTATGTACTTTTATGTGTAGTTCCTACTAATTTTGTATGATTTATAACCTAAACCATACTTTACAAATGATTTATAAAACAATATAAACATTTTTATCACTCATTAATCCCTCCTAAGTACGCTTGGTACCATGCCGATATTCGGTAATGGATTCTACCCGAACCTCCATTATTTCTTTGGGTTATTCTTACTCTCTTTCTACCCAAATGAGATCCTATATTCTATTTATGTATATATTATAATTTCTGTTTATATGTCCAAAATCATTTATCAAGATCAATTAACCATTCTTTTTCGGGGATATACATGCTTTTATGTGATTCCTTCCTCAATACTACCCGATAAGTCAACCTGTTTTAAGGGAACTTCCTGAATTTGTATCCAATTTCAGGTGCACTCTACCATATGTTTTAAGACATAATTTTTTTTATAAAACCAGTGTTTTTTTATTATAAAAACCTTCTTTTATCACTTATAGTTTTAAAAAAAATATTATTCTCTTTTCAATTTCAAATGCTCTTTAGTATTTTCCTTAAAACCACACTAAAATGTTTCAACGCTAAAAATTATTAAATAATCTTTTTATATGTTTTCACTTATATTTGACATAAATTACCATGATATATTCCAATTTTACCTTATTAATGTCCATGTAGGTTCTAATTACTTTCTTTCATGGGCACTTTTATTATACGCCCATTCATTATGCTTTATGAAATGATTATGATACCCATTTCTTTCCATGGTTACCCTTATATTTATGATTTTTTATGCATGATTTTATATGTGGAAAGAATATTCATGAACATGTTTATATTTGTGCATCTAGATAGCTCTCCAATACATTGGTAATGTTAAGTCTCATGAGACTTTATGTGCAACGGTCTTAGCAGTTATCCTTGACTTTTCCTACCATGTGCAACGATCTTGGTTGTTAACCTTGACTTGTGCATCTCTATGTGCAACGAGTATTGACTTGTGCTAAATTAATGATTTAGGTTTCTTTACCATTCCTATGATTCAATTTTTATATGATCCCATGTTTATATGTTATGATTTTATATTCCATTTTTTATCTTTATGTCATGATCTCTAACCCATGTGCTAAAGCCTAATTCTTATGTTCATTTCCTTATTGGGATTTCACCTCATCCTCTCATTCATGTGATCCCCAAGGAACCCTATGAAGATGTAAGGGATTAATGTAAGTTAGGATCTCTTTATGAATATTAAATAAAGAAGTGTTTTTGTCCCATGTTTTAAGTTTTATGTACCCAGTCTTCAAAGACACTAGACTTCACAATCCTTGGATTGTACTCTGACGTTTAATTATGCTTAAAATCATGTAATGTTATGTGTAAAAGGATAGGTTCACTATAGTTGGTATAAAAGGGTGGTCTAGTTATTTTTTGAGGTTTGGAATAGGTCACTTTACTATTAACCTTAAGGATGAGACTAAGTATAAGAAAACACCTCTAAATTTTGGTAAGTATAGAGTAAGTGGTTTATCAAGAAAATACATCCTTGTTTAGATACAAATAAGTAGAGGTGGATCTGGAATAGATGTATCTAGGAGTAAAACCCGAAAACACCACTTTGAGCTAGACTTGAATAGGAACTAGTATATGACAATGGGTCTTGCTACACTCTTGGATTGACACTCTCAGGGGATATGATTTGCTAAATTCATTATCTTAGTAAAAACCAATATTAAGGGAATAAAAAAATACAATAGGAATATAATTTAGGAAATATATCATGGATAACCTAGATTGAAAAATAATGAATCAAAATCTAGGATATACTTCTTCTTTACAAGTTTATCCTCTTATGTTGGAATTTTTTTATTATCAATAGCTAAGTATTCAATCCCTCTAATTTTACATTTTTTTTAGTTGATGGAGGGAAATAGAATAACACATTACAACAATCAATGTGATAGGGAATGTGAATATTTCCCTAATAATATGCCAAATATGATGGGAGTGGGTGCTCAAAACTTCATGATAGTACTTTCTCATCTATCTCAAGTTATGAATAATACCTTGAATCTGGTCAAACACCCTCCTCCTCCAAGGAAATATCAAGTTACCATCGAATCCTTCATGCAACAAAGGCCTTCCATGTTTAGTGGATCTTCTGATCCCATACTCACAGAATAGTGGACTAACTTCATTAAAAAGATACTATATGTCCTCCAATGCTCAGAATAAGAGAAAGTTGTAATGTTAGCCTATCATTTTGATGGGGAAGCTAATCATTGGTGGAAACTTATCAAGAATACGAAGGCCTAGGAGGAAATTGATTCCATGTATTGTAGGTAATTCAAGAGAATGTTTTTCAATAAATATTTTCCCCAAACCCTATATCTTAAGATAGAAAGAGAGTTCCTTAGACTCAAGCAGAAGTAAGATGAGTCAATTAGGGCATATGAAGCAAACTTTACAAGGCTTTCAAGGTACGGCCCTGGCTTTGTCAGGAACAGTGAAAGAAAGATGGATTGTTTCTTTAGTGGACTGAAGACGAGTCTATGAAAAGCATCAGAGATTTGAGAATTCAATAGCTATGTAGAGATTTTTGTTGTTCCCTTAAGGTTGAAATGGATATCGGAGACTCTCAGTGGTATCGTGGGCCCGATGAAACAAATAGGAAAATGGAATCTAATGTGGGAGGTTCTGTAAATAAATTCCATGATAGAAAGAAGATCAATCATCCCTCATGTAAAAATTATAGGAAGAAAAATCCTAGAAACTATCTAAAAGGAACTCAGAATTTCTTAAAATGTGGAAAGTTGGACCATCTGGTTAAAAACTGCAGAAGGGATATGAGAAATCACACTAATGTGGAAGAAGAAAGAAATCTCAAATCAACACTCATCCTATAGGGCACTATTACAACTTCAAGGGGCATGGGCATTATGCAAACAATTTCCCTATGATGAGGGTTGTCATAGGAAATCAACAACAACCTCCAAGGAAAAAAGGAAGGGCTTATGCTATCACTATTGTTGAGGTGGATACAGAAAACGATGTGGTGACAAGTACACTGATTATTAATTCAAGAATAGAAAATTTACTATTTGACTCTATTTCTACGCATTCATTAATATCTTGAAAGTTTATTATAACTATTCAAAAAGCACCTCAAAATCTGGATGATATGTTCTCTGTGAGAATAGTGAATGGGGAAATTAATGTGTCCAAGGTTTAGAACTACTCCCTGGTAAATGTTTGTGGATTGAACCTCCTAGAAAATATTGCCATACTTCCTTTAGTAGAGTTCAATGTTATCTTGGGCGTAGATTGACTATCTTTATACAAATCCAACATCAACTATCGGGAAATTGATATCGCTCTTTACATCCTGAAGCATCCTCTAATTCTTTACAATTGTAAGAAGGAAGATGAATCTCCTTTAGAATCATTGTCTCAAATGTGGGTATTAATTCCTTATAAGAAAGCATGTCTAGCTCAAATTATTAATACAAAGGAGAGAATCGTGCTTGAAGACATGCTCGTTGGGAGGTATTACACTGATGTATTCCCTGAATATTTTCCTAGGCTTCCTCCTTATTGAGAGGTTGAGTTCTCAATTGAAATTATTTCTAGATCCCTAACTATATCAAAGACACCTTATATAATGATCATCGTAGAGATAGAAGAGCTAAATAATCGTTTATAGGAGAATTTTGAGAAGGGTTTTATACACCTGAGTGCTTCACCATGTGGTGTGACGGTCCTCTTCATCAAGAAGAAGGATGGATCAATGCGCCTCTGCATTGATTATCATGAGCTCAATAAAATTACAATAAATAAAAATTATCCTCTACCATGGATAGATTACTTGTTCCATCAGCTTCATGTGGCCAATTATTTCTCTAAAGTGGAACTCTGGTCGGGATATCACCAATTAAAGGGGTATAAGTAAGATATTCCCAAGACTAACTTTCAAATGAGGTATGGACATTATGATTTCATAGTTATTCCCTTCAGACTAACTAATGCACCAGAAATTTTCATGTATTTAATGAATAGTCTTTAGATATTACCTCGACAAATTTGTTGTAGTTTTTATTGAAGATATTTTAATATACTCTAAGATAAAGGAGAAAAATGAGGAGCATTTGAATATTGTGCTAAAAACTTTTTGAAGGGATAAGTTGTATGAAAAGTATAGTAAATGTGAGTTCGGGATGGAGGAAGTATCATTCTTGGGGCATGATATCACCAGCAAAGGGATATCTAGGGACCCTTCTAAGACAAAGACAATTGAAGAGTGTCCTAGGACAACATATGTAATAGAGATACACAGCTTCTAGGGTCTATCCAGGTATTATTGACGTTTTTTGAAGAACTTCTCATGACTTTAAAACCAAATGACCAAGATGACACAGAATGGAGTGAAGTTTTCCTCAACTCAAGAATGTGAATAATACTTTAAGGAGTTGAAAAAGAGGTTTATCACTACAGAAATACACACACTCCCAACAAGTGAAAAACACTTTGTGGTCTACAGTGATGCTTCAAAGAAGGGTTTAGGTTGTGTGCTAAGGAAAAATGATAAAGTGGTAGCCTATGCCTCAAGGCAGCTGAAAATCCATGAGCAAAAGTATCCTATGCATTATCTGAATTTAGTGGCTATGATCTTTTCATTAAAAATCTATTAGCATTATCTTTATGAGGAGAAGTGTGAGATATATATTAATCACAAGAGTCTCAAATAAATATTCACACAAAAATAGCTTAATATATTCCAGTGAAGATAGATAGATATTATCAAGGGTTATAACTATTTAATCCACAACCATCTCGGTAAGGAAACAAGTTGGTGGATTCTCTGAGTATAAAGGATCATGAATCTTTATCAATGATGAGAATTGAAAAGGATTTGATATTCTTAGATTTGTAGCATATAGACATGGGAATCATTAAGGGAGGAACATCATCATTACTTTCTCAAATTATTTCTCAACCAGACCTCATGGAGAAAATAAAGGATGCTCAAATAAAAGATATCAAAATTCAGAAATGGGTAGAATCCATTAAAAATGGGAAATCATATGAGTTCATGATTGATGATGAAGGAGTTGTAAGATTTGGGTCATGATTATGTGTACCATACAATCCAGAGATAAATAAGGCTCTTTTGAATGACATACATAACTCAACCTTCTCTATTCACCTAGGGAGAACAAAGATGTATTGAGATCTCTGAGAGAAATTTTTGTGGGACAATATGAATAAGTATATTGATGAGTATACATCAAATTTCTTGGTATGTCAACAAGTGAAGTCTGAAATATATAAGTCTAAGGGGATGATGCAACCACTATCCATACCAACATGGATGTGGGAGAATGTCACCATGCACTTTTTCATGGGACTTCTATGGATATCTAGAGGAAACAATACTAAATGGGTCATTGTGCATTGTCTTACAAAGATAGCTCACTTTATCTCAATTCAAGAGGACTTCTCATTAGATCAAATTTCACATATATATATCAAATAAGTGGTAAGGCTACATGGGGTACCACTATCTGTTATATCCTATAGAGATTTTAGATTCACCTTGAAGTTTTGGAAAATTCTCTAACATGCTCTAACCACTGAATTGAACTTCAGTACGGCCTATCATTCTCAAACTGATGGCCAATCTGAGTGAAATATTCAGACACCATGACATATGTTGAGATTGTGTTCTATGGACTTCAAAGGAGGGTAATACCAACATCTTCCACTGGTCTAATTCTCTTAAAATAATAGTTTCCAATCAAGAATCTGAATGGCACTATACGAAGCCCTTTATTGGAAAAGGTAAAGAACACTGACATGTTTGGATGAAGTTAGTGAGTGTAAGCTGCTAGGACCAGAAATGGTCGAAGAAATGGTGGAGAAGTTGAAAACCATTCAGCATCACAACAAGGCATCCCAAAGTTGATAGAAGAGTTATGAAGACAATCATCAATGATACCTTGAGTTTAAAGTTAGAGACATGGTATTTCTATACATATCTCCATGAAATAAGGTCATGAGGTTTGAGAATAAAGGAATGTTAAGTAACAAGTACATCGTCCCCTTTGAGATTCTTGATCGTGTTGGGGTTGTCGCCTATCGACCATCACTTCCACCAACCATGTCTAAATTACATGATGTCTTCTATGTATCCCTCTTAAGGAAGTATATACTAGATCCTTCACATATACTCTCTTTAGAGGGGGTACAATTGGAGAATGATCTTTCTTACAAGGAGCAGTTAGTGAAGATCTTGGATTATAGAGATAATTTTTTATGTAACAAGACAACTCACCTAGTAAAAGTACTATGGTGGAACCATAAGTAAGAATAGGAAATATGGGAATTGGAGGAGGAAATGAAGGAAAAGAACCCACACCTATTTATGGCTTAGAATGTAAAATGAAATATTGAGGGTGAAATTTCATAAGGAGGGAATAATGTAACGACCAAATGGTTTATAAATGGAAATTACCTTATTAAAATTATTCCATATAATCACATGAAATCACAACACAATGAACTATTAATAACTATGTGACATTTAAACATAACGATGTCACTTTTGTTACTTGAATTTCAAAATTCTGAGATACACGGTTGAAATCTATAAGATATATGGAGTCCGATAAGAAAAACTTAATTTTTTTTAATAGTAACTGACCCTTATGAATAGTAATTTTATGCTTACAAATATTAATATAAACCTTATAAATAGTAAATAGGACAAGTAAATAGTAACCTTACCAATGAAATTATAAATAAAATTTATCTATCTTATAAGTGACAATATGTAGTGTTGGTATTTTTATAAGTCATAAATATTTAATTAAAAATTTGTAAATAATTTAATAATTTTAAAAAATGTATTTTTATAAAATGTATTCATAAATTATTTTTTTATGTCTTCTTGTTTTAATATAACTTTATAAGACCTTATGTAATTTTTGAAAGCATTATAAAATCTGTTATAGTTTTAAAATCTGTTTTTTCAAGTAAATTATGATTTTAATTAAAAATGAAATAAATCATATTTAGAAAATTATTTTTTAAAAATGGATTTCATTTTTGGATTCTATACCTCCAAAAATGGTTAGGTTGAATTTTTTTGATTTTTCTGAAATACTAGAATTTTTTGTGAATGGTAAAATACCATAATTTACGATAAATGCTAAATATATGAATTATGATGTCATGAACTGATGTATAGATGATGTAAGGTCATTATCTCGAACTCACATGAACATATTACTATTTTTGTCACATTAATAATTATTATTTATTGTCTAAAATATTAAGAAAACCCTCCTCCCCTCCACTATAAAAAACACCCACACCCTCCTCTTCTCTTCACTCTTCTCAATCCTTGTGCCTTCCCTAAATTCTGCCCAAATTTCTCCCCAAGATCCTCCCCCACATTCAAAAACCCTTGGTATCCTCAAAATTCCAAACCCTCTCCCCTTAATAGGCTCTCAAGGAAGATTAAATCAAGAGGTTAATTCCTCTCTTCTTTTCTTTCATTTTATTTTCGTGTTCCTTTGCTCTGTTTTCTTTCCTAACTTCTCCTCATCAAAATGGTATGACAAATAAAGTACCATAAATATACTAGAATGTTTTTATTATAATGGTATAATTCATTATCATCTCTACTTTCCCTTATATTATACTAAATAAACAAAAACACCATCAGAGATGTGTTAATTTATCACATTCAAGGACGACGGTTTATCAATTTCTATTACCATCTTCAATTATGGTCATGAACCCATTATTATGGTTGAAAAAAACTATTAAATATTTATTTTATCTTATGAATTGTTCTGGAATTATTTTTCACACATGATGTAATACAATAATTCAAAACAAGTTAATTTTGAGAAAAATCACCAAATTAATCCAAGCGTTTATCATTAATGTTTTATATAATGATTCACCTTCACTACAAAAAACCAAATGAATTTTATAACCATGTAATATTTTGTATGTTCACTAATTTCAAATAAATTAAATTCTAGAAAACTAATATCATTATACATGTTTATCTGAACATGAATATAAGTGTACCGATCATTAAACCCAAGGAAGAAAACGGACCCGAACAATAAAATTAAACCTCATAACCAATCAAAAAGGTTATGAATGAACTCAAAAATGTTATAATAAATAATTTAAATATAAAATAAGTTATTTAATAATTAATTAATGAACCTAATTTTATTATTCAGGTCATTAATATCAAGTGAATAACACCATCAGACTTAAGGTAAGGGATCCTCTCCTTCTTACATTTATTCAAGAATATCCCCTATGTTATATCTTTTTATGTGCAGTTCCTAATGATGGGGTATGATTTTTAACCTCCCCATTAAATCCATAATGATTTATAAAAGAATATAAACACCTTTATCTCTCATTAATCCCTCCTAAGTACACCTAGTATTATGCTAATATTCAGTAAGGGATCCTACTCGAACCTCCATTATTCCTTTGGGTTATTCTTACTCTATTTTTACCCAAATAAAATCATATATTATATTTATGTACATATTATAATTTCTATTTATATGAATAAAATCATGTATCAACATCCATTATACATTATTTTTTGGGGATATACATGCTTTTAAGTTATTCTCACCTCAATACTTTCTCATATGCCAACTCGTTTTAAGAGAAATTTCTGAATTTGTACCCAATTTCAAGTGCAATATACCATATGATTTAAAACATAATTATTTTTATAAAAATATTGTTTTTTTTATTATTAAAACCTTCTTGTATCACTTCTGGTTTTGAAAAAAATATTATTCCATTTTCAATTTTAAATGCTCTTTAGTATTTTCCCTAAAAAAAACTTAAATGTTTTAATGTTAAAAATTATTAAATACTATTTTTACATGTTGTCACTTATATTTTACATCACTTACCATGATATATTCCTAGTTTACCTTATGAATGTCCATGTATTTTCTAATTACCTTCATTCATGGATACCATTATGATACACCCATTCATTTTTCTTTATGACATGATTATGATACCCATTTATTTCCATGGGTGACCTTATGTTTATGATTGTTTATGAGTGATTATATATGTGGAAAGAATATTAATGAACATGTTATTATGGGTTTTTCTAGATAATGTGCCAATTCATTGGGTAAAGTTTAGTCCAATGAGACGTTATGTGTAGCGGTCTTGGCGGTTTTCCTTGACTTGTGCTACCATGTGTAACGGTCTTGGTGGTTAACCTTGACTTGTGCTTTTATATGTGAAATGAGCCTTGAATCGTGATAAAGTCATGATTTATGTTTCTACCACATTCTTATTATTCAATTTTTATATGATCCCATATTTATATGTTATGATTTTATATTCCATTTTATTTAGTTCTGTCAGGATCTCTAACCCATGTGTTAAAACCTTATTCTTATGTTTGTTCGCTTATTGGGATTTTAGCTCATCCCTTTGTTCATGTGATCCCTAGGGTACCCTATACAGACTTAAGGGGTCAAATGAAGTTAGGATCTCTTTATGAATATTAAATAAAGAAGTGTTTTTTAGTCCCATATTTTAAGTTTTATGTACCTTTTATTCAAAGACACTAGACTTCATGATCCTGGGTGTGTACTATGATGTTTAATTATGCCTAAAATCATGTAATTTTATGTGTAAAATTTTAGGGTCACTATATCCATCATTATGAATTCCTTCATTATGATATTAGTTATTGGTATTACATGTGATTATTCAACTAGTAGAATATTCATGTGAATGTTTAAATGGACTTATTTGATTTATTCTTACCATATTATGCTGAAGATTATGTGTAAAAGTATAGCATTTCAGTTTTATACTTTTCCTTAAAATTTTGTGCTTATTTATGAAATCTTATTCTATATTTTTTAACCTTATCGAGAATCTGATATCACCCCTTTGGTATGTTATATTTTCCCAGGATACAAAGAAGTGTTTTATGATTGATATTCAGGGTTAATCTAGGAGAATAATAGTGTTATCAAAGAATAGACTATTTGCATATTATGTTTTGAATTATAATGAAAGTTTCATATATTTAATTTGTTTTCCAAGTCTTCTAAACTGATTGGTCCTTAGGGACTTGATTCCTTATAATCATTCCAATGTATTAAAATAATGCATTGTCTCTAGGCTTTTGGAGTTGGGGTGTTACAAGAGTTAAGTATGAAATATATACTGAACAAAAAAAATAATGTATATATTAACTCATAAATATTTGAACATAGAATTGAGAAGATGTTTGGAACTAGTCAAAGATTATTATTTCATGATTCATTACCATCCTAGAAAAGAAAAAAAAGTGATTGTTGCTTTGATTCGAAAAAATAATGCTACATTAACCATGTCACATTTGGAATGTAACATTTTAGTTAATGATTTGATGAATTTTGGAATAATTTTTTAGATATAGGGACATCATATATTTTGTTTCAAGTTTCAGTGTAGTTGAATTTTTTAGAAATAATTAAGAAATATCAGAAAGAAGATCATGATTTGAAAGAAAAGATAGAATCTATTAAGGAGGGTAAGTTTTCTAATTTTGGTATTAATAAAGATAGTGTGTTATGGTTTGTAAAAATATTATGTGTGCCTTTGTATTCCCATTTGAAGAAATAGGTGTTGAGTGAATCTCATAGTTCTTTATTTTCATTTCATCTAGATAGCACTAAGATGTGTAGAGGCCTTCAGGGTTATCACAGCTGGGACGGAATGAAAAAATATATTGATGACTTTAAAATGAAGTGTTTCACTTTTAATAAGGTTAAAGAATAATGAAAATTACTGAAGGGAATGACTCAAACTTTTCTAGTTTCAAAGTAGAAATGGGAAAATATATCAATAGATTTCATGGTGGGATTAAAAAAAGACTTTTGAGGTAACAATGTGATTTGGGATATTTTTTATTAATTAACTAAATCTATGTATTTACTTCCATTTTGAGACACTATATATTTGGATCATATTTCTCAACAATACCTAAAGGATATAGTTCAGTTACATGGAGTTCCTCTCTCCATTGTATCATACCATGATCCTATGTTTACATCTAATTCTTTTAAAGGACTTTAAAATTCATTGAGTACTAAATTAAATTTTATTACAGCTTTACATACTCGATCAAATGGATAGTCTAAGTGAATAATTTAGATGATGGAATATATGCTTCATTATTTTTTAATGAAGTACTAGGTAATTCGGTATAATCTTATTTCATTAGTTGAACTTTATTATAATAATATTTTTCATTCTAGTATACATATGGCACTATTTAAGGTATTATATGGAAATCAGGGTCGAAAACTATATTTTTGGGATGAAGTGGGATAAAGTAAGTTGATGGTACCAGAGTTGATAGATGAAATGATTGAGAATGTTCATTTAATTCATCAACACATGAGGATGGATCAAATAAGGCAAAAAAATTATGAAAATAACCAGAGAAAATGTATTTCTTTTGAGGTAGGTGATCATGTTTTTCTTAAATTATATCAATGAAAAAAATTTTATACATTTTGGTAAAAGGGGGAAGGTAATTATATAGTTAATTGGACCTTATTAAATCCTTTAAAAATATGGATCAGGCCTTACATCTGAGTTTTCCAAGGTACATAATGTTTTTCATGTCTAGATGTCAAGAAAATATGTGTCAAATTCATCTCATGTTTCAAGCCCTAAAGTAGTTCAGTTGGAAGAGAAAATTTATTATGGGGAATATAATGTTCATATTCTTGACCATAGATAACAGTTGTTGTGGAATAAGTTGATTCACTAGGTTAAGGTTTTATGGAAAAATTATATGGTTGAAGAGGCAACATGGGAATCTGAAAATGCTATAAGGGAAAGATATCCCCACTTATTTAATAAGTGAATAAAATTGTGAGGATGAAATTTATAAAAGGGGTAAAAATTTTAAATCCTGGTTAATGATAGAATAAATCATTTTTATATTTATTAATATTAATTAGATAGTTATATTCATTATAAAAATATTAATTAAATTTTAAATAAAAAAGGAAATAGTTTTATTTAAATGATTTTATTATAATCTTTCATTTAAAATATTAATTTATATATTATATAATTTGAATTTGAAAAAATGACTTTAATTTTTCAAATCAAAATATAAAAATTAACTTAATGTGAAATTTAGGTATTTTTTGTAAAATGTTGATTTTTTAGTGAATAGTGAAAATGCAGAATTATGTAAAGACATCATTCCTTTTTAATAAATTAAGTCATTTATAATTCCCATTATGATTTGAA
The DNA here is from genome assembly GCA_963277665.1 of Viscum album. Taxonomy (NCBI): domain Eukaryota; kingdom Viridiplantae; phylum Streptophyta; class Magnoliopsida; order Santalales; family Viscaceae; genus Viscum; species Viscum album. The sequence continues at coordinate 209,560 of CAUJRU010000472.1, read as the reverse complement.
TATGATTTAAAGTAAAATAATTATTCTTTAGATATATTTAATCTGCTAAATTATTTTTAATCAACTTTATATCAAGACGATTTAGCCATGGATTTGGAGACCCAAATCCATGACCTAAAAATTTATTGAAAAGTAAAACTAAAGAGAAAGACGAAGAGTTACGATATAAGTACCCACATAGAGATGAACCCCAAGTCCATAAATAAAATCACTATTCAAATCATTTTAAAAAAAGGTCCCATTAATTGGGCCCAATGTCCCTATTACAAGGTATGTGTTCTACCTACTTTAGCCCACAATAAGCCCATTGTTACTCCACCTCCTGATGCCCACCCAATCCAGCCATCGCCTGAATTTTAAATACACATATTGTGGTCCATCCCGTGGCCATAATTATCACCTTGATTATTTAGATCAACCTCATCATCGTTGGTAGAATTCATATCGTCGTTGTCATGCATGAATTCTTCAATCTATTGCTTCTATGCACACATACATTACCATCTTTCACACCATGAAAAGGTCCTCGCCAACAAAACCCCATGAAATAGGTCATCGCAACTCTTATTCCCAATACTTCTCTATTCATCATAAACCAAGTAGCCACCCCAAGTCAGCCCCTCACCGCCCACTCAGCATGATGTTGCCCAAGGTGACCAAAGTCAACAAATCCTCATCGCCACCAAAGTCACAACACATCACCACCGGGGTCCCAATTCCCATGTCAGAGATGAATGGTGCTGAGGACTCCCTCCCATTCATCAGGAAGAGCATACAAAAGAGAAATATCACCAAATGAAGCACCCCCCTTGATCCATAATTTCCCGTCCCATTGACCACCACCGTCGGGGTCCCAGATGATGGTAGTATGACATAACTTAATCAGAGAAAAGATTTCCCGAAATAATAGCATACTTGATTTGGAATTTTCAAACTTCCAATCCTATTCATAAAATTCTCATTCAAATATATTTATAATTTTTGGTATCTCATATTCTATTTTTTAGGACTCTTACTTCCATATTTAACCTCAAAATGATTAATGCCACATGCCACAAACATCTCATAGTGCCCAAAAATCGCATCTTCCATGATCTTAGATGGTATTAGAGTGTGATTGTGTGAGAAATCGCCATTAAAACCTAGAGAGAGATTATCTCCATTATTTAGATATAAACTCTCAAACCCCTCTTCCTCTATATCAAATCAACATTGTATTTTATTTTAGTATAAGATCTTTTTAAACGGAGCTATTCTAAAAATTGTTTTTAAATGCATAATGTTTCTACAGTTTAATTAATTAAGAAAATAAATAATGAGGAAAGTTTTAAATTAAATTTATAGATTATATATAAATAAATATTAATTTAAATTATTATAATTATTATTATGAGTCATATATTTAATATAAAAATATCTTTTTCTTAAAAAATGTACTTCTTGAAAACCGGCTTTTTCGTCGTGTTTACAAGTTTGGTTTTAAATTAAATTTTATCACTTATATGAATTGAATTTGGTAAATGGATTCCATATTTTCAATAATCATAATTTATATTATCTAATTATATCAATTAATTTTTTGACCATAATGAATATTGAAAACATTAAAAATTAATTACCATATTTAGGGTAAAACGGATTTACCGAGGGTTAAACTAAAAAAGGTAAGGGTTAAAATGTCCTAAAAACTTGTGTAAAATCTATTGTCAAGAAATATTTAGAACTTATCATATCTAATTCTATATAATGGCCCATTTTTATCCTTTTTCGTGTAAAAACATGGGTACACCTTTTTATTTTCAAAAATTATAAGTTTTCCACTCACCTCGCTTATAAAAGGCCACCCCCTCTCCTCTCCTATTTATACCTTAAAATTCATTTGTATTATAAATCACTACCCAAATATCTTCCTTAATTACCTCAAAAATACCTAAATCCATTATTTTTATCATAAATTCGTTCTAAAAATGCTTGTGATGCTTATATAATAAGGAGGTATCTTAAAGAAGATGTATCATGCTTAACCGAGCATCATTATGTTATTTTATCTTCTAAATCCTTAAAATATTCTTAAATTATGATTATATAATAATAAAAAAAATATCTCATATACTTTAATGTTATTATTTTAATGGTATAAACTAAATAATATCCTCTTCCATCAAATAGGATATGAAATCATCATTCGTGTGTACGGCGGACTACCGCCTCGTGAACCGATTACATTCATTTTTCATCATCACCTATTAGTTATTGTTGTAATGATGAATTTTAATTATATATGACATATTTTTTACATATTTATATTTCTATATTTATTATATCACATATAACTTTTTACTTTTCATTTTTTGGGGTATATAATAATGTCGCTTGTTTGTACGGTAGACTACAGCCTCACAAAGCAATGTGATTCATTTTTCACTAAGACATTACGTGGAAGGTAATAAGGATAAATTTAAATAAGGTATATGATATGAATGAAATACTAATTATATTCATGAAATATTTATCATTATCAAAATATAATATATCATTTTATTTCTTACACAAAAAATGATAATGTCGCTCATGGACGTATGGATTACCGCCTCCATGAAGTGATGTGATTGTTTTTTCATTAGTAAATAACATGTATGATATATATATATATAAGTATATTTAAATAAATAATATGATATTTATTATATTGTTATAATTATTTTAAAATAAAATAATTCTTACCTTCTTTACACAATAATAATTGAAAAATAGAAATGTTACTCGGGCGTATGTACGGCCCACCATCTCCATGATCATAACATAGTTCATTTTTTATAACCATATTTCATTATTTGTTTTAGAAATAATAATTGAAACATAGATATGATAATTATTTCATGATTTTTATTCTGTATATTTTTAATATTGACCTTTTAGACCAATATTAAACCTACCAAAGTCATTTTTGACACATAAGCCAAATATTGTTGAAGCACCCAAAGTAAATTTAATTGATTAAGTAATTTCATATAATATGGAAATAACTGAAATAAACGGAATAATAAACTTGAAAATTTTTATCAAGAAATTAAATAATTAATATTATTTTATTATTCAAGAAGATAAAGAATGTACATGACAAGTCAGAGTCAAGGTAAGGGACTTCATCTTAATTTCCTTTCGTTGAGGAGTATTTTGATATTAGAAACCTATATTATTCTATGAGGTAAATATACAGAACCTTTGACATGTTATATCATGAATTTATCTATTATAATTGAATTTAATGTTTTTTTTAATATTAATCTTTCATGGGTCTTATGAATCAAATATTTCTAAAGTGATAAGGGACTTTTTTTTAAAATTCACTTTTAATGATTTACTTCTAACTTTCATTTTCTTTCATATCCATGTATTTATAAATTATTTTATTATATAAATTATAGTTTTATAAAGTAAATTTTCAACTTTATTTAAATTATTCTGAAAAATATCTTTGTATTAAATGTTTGACTTTCTTTAAAAATGAAAAAGGAAAGTTTTATTTTAATGTATACAGTGACAATGACATTTCCTGCTATAGTAATCATTGTTTTAATCTTGGATTCCTTTACAATATTTCATGTTTTCTTCAAATAAAAACTCATTCTCCCATATTCTAGGTAATTTGTGTTTTTAAAATGTGTTTTTAAAATAAAAGGGTATTTTGATATATGAAAATATTCAGCAAATGCGTTTAAATGATTTTTTTCAAGGGATTTAGGATCAAAAGTTGAAAGCCTAAATTTTTTTATTCAAAACATGGTCCTTTAAAATTGTTTATGATTGGTTTGTATAGATAGTTCCAGGTGTGCCTGTTATATCTTATATTATAGTTTTTCCCAAATAGCACTCTAATGCATTGTGTAGTGATTATGTTCTTCAAAGAATTATATTATAATTTTGTCATATAGTTATTCCAATTAGTAAGAGTTGTATAAGGGTTCTATAAGGGTTCTATGAGATTATGTCTCAAGGCACAAACATAAATTTTCTATGGTTTCTAATTATTTTTCAAAGAAATATTATTTTCTAAAAGGAAATATAAATGATATTTTCATAAGAATGATAATTACATTTTTGGGTAAAAAATTATGCTTTTAAGAAATGTTTTTTCATGGGTTTTATTTTTTTTACTAGACTAAAGATTTTATTTTTTTTATGTCCCTTACTGAGATTTTTTTATCATCCCAAAATTTCAAAATTCTTTTTATAGGATTTAAGGATGGGTAGGGTAAAGGAAGAGGTCAGGTTGAAAGTAGTGAACATTTTTCCTCAAAAGAAATCTTGTTTTCTTTTAAAAGTTTTATATGGTTAGAAAATGGATACTAATCAGAAGTGTACACATTATATTATAAGGTTTTATTATGTATGATTTATGACTAAATTATTCAAAAATATATAACAAAAAATATCCTCAAATGAAAGAGAATGAATTTTTGACTTCAAACTAAAGATTGTGTAATGTTTAAGGTTGGTTTCTTATAGTAATTCAATTTGTATTTTTATTATTATAATCCTATATAAAATAGTATTATTAATTTATTTATGATAACTAAATTCAATTCTTTAAAAAAATTGTCATCACATATCCAAAAAAAATTGGATATTAAGTGAAGAACACTTTAACATTAGACTGGTACAATTTTTTAGGAAATAGGGATATTCACTTTCTAAATGGTAACTAAATGTAACACTTTACATTTTTATTTACCATCACATATCCTAAAATTAATTTATGATATTAAAAGACAAATTTATTAGTCTTTAACTAGTATAATCCTTTACATTTTTTACTTTGAACTTCTCAAATTAAAACAAACTCCCACTAACCTCTTAGTCAAAATATTCTTTTAAAAATATCTTACTAAGATACACAAACCCTTTTTTGTTAGAAAATAAAAAAATATTTCCTATTGGTTAGAATATTTAATAAACAAACTATTGTATTTATATATGGTATTATATTTTCTTGAATCATTTATTGAAAAGAATATTTTATTCATTAAAATACACCAATAAGGGGTTGGAATCATATTCCATCATATTTTAATAAATGTTGGGATAAACACTTTATCCAATATAAAAAAATATACAAATATTATCCTTAAAACATGTTATAGAATCATGATGAATCATAAACCATGTGTATAAAATTAATCATCTCAGAGTAACTATTGGTTAACTAACAACTTCTATTATCATATAAGAGAAAAATATGGAGATAAACTTCTTTTAATTATATTTATTTGAGATTGACACATTCAATTACCTTAAAATTTAATATAGAGACTCTTTTATTCATAACATGGATGTAAACTACAAGCTCTATCAATTCCTCCATTTATTTATAAGTCTAGTATATTTAAAACACTTTTAAAATACAAATTTCATATCATAATTATTTTTAAAATTAAATAATTGATTTTTATAACATAATTACCCAAAATGGAAATTACATGGAGTTTTATGAAACTCATTTCAGTATTTTTATTATCCATCATGTGTAATTACTACTCTTTTTTCCTAAAAACCATAGGTTTCAATGACCTTAATTGTATTCTTATAAAAAAAATTTGAAATTATTAAACTAACTTTTATTCTTTCAATTTAACCATTTACCCACTATTATTAACCATACACCACTGAAATATAGACATTATATTCCTAGTTCATCTATTATAAAAACTTTGATAATATCAGGTAAACTTTTCTTCATTTTTTTCACACTATCAAAATATTTTCAAAAATAAAAATAGGATAAATTCCCAAACCATAACAATCCATTTTATTCCCCCTTAAATCATCTTATAGAATTAAAAAATCATAAATTGTGTCCCTTAAAAAAACTCATCTCATTTTAATAAAAAAAATGTTTTCATGTACTTATCAAGAAAAAAATGAGATAATACACATATTAAGAAAATTTCATCTAAGATTTAAGTATCCAAGTTATTATTATAGAAACATTGTTGATCCATTAATTCCAGATCTATTATTCAATTATTTTCTCTTCTTGGCATTCTATATATTTAAAACACTTGAAAATCATATAATGGATGTCATGCTTATGTCAGAATAATAGAGTTGAATTCTATAACTAATAAATATTTAAGAAATCCTTTAGTATCACTATTTCATTAACCCATTAAATTTTATTGAATACCATTTGGAATTATTTTAATGAACTAACTTGTGATACCCTCACAAACTATCACTTGACCTGATCCCCCAAATACTCAAAGGTAATTCCCAATCCCTGCAAGCTGGAGACTAGCACCCAAGTATCAACAAAAACTAGAGGAAATGATTTCATCCAACCTGAAGTATATGAAATTCCATATATATATATATATATAGTATAAAGAAAAAATGGAAGAATAACCAAAAAAATATATTCCATAACTAAAATCAAATAGTATAAGTGTTACAACTCTAAACAGTTAGAATAGACCCAAAGTATAAGTCTAATAACCAAAGAAAAACTAAAAGCAACTACTCCATGTGATAATGTGGGAAACATCCCACCATCTCACCACCAACTACCATACCCAACTGATAGAATATTCACTACCTCATTGCGGCACCTTTCCTTTTCCTGCATCAAAAAGACAAAATCATGTCTACATGTCACTGAAGGGTTGTGATCTATATAGAATCATCAAGATCCCACCTAGTTGTTCTATATTTCTCTATAAAAACAATCCAAATATACTCATTTTAAATAAAACATGAAATGATAACTGATAAATCAGCTCATATCGAAAACATGGTAAATATTTCCCTTTTTCCATAGTTCACAAAACAAGCCAGGTAAAATAGTTTCAATGAATAATTCACAAAAACATTAACCAAACTCAAAGAAGGTATATCAAATCCATAACAATACAAATCCAAACCATAGGTAAACCATGCCAAGGATTACAAAAGGTCATGTTATTAGACTACTCATAACAAAATCAATTACTAGTGCACACTCAAGTCCTTAAAACATTGGCCTAAGGAGTAGAAGAACACCCCATAAGTAAACCCCCCTCCATAAAAATTTCAATATCATGTCCCTAGAACAACGATACAAGGGATAAGGGGAACACCCCATGAGTGAACCCCCAATAGTAAAAAAAAGGATGATGACCCTAAGATATACCTTTCACCTATGTACCCAAGGCTTCACGTGTGTGAATTTCACAAATCATTTCAAAATGTATTTTTATAATCAATTTCCAATAACCCTTTTCTTTTATCAACCCTCCTTTGAAAACTCATTTCATAATGCTTTGAAAACACCAATTTTCCCTTACCAAAACCAAGTGAGAATGATATTTATTTAAAATCCATTTATACACACAAAAAAACATTCCAATTAATTTATAAAACAATTTTTAAAAAGGAGCAATCACGATTCATTCAATAAAGGCTAGAGGCAGAACCACCTACCACAAAATTGGGTCACACATGCCCACAATGGGATATACCAACACCATAAGGAATGAAAAGATAATAACAGAGTCCTTATAATCAATTACCATATCTGAAAATACATTCAACAAGAAAATAGGTGTTTGGAGAAGATAAAACATCACATATCGAAAGGAAATTTCATGTTGTACCACAACTAACACAAGGGTCGGCCTCTGAGAGATGATCACATAATGTATATAGAAAGGATAAAATAAAATTTCACCATAGGGTTCACAAATCCAAAACACAGTGAAATTCCACTACCATGACCAATATAAATGAATAATAACAAAGGTTGCTTATCAGGGAGAGGAAATGAAACTACTATATAGATCAAGTTCTGAATGAAGATATCTAATAGAAGAAAAGATAACAAAATTGCATAGGAGGATACCTAGGGTTTTATGTAGGATAAGAAAACTGAATGAGTTATGTTTTAAGCATGAAATTCATGAAAACCTATAGGTATCAAATTATTAATGATGTGAATTAAATATTCATTATGTGAATCCTATAATTTGAATGTATTTTGAAAAAGGTGTCTCTTTGAATTAAAAAAATGATAGACTATTTCATGATGTGAACATGTTTCATGACCTGAACCTTTTAACACACTAAACCAGATTCTTGGAATCTTCCCAATGAAATATTTAAATCATGAATCATATTAACAACATGGAAGTTTCTTATAGGTATAATTTATCCCATCTTGTATAGAAAGATCCCAAACCAACTCCAACACCCTCCAAACCCAAAAACAAACTATTTGACAAGAAAATGAGTCTTCCTTTCTTACAAGAATGCCATAATCTCCCCACTATAATACTTTATAACCCTCGTAATTCATGTGGAAGAAGGGTTCATCAAAAATAGGTGAGGCGACTACTCCCTCATTGATGATTTGTGCTCCCAAGTCTCATGAGAATCTGATCCATGTCACCATAACACTTTGACTAATGGGATAGAATTCCTACATAATACTTTCACCTAATAATAAATGATCTTAAATTGATTCTATACAACATAAATGTATGTATCTAACTCAATATCTTACAAAATAAGAACATTAGAGGGATCAGGATAGTACTTATTGATATGAGATACAAAGAAAAAATCCTAAATACCTATCAAGTAAGCTAGTAAATCCAACCATTATACAACCTTCCATAAACACTAAATTACCTAAAATGGTCCAATATATCTTAGATCAATCTTTCCCTATTTCCCAAGATGATAGTGACCCAATTGATGAGAAACTTTCAAGAAAACTCAGAAACCAATGGAAAAAATACAAAGCATGGCATCAATGATCCACATACAATTTCTACTGACTCTTCACTATTGTAACATCTCAGTTCTGGAAGCCACACAATGGGTGCTCCAAACCCAGTTGGTCACATGGCCTCAAGAACATTTCCCTAAATTCCAGAGGATGCCGACTAGTAGTGAGGGCCTAGGTCTGATAGTGGGGAAATTATTCCCTCATTTGTCAAAGTGTAGCACAGCAGAAAAATATAAACATACCAAAAAGCGGAACCATTAAACAATAAAAATATGAAAGGAAAGTGGTACTGAATTAAAATATAACCAATAGTAATACATATATGATGGTGTAATATATCCTATTTCTAATAATGTAGTAAAACAGAATAAACTACAATCAAATACAACACAGCATAAGTACCAAGTACAGCAAATAAAAACTAAAATAGTGAAACAAGAACTCAGCTGTATTTCAAGCCTAAGCTCGGTATCATGCTCTCCTAATCCTCTAAAACAATCAAATACCTATATAGGGACCCTTTCCCTTATCTATACCTACAGCAATATAATTTGTTTGGTCCCAAGACATGACCCAAACAGGGTGTGAGAAATAAATCCTAGTAGGCAACCACCAAAGGCATCTGCTCAACTTTCAGTGAAAATGTGCAACAAAAGTGTGTAGTAATAATTCTCAATAAACTAGTAAGTACTCAAAAGTAAATATATCTATCAGTTACACTACCATTTTATTAATTATTTATCAACTCCAAGCTTGTGCTTTAGCTTGGCAGGTACAACATAAGAAATCACCACAGTGAATACTCAAGGTAAACTTTCTCCTCAGACATGTAAATACTTACCCTCAGGTAAGTAGAATCAAAACCCATAGGTGACTGCCCACAGGTATAACGAATATATCCCATAGGCATATGATATATTTCCCTCAGGCATGGAGGCTGCTGCCCACAAGCATAAGAAAATTTACCCTCGGGCTAAACGAAACACTACCCTCAGGCTAAGAAAAACACTACCCTCAGGATAAAAAGTAACCAGGACGATCCCAACACATAAACAAGAAATTTAAATACATTTTCCCTCAAGAAAACTCAAAGCATGCTATGTTCATGGCATACCCATGGGTATCCTGGCCAAACGGATAAACAAGGAAAATGCACCCACGTGGTGGCCTTGGATCCAAGCAGCGATCCCAAACAGTATTTTATATTTATCATTAGTTTATATATGAAATTATAGATATCTTATCAGCTAAGGCATCATCCATAAGACACCCCAAACATGGGTTCGTAGCAAATCGGTACACAAAATCAACTCAACAGTTGGAAATAAACACCAGACCACCTACCTCGATCTCCTCTAATCGATATACATGAATGACGCCTTCCAAATAAACTGAGAATGGCATAGATCTGGGATTAACGTTCACCTATTAAAATGTAAATAACATCCCCTTAGGAAATAATTGGAAGAAAACACTCAAGGAGAGAGAATAACTCACTTACGCGGTCCAAATGAGATCGACGGTGAAGGAATTGGAGTTCCGGTGCGCGGTCAGGATCTCCTCCAAGCTCCGGCCTTCTCTCCTGTAGCTCCCATCGAACTCTAATATTCCTCTATCGAAAGATAAGGCTAATACCAGTTTTAAGTGAAAAAACATAACTAAACAGCATGTACTCTCAAGTACCCAGCATGTACTTTCCATTTTTTAACTGTTCCTCTGGCGGCCACTTTCCACCGCCTCATTGTTCATCTATCGACTTGATTACACAGCATGAATTTCTAAGTACACGGCATGTACTATCGCTCCACTGGAAACTACTCCCACTACCTTACTGTTCACCTACCGACTGATTAAACAACATGTATTACTAAGTAAATGCTGTGTAGTCAGTTTTTACACCCTTCATCACCGACAGGCGTACATGCCCTATATACTCATCCCACACAGACAAAGTACATGGTGTGTGGAAAAGTACACAGTGTGTACCCACAAATTTTGGGATTTTTCCCCATTTTTCTTATTTTCTAAAAAACACTTAAGTAAAAAGGAAAATAAGAGACTCAACCCTCAAAAAAACTGGTTCTTACCAACTTACCCCCTTAAATCAATTCGTCCCTAAATTTCCCTTCCAAGGGTAGTGAAGATAAAGTTGTGAACAACTCTAGACACTGAGCATGTACGTCAATCTCCCACTCCAAGGTTTTTTCCTGCACTTGTCCATGTTGTCATAGCACCCATACGAGAGGAACTGACCGGCCTCAGAGACCCTTCGTGATCCTATAAACAATACGAATCGGATGCTCCTTAAAGGATGAATCGACCTGAAGTTTATCCTCCTAGGGCTGAAAAATGTGAGACAGGTCTAAGTGATAATGGCGCAGCTGAGATACATGGAAGACGTCATGCATGGCCCATTACCTCTGTGGTAACTGCAACCGATAGGTAATTGGCCCAACTCTCTCTAGAATCTCAAACAGGACCACATACCTCGGTGAAAGTTTACCCTGTCTCATGATCCACCCGTGTCCCAAACTTGGTGAAACATGCAAGAAAACCTGATCCCTAGCCACGAACTTCAAGGGTCATCTGCAGTGATCAGCGTAAGATTTATGATGAGACTGTGTAGTATCCATACGCTTCTGTATTAACTAGACCTACTTTGAAGTCTCCTGCACAAGTCATGGTCCCAATAAAGCTACCTCACCTGCCTCCAAACAGCACAAAGGTGATCAGCATGGCCTACCATACAAAGCCTCGTAAGGTGTCATCTCAATAGTTTCCTGAAAACTATTAATGTTGGAAAACTCGACCAGGGGTATGTGCTTCTCCCAAGTGCCCCCAAAGTCTAGTATGCATGCGGGAATAATGTCCTCAAGCACATGTATCGTATGCTCTGACTGACCATCGGTCTGAGGGTGGTAAGTTGTGCTTAGAATCACCTATTTACCCAGTGCCCTCTGAAAACTCTGCCAGAAACGAGACGTAAAATGGGCGTTCCTATATAAAACGATATAAGAGGGACCCCATGAAGGTTCACTACCTCTCGAATATACAACTTCCTGAGCTCATCAACACCGAAGGTCTCCTTGATCAGTAAAAAGTGAGCTATCATCATATGTTTATCCACAAAAATCCGCATGGCATCACTGCTTCGATGTGACCTCGGCAACCCAGTACCAAAGTCCATCGCGACATCATCCCATTTCCATTCTGGAGTGGGTAACTTTTGTAACAGTCTATCTGGTCTCTGATGCTTCACCTTTACTTGATGACAGGTGGAACATCTAGTAACAAAACCATCTACCTCAAATTTCATTCCAGGCCACCAATACTAACATCTCAAGTAACGGTACATTTTGGTAACTTTGGGATGCACTGCCCATGATAAAGCATGAAACTCCCACATCAACTCCTCATGTATATCCCCGAGAACCCACACTCATCCATGGATACGTAGTACCTCATCATCGCCTATCGTCCAACCAGGAAATGGAAACTCACTTTCCACCAACTCCTGTAGAACTAGGCCTTCTGAATCTGATAGTTGTCTCATCCTCACTCTATCCAGGAGGGTAGAAGTCCCAAATAAGGAAGAAAGATAGGTTCGACCCTGACTATCGTGCACCTCCAAATGCATCTCAGAGAAAAAATCCATCTGCTGCCACTCACCACTGGCCTCCTGCACTGCCTGTATCTAAGTCCTCCTACTCAGTGCATCAGCAACTGTGTTACCTTTACCAGGTGTATAGGCAAGCTTAAAGTCAAAGTACTGAAGGTCTTCAACCCACCTTCGCTATCTCATATTCAAGTCATGCTGGGTAATGATATATTTAAGACTTTTATGGTTCGTAAACACCACAAAATGTTCTCCCAAGATATAATGTCTCCAACAGAATAACGTGTGAACAACTGCAGCTAACTCGAGATCATGCGTCGGGTAATTCCTCTCATGTGGCCTCAACTGCCAAGACCCATACGCAAATACTCAATCACCATGCATCAACATTGCTCCCATCCCAATACCTGATGCATCATAGTAAACTGTATAGCTCTTCCTTTTCTCTGGAAGTATCAGGACTGGTGTTGATGTCAACCTTCCCTTCAACTCCTGAAAGGTTGTCTCACAAGCTTCTGACCAAACGAACTTCACACCCTTCTTAGTCAAACCTATAAATGGTGATTCTAAGTGGGATAAGTCCTATATAAATCACCTGTAGTAACCATATATACCCAAGAAATATCGTATTTCAAACACGTTCTTAGGCTACTCCCAGTAAAGAACTACTCTCACTTTCTCTAGGTCTACCGCAACTTCTGCATCTGAGATAATATGACCCAGGTAGTGTATCTGGTCTATCCAAAATTGGAACTTTGAGATCTTAGCATATAATAGATGCTCTCTTAGTGTAATAAATACAATCTCAAGATGGGTAGCATGGTCGTGTCGAGTGTGAGAGTACACCAAGATTTCATCCACGAAGACTACCACAAAATAATCCAGATAAGGGTGGAACACACGATTCATTAGAGCCATCAAAATTGATGGTGCATTCAGGAGTCCGAATGGCATGACCAAGAACACATATAGACCATATCTGCTCTGAATGGCTATAAGCGGTATGTCCGATGGTCTAACGCGCAACTGATGATATCCGGATCTAAATTCAATCTTCAATAACACTCGTGCTCCTCGAAGTTGATCAAAAAGATCATCAATCCTTGGAAAGGGATATCGGTTCTTGACTGTCAACTGTTCCAGCTTCCGATAATCCATATAGAGTCTGAGGGTATCGTCCGCCTTCTTTGCAAATAGGATAGGCGAACCCCAAGGAGAAGTATTGGGTCAGATGAAACCCTTTACCTTCAACTCCTCTAATAGTTTCTTAAGTTCCTGCAACTCTGGTGTAGCCATCCTATAAAGAGGAATGGACACCGGTGCCACTCCTGGCACAAGCTCAATAGAGAAATCCACCTCTCACTCTGGAGGTAAACTTGAAAAGTCGTTCGAGAATAAATCCCTGAAACAATCAACCACTGGATGGAAATGCTTCTGAAAAGTTTCCTAGTCATCTAGATATAAACTCGTAATCTAGGATGTCACTCTACCTCGCCCATGATGCTCGAGTCTAGCTCGGCTTGCCTAGACATCCCATTTTCCCTTGTATAGGAACTCTCTGCCCTCTAGTGATGTGAAACTCACCCTATGATGATAGAAATCCACAAAGCTCGAAAGGGTACCAACCAGTCCATCCCAAGAATGACATCATAGATCGTCATCTCTAAGACATAGAGGTCCCACAGAAAGTGATACCCACCAACCTCTAGGGGCACTCCTTGCACAGACTCACAACAGTCGTTCTAATTCCCAAAGGAGTGTCTATCATCATAAAATCATAAGAAGAAGAAACAAAAAGCTCAAGGATCTCCACAACGGGCACAGATATAAATATATGTTTAGAAACAGTATCGAAAAGTACTGAATATAAAACAGAAGCAACAAGAATAGTACCTATAACAGTGGAAGGTCTCGGATCCTTCTCCTGTTGGGTCTATTGCACTACATATGTTTGCCTAGTGTTGTGGCCCTATGACACAGCCTGGCTACCCTGAGCTGACCATTTCTGTTGTCTCTGAGATCCTGGTGTCTGGATACTATGGCCATGACCACCACCTCGGCCTGGACGTCCTGACGTATTCCAATTCCCTGACTGGTAAGAAGCTACTAGCCCTGCTCCCGCACACGGAGTCTGCACAGAACCCCTCTCACTAGTCACTAGTGGAAACTCCCTACAAAAACGATGGAGATGACCCATCCTGCCACAAGCTCGGCACTCCACTGGGTTATGTGGATACTGAGGTCTCTTGTACCCCTCTTTACCACACTGGTAGCACATTACCTGGCCATCGTGAGAGAAATCCATCTGCCTCTTCCTCTTGTTGATAGAAATAGTACCAAAAACTGGTGTTGAACCACCCTGGCCTTCACCACTTGCTTCCCATAGGTTCTTCTCAGTAATCAGTGCCTTGTTCACAATATCATGCAATGTAGGCAACCTGAAAACATTCACTAGTTCTCAGATGTCATATTGAATACCATACTCAAAGCTTCTAGCCCTCAATGTCTCATCACCCACTAGAACAGGTGAAAAATATTGTAGCTCAATGAATCGGGTAGAATAATCCATCAATGATATGGCGCCCAACTGCAGATTCATGAACTCTCGAGCTCGATCTGCCCTTGGCATCTCTGAAAAGAAAAATTCATACAAGACTACCTGAAAATCTTCCCACTCCATGTCTCGGTGATGCTCAGTCTGGGGGGTAACATCCCACCATCTCTTGGCGGAATCACGTAGCATGTAAGTAGCGAGCTTGACCCTCCTCCCCGGAGGCATCTCAAGATGCTCGAAGATAGTCTGCATAAAACCCAACCATGATTCTGCAGCCTATGGTCCGCCATCCCCTGAAAACCAAGGCGGATGCTGCTGCTGAAATATACGTGTCAGCTCTTCCATAGATGTGGCAACCAGCGGTGCTCCTTGGAAGGTCTTCATAAACCGCATGAAGCCTTCACAGAACTGCGCATCTGCACCTGCATCTGGTATAATCATTGCCGCTCTCCTAGCGAACAAATCGCATTCGTCTCGGCGGCATGACTCTACAAGGTCAAACACACGCCTTAGATTAAGATTATCAAGGACTAAGAATTGGAAGCACAAGAAGGGAATAGGAGAAATAAAACATTAAAGTTTTACAAAACAAGACTACACGGTGTATATAATAACTACACAGCATGTTCTTTAAGTCTTTCAAATGGGCGTGTACTTCTTCCAAAACTGTTCGTGTAACACCCCAAACACACAGCGTGTTGTCCACACACACGGTGTGTACTTGAATTTTCTTCCCCTGCCCGTGTCCTTCTACACATCTTAGCCACACACCTCTCTTTTGAATGAGACTACACAGCATGTATAAGGTCCACGCTGTGTGTACTAGAATAGCTTCACTAACCCGTGTTGTTTGTGACATAGTCAGGTACACAACTCACACAACACGGTGTGTTCTAGATAGACACGTTGTTTGCGTCTTAGTTTCCAACCGCTGTGTCGTTAGTGACACAACCGACTACTCGGCTTACAATAGATAGCGTGTTACACCCGCACATGGCGTGTACACCACCCCGTTTCCCCAGCCACACGACTAAATCCACATGGTCTCTCATCAGTCAAGACTACACGTAATGTTCCAGATGGACATGGCGTGTACTAGGAAGGATAAAACTGACCCGTGTTGTTATTTACACGGACGAATTCCTAGATTACACTACATGGCGTGTTCGGAAGTGACGTGGCATGTATAAGCTCATATTTCTCCATCTGTGTTGTTAGTTACATGGCGGACACAAGGTCAACACAACACGGCGTGTACAATCGGTACACGGCGTGTGCCCTCAAAGTTTCAATATCCCGTGTTTCTGCCCACACGGCCTATGACATGGTTAGGAACTACACATCATGTATATACGGAAAAGGGCATGTACTCAAAAATTTTAACTTTCTTCCCAAATAGAATAGTACGTGGCGTGTAGTGAAAACTACACGGCGTGTATTTTGGGTTTTTCCAGACAGTAAGCCTTAGAAACTACTTCGGATCCCCCATTGTTTCCTTAAATTCAAGTGTCGGTATGCCAAATTCTGAATCGTAGGGGGGTCATACTCCCCGCAAACCAAAGTTTAACACCTGAACTTTCACATTATAGTACAAAACACAAAAAAAGTTGGATCATGATCTGGTAAATTCTGGTCCAAGAGATCCCATACTTCTCATGAAACAAAGTTTAGCATCCATCAACCCAATCATAACTTGTACCAATACCCTATCAACAGTAGGCGTATCTATCAAGGTACCTATCACAACATCATGCATTTTCTAGCACAATAACTATCACAAAAACATGAAATTTCTAATGCACCTACATGGCATGGAAACTATGCATGGAATGTGATTCTAACACGTGCCTAAATGATGCATGAGGTGGCATACTCTCATCTCATTGGGTTTTGTCTAAATAGAACCCAAGTATAAAAATATATACAGCACACCACAAGTGCATCACCCAATAGTGAAAATCAAATCAACTGTAAAAATTTCAAATCCAGATACATTGAAATTAAACGAGGTAGATTGGCGTTTCCTTGTACACAGGTTAGCTACTCCCGGGAACAGCTTATTACCAAATACTAATTCCATCCTATCCCTGACTATAGGATCCAAATAGTAATTCAAAGAAAATAAATCCTCTAATACCACTTTGTAACATCCCGATTCCGGAAGCCACACAACAGGTGCTCTGAACTCGATTGGTCACATGACCTCAATCGTATTTCCCCAAACACCAGAGGTTGCTGACTAGTAGTGAGGGCCTAGTTCTTGTAGTGGGGAAACTGTGCCCTCATTTTTCAAAGTGTAGCACATCGGAAAAATATAAACATACCCAAAAGTGGAAGCAGTAAAAAATACAAGGATAAAAGGAAAACGGTACTGAATCAAAAGATAACCAACAGTCATACATATATGATGGTCCACTATGTCTTATTTCTAAGAAAGCACTCAAAACAGGATACACTGCAATCAAATACAACACAGCATAAGTACCAAGTACAGCAAAGAAAAACTAAAATAGTGCAATAGGAACTCAGTAGTATCTCAAGCCTAAGCTTGGTCTCACGCTCTCCTACTCCTCTGCAACAATCAAATACTTGTATAGAGACCCTTGACCTTACTTATACTTATAGCAATATAATCTGTTTGGGCCCAAGACATGACCCAAACAGGGTGTAAGAAATAAATCCCAGTAGGCAACCACCAAAGGCTCGTGCCCAACTGTCAGTGAAAATGTGCAACAGCAGTCTGCAGTAATAAATTGTAGTAAACTAGGCAGTACTCAAAAGTAACTATCTCTATCAGTTACATTTCCATTTTATTAATTATTTATCAACTCCAATCTAGTGATTTGGCTTGGTAGGTACAACATAAGAAATCACCATAGTGAATACTCAAGGTAAACATTGTACTAAGACATGTAAATATTTACCCTCAGGTAAGTAGAATTGAAACTCGTAGGTGACTGCCCATAGCTATAAAAAATATAGCCCCCAAGCATATGAGATATTTCCCTTAGGCATAGAGGCTACTACCCACAGGAATAAGAAAAGTTTCCCTCAAGCTAAACGAAACACTGCCCTTAGGCTAAGAAAAACACTACCCTCAGGATAACAAGTAACCGGGTTGATCCCAACACATAAACAAGAAAATTAATTACATTTTCTATCAAGCAAACTCAAAGAATTCTATGTTCATGACATACCCATGGGTATCCTGGCCAAACGAATAAACAAGGAAAACACACCCACGAGGTTTCCCTAGATCCATGCAACAATCCCAAACAGTAGTTTATATTTATCATTAGTTTATCTATGCAATTCTAGATATCTTATCAGCTAATGCCTCATCCATACGACACACCAAACATGGTCACATAGCACATCGGTACACAAAATCAACTCAACAATTAGAAATAAACATGAGAACACCTACCTCGATCTCCTTTGATTGATATACATGAACGGCGCCTCCTGAATCAACTAATAATAGTGTATATCTGGTATAAACATTCATCTATTCAAATGTAAATAACTTCACATTAGGAAATAATTAGACAGAAACACTCAAGGAGAGAGAATAACTCACTCATGCGGTCCAAACAAGATCGATGGTGAAGGAATCGGAGTTCCATTGTACGATCGGGAGCTCCTCCAAGCTCTGACATTCCCTCCTGTGGCTCCCATAAAACTCTAAGCTTCCTATGTCTAAAGAGGAGGCTACTTCCTATTTTAAGAAAAAAAACATAACTACACAGCATGTACTCTCAAGTACACGTTGTGTACTTTCTATTTTTTAACTGTTCCTCTGGCGGCCACTTTCCACCACCTCACTGTTCATCTATCGACATGATTAGAAAGCGTGTATTTCTAAGTACACAGTGTGTAATATCGCTCCGTTGGCGGCTACTCCCACTAACTTACTGTTCACCTACTGACTGATTACACAGTGTGTATTACTAAGTACACGGCGTGTAGTTAGTTTTTACACCCTTCATCACCGACAGGCCTACACTCCTTGTATACTCATCCCACATGGCCAAAGTAAACGGTGTGTACCCAAAAAATTTGGTATTTTTTCCCCATTTTCCTTATTTTCTCAAAAACACTTAAGGAAAAAATGAAAATAAGAAACTTGAACCTCAAAAAAACTGGGTTCTTACACCTATAACCAGATATTAATGTATATATTTAATCCTCATTGAATTCTCTTTAATGAGACTCACTCCCACAAGAGAGGCCTCTTCCACCATAGTAAAACAAATAGGTGACCTACACTTGTGACCATAAAAATCTTTGAAGTGAACCATTCTAATTGACGACTGATAACTATTGTTATATGAAAATATGACCAGTCCAAGATGGATATCCCATGATCCACCAGAAACCAAAATTTAGGCATGAATAATATCCTCCAAGATTTAAATAGTATGCTCCATCTGACCTCATGTGGGTGGATGGTAAGTTGTACTTAATCTGACCTAAGCCACCATTTCCTCTTGGAGACTCTTATAGAACTGGGAGGTAAACATAATATCCCTATCTAAATAAATGGAAGAGGAAATCCCATGTAACCTCAAAACATCATGCACATATAACTTACCCATATCTTCAACCTTAGTGGGGTCCTTGATTAGAATAAAATCAGAAT
The DNA here is from genome assembly GCA_963277665.1 of Viscum album. Classification (NCBI taxonomy): domain Eukaryota; kingdom Viridiplantae; phylum Streptophyta; class Magnoliopsida; order Santalales; family Viscaceae; genus Viscum; species Viscum album. Next base: position 189,984 of record CAUJRU010000472.1, on the reverse strand, counting down.
ATTTATTCAATCAATCAATCACCACCCAGATAACATTATTCTCTAAAGGAGTATATGGTATCCCAAAAAAATCCATAGACACCTCATCCCATTTAAAAACCCACACTGGAATAGGGTAGAACAGACCAGAAGGTTTCAGTTTTTCTACCTTTACTTATTGGCAGGTTTAATAGTGGGATACATAATCTACAATGTCACACTTCATACCCATCCACTAGAATCATTATCTAATGTCATAATACATCTTCATAGTTCCAAGATGAATGTCCATTGAAGATCTATGATAGTTAAACAAAACTAAACTCCTCACATATTTGGTGACAAAAAAATAATCCCCAATGTCTAGAATAACATATGAAGGGTGAGACCAACTAAAAATAGTCTCCCCACCAAAAAGGGTTTCTTGAATTCCCTTGAATTCATCATTCTAATATAGAACCAATAGAATAGACTCGATTAGAGATAATGATAATTGATCATCGATTAGAACCATACCCAAAACATATTCTTGAGCATCCAAATGAAATGGAGCAATGTGTCTCATCAGGTTATGATCTTACTTTGATTCTAATATATCCTGTGATGGTAATTTCTTTCTATGAGAATCCATAATACATTCCCCCTTCCCTGGGTTTTATGTAATGTTAAAATTAAAAATATAGACGTATTTCACCCACTACCTCTATTTGAGATTCATGTCTTTCTTAGAGAGTATATAGCTCAGACTCTTATGGTCATAAAAGACTATAAACCCCTCCCCAAAAAGGTAGTGTTGGTAACGCTTAATAATAGGAATAACCATATAAATCTCTATATTATGAGTGGTTTAATTATTCCCATGCCACTAAAGATAATGAGATCCATTGGTCATAGCATAATCATCTTGCAAAATCATGTAACCCAAACTAGCACTAGAAGCATCACAGAATACAACATATCCCTTATTGAGACCAGGTAAGATTAAAATAGGGTTTGATGTTAGAAGTAATTTTAACTCATAAAAATAATACTAACACATTGCATCCCATGTAAACCTTACCCTCTTCCTTGTATGAGTAGTCAAAGGTGACACCAATTTTAGAAATTCTTGACAAACTAATGATAGTATCCTGAAATACCAAGGAAGCTCTGAATCTCAAAGATGAATCATTTCTCATCTCATGAAAATATATACTTCACATTCTCATGATCAAATGTTAATTAACCTTCATAAATCACTTGAACCAAGAACTTCACTTCTTGGATGCAGAAATTTCATTTTGAAATATTTCCATGAAGATGGTGATTACTCAAGATTTCCAAAACCATACTCAAATGGTTCCCTTGATCGCACTTGGATATTGAATAAACTAAAATATCATATATGAACACAACCAAAAAGTTTTTCAAATACAGATAAAATATTCAATTCATAAAATCCATAAAAACTACAGGAGGATTGGTTAGAACAAAAGGCATCCTTGGATATTCATAATGGCCATATCTGATCCTGAATGCCATATTCAACATATCGAACTCCAAAAACTTTATTTGATGATAAAACAAATGAATATAAATCTATAGAAACCACTTTTACCTTTTAAATCATCAAATAAATCATCCAATCAGAGAAAAGAGTACTTATTCTTAATCATTTACCTATTCAACTTTCAATAGTCCATGAATAATTAAAGTAAACCATCAGCCTTATTAGAAAATAGAATCGGGGCTTCCCACATTGAAATAATAGGGAAAACAAAGCTTTTATCTATCTAATCATACAACTAGATCTTGACTTATTTTAGCTCTGTTACTACCATTTGATACGAGGTTATTGAGATCGATCATGTACCTAGTACCAAATTGATCACGAACTCGACCTCAATATCTGGAGGAAGACTGGAAAATTTGTCTAGAAAATGTTAGGTAAGTCCCTAATAACCAAAGTAAAATCACCCATATAGAAAATGAAATCAGGATCAAATACAATAGTAGACAACAATCTCTAGAGATCTGGGAAGGAAGGTCCTATATGACCAGATCTTGGATCCCACTCTCCCTGAAACACCAGATATATCCCATCGACAACAAGGAACAAGACATGCTAGTATTAAAAATCAACCTCATCATTATGCGAGACAATCCAATCCATAATAATGATAATTTCAAATATATCCAGTGCAATAAAAATGAAATCCAATTCTAACCCCATGTCAGCTACTGATAGGGAACAAGGACACCAAAACCCCTAATATTTCCTCTTTTCAAGAGGTGTCTATAAATCCTTGAAAAAAAACATAAGATCCATTGTAATATTCAAAAAATAAAAAAATGGGATGACATAAATGATCATAAAGAACCTGTCTCAAATAAATCAGCCACTACGTAGGATGAAACAAAGATAGTACCTCTCACTGACTCTGGACCCGCATCAACCTTCACTGAAAACTCATCCATTGTATGAAGGTTCTTCACTCCTGAGGCATGTATCTAGATCCTTATGGACTTTGAAGCTTCATAATTCACCACATTATCATTTGGATCCAATGATCCATGACTATAGAAAGGTTTATTCATAGTATGAAAAAATCATTGTACAAGGTTATAGAGGCGAAAAACATTGCACATCTTCATAAGTGAAGAACATGAACATCATGTGTGTACAAACTTGCCACACTAATAGAAAGTCAAGGGAACACTAGTGGTTTTAATTGATGGTGTTGAGGAGTACCACTTCTAAGAATCACCTCCACTACTCCTACAATGCTCATGACACTTCCTCTTCTTTCTCTACACGCCACTGAAGCTGCCACTAGGTAGAATAAAAGGGGAATAATAACTAAGGTTTCCTATCATGTTCATATTTTCTATCATAGATCTATCTATAGTATCTTCATAGGTAGAAATATTCATTATAAATACATAAAATTAGATATCTAGTCACAAACCCTACAAGTACTTTTGAGCCATCAGCAAATTATTCTTTACCACTTCTGAAGAAAAATAGACCATGTCCACAAAATTATTGGTGTATTTCGACACTTATCACTCTCACAGCTATAAAGAGAATGACTCTAGAGATTTTTCCATCATTATAGAATTTGGAAAACACTGTTATAAGAAGAGGGCCTTGAAACCCTTCTAGTCTAAACCAACATGACTATATTCTTGTACTATGGAATCTCACCACCACTTACTGAGACCCTCAGGTATGAATGTTGTGCACCTCACCTTGATATTCTCAAGTGTATCTAGGAATTTGAAGATCTTATCAATATTTTCCATCTATTCCTCCACCTCCTAGGGCTCATTATTACCCTTAAAGGATAGTGGTTTCACATATAAAACCTTTGGAGATTAATAAATTTCTCCTGAAACTCATGGTTTCACTTCAACAACTATATTCTATACATGTGGTACATTTGTTCTATGGTGCAAAATACTCTCATGATATACTCTGTAAGATTCTAATTCAAAGAAAGATTCTCTTGAGGAGAATTTGATGCACACTTCAATACAACCAATGGAAGAAATATCAAAGGCATATCACTACACACCAAAAATAGAAAAAACAATCAGATAATAGGATAATATCAGTTCAAACCAAAAAACTATAATCAAAAACATATATTAAGATCAAGAACTCAACATAGAAGAAATACATCCCAAAATTCCAAGTTAACTTGACACTTTTCATAACAAGAGATGGCCAGGAACTCACTGTAACCTACCACTCAAGTCCTAATAATCCTATCTCTTGTCTACAAAATTATCAATACCAAGAATAACCATTCTCTAATACCATATTTTAATGAACCATCCTATGATACCCTCAAAAAATGGAACCTGACCCAATCCACCACATACCAAAAGGGTGTTAATTAGACACTGAAAGAGGCTAATATTAATTGCTTATATTATAATATTCATGTTATTTATTAATCATAAACACCATTTTTAGTACATTTTACACTTTGAACATTATTTCATATTATAATTGTAATTACTTATTAAAATTCAATATTACATGGTATATTTTTTAACACTATATAAAATACCCAATGAGCTTTATTTTATTTTCATGTTTTATTTTCAATTATCCCGTGTAATAAGGAACAATTCATGTTTTTTGAGCACATGAAGATTCACATTAGAAGACCACCAAAGTTTTCCTTGGAGCAACAAAATTCTAAGTGAAGTAAATTGAACAAAAACCCAATAAAGAGACTTTATCGGCCACAATACAAGCCCAATAATTATGAAAATTTAACTTAAGATAGAGGACATCAAGGGAAAAAAATCATCACAAAGTGAAAAGAGATAATTCGGAGTTTTAAATGGAGTTTCATACGGCCCAATTTGGTGATAAAATTATGGTTCAGATTCTGTGGCCTAGTAAAATAACCCACAAATTTAATCATATCTTAGAAATAAAAAAATATTTTGGGCTGAAATTTTACAGAGATTTATTAGAAATCCATATATTCATTTTTATCTTATATGTATCACTCTAATTATTCCATATAGAAGGTCATATAGGCACCTCTGTTCGGTATATGCAAGCTAGCTGCAACTTCGGGTCAAGGGTGGAAAAGTCTCCTCTCCCTTAATTTACACCACCCTAGGCCTAACATACTCAAGTGAGATGATTTGTACTGTTGTTATATATAACCAAGGATTAAAAAATGGCCTATTTAAGAAAGTTTTGGTGAATGAGTTGATCATATTTGGTGCTTGGTTTCATTGTAGTGTTATGCTACTGCTTGGTGTTTGTAATCACATTTCTTTGTCATGTAAGTTGTTCAATTCATCTTAGTTTCTTAAAAAAAGTTCTTATTACCCTTTTATTATGTTCTTATTCATATCATGTTGATACCTTTTTCTCAAGGTGTAAATTTATTCACACTAAACCTTATGAAATTTTCACACAATGGTAGATTGATTGTTTTTTCATTGTCTTTTTTTTACTTCTCCATTTCCTCCCTCATGAGTCTACTTTCTACTTCCATTGAAACCATAGAATAAATGGAGGGATAACCCACTTATGGTTTGATCCAAGGGAGTATAAAGGGGATTTATTTGATGTTATTTCTCAATCTATTAATGTCTAATCACTTCTTTTAATTAATAATTTTGTGTGAAGATCTTTAAACCCCTTAGTCCTTGTTGAATTTAAGGCCACACACTTCAAGTGATAATACAAACCTTTACCTTGAAGTGATCAAAACTTTTATCCTTCAATTGTATAGTTGATTAGTATTAGGGTGTGTAGTAATTAAACTAGTAAGTGATGATGTTGTTTTATCTTCTTAAATGAACCCATCTCAAATATAGGAAGTTGAAATAATTGAAAAAGGAATTCATCCAAACCACCCCAAGCAATAACCTAGGATCAACTCATTATCTTAATTTCAATTAACTTTGATATGTTAATAATATTTTAAACCCATATAAAATCAACTCAAGTTTTCCAATTCATATCCAAAAACAATCCATATAATGTACATGTCTGTAGGTTACTTCTTAGGTCTCTGAGGATTCGACAACCCAAGCTAAACTACAAGAGACCGGTAAACCCTAAAATTTTTGGTAAATTTGGGAGAGACCAAATTTTGGTACCATTGTCGGGGACCAAATTAATTCATCTCAACACCCATTCTATTCTCTCCCATTTCTTCTCTTCTCACCCAAATTCTCTTATCTTTTCCCTTTCTCATTTTTTTCTTTTGGCGCATGTCCGCCTACACCCGTGACCAATCAAACCGATTAGTTAGAGTGGAAATTTCTGGGTTTGGGGAGTCAAGCACACCAAGGGGTCTCTTCCCATTAGATAAAAATATTCCTAATACTCAAGATTCAAAAATTGAGCCAATTTCAAAGGTGGGTATTCAAATAAATCAACTCATAAACTCAGGTGGTAACCAAAATGGAAATCCAAATGAGGCAACCCCTAACTTGGGGAATACAGTCGATCAAACCATGAATGACTACCTTAAACATGCTTGGAACAATGCACCCATTTTCATTAGGCATTTTTCCCAAGGAGGATCCCACTATATCTTCAAACCTCATGTCCTAAACTACCTTCCAACCTTCCAAGGGATTGAGTCAGAAATTACATACCTTCATGTCAAAGAGTTCAAAGACATTGTTGAAACCATGTGCCCACCACATCAACTTGAGTCAGCTAAGATGAGGCTCTTTCTTTTATCACTAAAGGATCAATAAAATAATTGGTTAAACAATTTGATACCTGCATCAATCCACTCATTGACTCAATTGAAAATATATTTAAACAAAAAATACTTCCCCAATCACAAAACAATTGCACTTAAAAAAAGCATCCAAACCCTTTTTGAAAAAGAAGGGGAGTCATTTTATGAAACATCGGAGAGGTTCAAAGACACACTTAACATGGTACCTCGCCATGGATTTTCAATCCCAGAACCAGTTCGAATTTTCTATAAAGGGTTGGGCCCAAGGAACAAACAATTCATTGACATTATGTGCAATGGGACCTTTAAAAACAAAGACCCAAATGATGCTTACGAATATCTAGAAATCACTGCTGAACAAAATCAAACATTGGGAACATCACCTTACTATGAGAAGACAACCAAATTTTTTGGAATTCATACACTTAGGGAGAAGGAAAGTCTTAGGGAGAGACTTGCTTCACTCACTAGGAAGTTCTAGGAGATCAATCTTAGGAAGGTCTATGAAATTCAAACTGTTGACCATATTTGCACAATTTGTGATAAACATGACCACAAAATGGACAACTACCCAACCATTCCTTCCATTAAATATGTTCTTCTATGAGTACCACTAGTGGAGGTTAATGATCTGAACTTTCATAAGCCACAATACCAAAACACTTTTAATCCTAGGTACAATGATCATCCAGGATTCCATTAGAAAGACAACCAGTAACTCATCAAACAACCTAGTCAGCCACAAGGACCAAACCCCAAACCTCCACAAAATTTTCAAAACCATAACTAGTTCCAACCAAAACCAATCCAATACCAACATCTTACTGTCCAATACCAACAACCCGTTCAATAACCAAAGTATCCTCCTGAGATAAACCAACCAACACAAGACCCTACTCAATATGTCCCTCTTCCAATCATTGAGAAGTTGTGTAAAAAAATGGATAAAATGAACTCATAAATCTCATCCCTTAAAAATGAACTAAAAAAATTAAAACAGGGAAGGCATCCATGCCTACTCAGGTGGTACCATCCTCAACTTTAAGGGGATAATCCAGTTACACACAAACCTCTCATGAGCAACTCAAAGTAGTGACTATTTTAAGAAGTGGTAAATCCATTAAGAAACCTGAACGAGCCACTCCAGAACGATTAAAAGCTTCAAAATTCATGAAAATGATGAATAACCACCCATAGATTCTAAAAAACCCAATGAGAATGTTAAAGAAACAACTCTTCAACAAAAAATCCCACAACCTGCACCATTTTCTCAATGCATGAGGGGGGAAACCAAGATTTAATTGAATGAAACATTGAGGTAAATATTCTCAAAAGTCAAGTTAAACATTACCCTTCTAGATTAAATCAAAACCATTCTTGTCTACTCAAAGTACCTTAAAGACTTGTGCACTTATAAAAGGAAATTTTCACATAAAAACAACGTCATTTGGGCTACTAATGTGAGTATCACCATTCAAGGTACCATTCCTCCAAAGTTGAAAGATCCAGGATGACCATACATCAATGTTGAGTTAAAAGAGAAAAAAAAGTTTTCAAATACCTTTGTGATCTAGGAGCCATTGTGAACCTCATTCCTTATTCCATGTATTGTCAATTGGGGCTCGAAGAACTCCAACCCACATCTGTCACTCTTCAACTTATTGATCGTAACATTAGGGTTCCAAAGGGAATTTTAAAGGATGTTATGGTAAAAGTATAAAACTTCATCCATCCTATTGACTTAATTGTCCTTGATACTAATCCAAACTTAGGAAACAAGGAACAAATTCCAATCATCCTTGGTCATCCATTACTTGCAACAATCAACTCTTTTATCCGAGTCCGAAATGGGATCATGACCATCACCTTTGGAAACATGAGTATAGACTTGAACATCTACAATGAAAACTCTCAAATTGGGGATGATGAAGAGATCCATGAGGTTAATTATATTGGTAGTGTTTATAGTGAACTTTAGGAACATCAATAAATTACTGAAGGATGTTTAAGTTAAGAAAATATTTATTTCCTTTGTTCATATGAGGGAAATTTGTCTCCTTGGCTTGAATCTCTTTCAGATAGCTCTATAGATGATTTTATAGAATCACTAATCAATGATACCATTGGTGAAATCAATGACATTGATTCTATACCTATTCATGACACTAATCTGGCCAATTTAGCAGATGAAAATTCTATTCACAAGGAACCAACTATGTCAAGAAATCTGAACAAAGAAACTGAGTTTAATACAAAGTCCCATCCTTTATTGAAAAGTGATAACCAATCAGATCTCGAATTTAAGGTCCTACCTTCATCACTCAATTATGTGTTCTTATGGAACAATCAATCCTTTCCGGTTTTCATTTCTTCCTCCCTTGAATCCAATCAAGAAATGATACTACTGGATATCCTAATAAAGCATAAGAAATAAATTGGATGGACCCTTTTTTATATCCCTAGGATTATCCCACTAATTGGAACTCATAGGATTGTTTGTGAATCTGAATCCAAACCATGTCATTAACCTCACTGGAGACTCAATCCAAATATTATGCATGTAGTAAGGAAAGAACATATTAAGTTGTTGAAACCGGGTATCATATATCCCATTACTAAGAGTGAGTGGATAATCCTAATTCAATTTGTCCCAAAGAAAGATGGAATCACTATGATAAACAATGAGGATGGTGACCTTCTCCCCACAAGGGTCAGTAGTGGATGGAGAGTTTGTATTGACTATAGGAAGCTCAACTTTTGTACCAAGAAAGACCATTTCCCCTTGCCCTTTTTTGATCAATTCCTTGAGCGAGTGGTAGGTCATCAATTCTATTTCTTTCAAGATATATTATTGGGGTATAATAAAATTGAGGTCTCCCAAGAGGATCAAGGGAAGACTACATTTACCTCTCCAATCAGCACCTTTGATTTCAATGGCATGCCCTTTGGGTTATGCAATTCCCCTAGAACCTTACAGTAGTACATGATGGGAATCTTCTTGGAGTAGTCCTTGGCTATCTACCCTTGATTAGGGGGATTTAAGTTGATAAATCCAAGGTTGACATCATTCATCACCTTCCATCACCAAAAACTTTCAGGGAATTGAGGTCTTTATTAGGACATTCTTGTTTCTATAGAATGTTCATTAGTAATTTCAGCTCTATTTCTTAACCACTTTGTTCTCTATTGGTGAAATATGCTCCATTTTTATGGATATAATGTTGTGAGGAATCATTCTCTGCACTCAAGTCATCTCTTATCTCTCCACCTATCATGAAATATCCAAATTGGAAACTTCCATTCAAACTCATGTGTGATGCAAGTGACTTTGTTGTTGGAGCAGTATTAGGATAATGGTGTGAGATAACTCCATGTGTCCTTGCTTATGCAATAAAATCTCTAAATGATGCACAAATAAACTACACCACCACTGAGAAATAGTTACTTGTTTTTGTCTTTTCCTTAGAAAAAATCAGCTCATATCTCTTAGGATCACCCATCATTTTCCTCACCGACCATTCAACCCTAAAATACCTTTTCTGAAAACAAGATGCCAAGGCTAGATTGATTAGGTGGGTCCTTTTGATTCAGGAGTTTGACTTAACCATTAAGGATAAAAGGGGTGTTGAAAATTTTCTAGTTGATCACCTCTCTAGGATGGAATTAAAATACAACTCAAATCACCTTTCTGTGTATGATTCATTTCCCGATGAGAAACTCTATTCAGTGATTGATTTCCCACGGTATGCCGACATAGCCAAATTCTTAGTTATAGGAGTCATTCCAAAATTCTTAGGTAATCAAGATAAAATTAAATTACTTTATTATGTTAGGAACTATGTGTTTGATGATCCATACCTCTATAAGTTCTACCCTGACCAAGTCATTTGGAGGTGTGTCCCAAAATATGAACAAGAGTCCATCCTTAAATTTTGTCATAGTGAGGCATGTAGAGGTCACATTTCCTATAAGAAAACTTCTACTAATGTTATTTAGTGTGGTCTTTTATAGCCCACCATCTCAAGGGAATCCTACACATTTTTTCAAAGCTTTCTTAGGTGTCAACAAGTAGGTCCATCACAAAAAGGAATCAAATGCCACTCACTCCCATCTTATTGATTGAAATCTTTGACTGTTGGGGAATCGATTTCATGGGTCCCTTCCCAAACTCTAAGGGATGTTTGTACATATTTTTAATTTTTTATTATGTCTCCAAATGGGCTGAGTCCATTTCTAAAAAATCCAATGGTCGTCAAACTATGATTAGATTTCTCAAGGAAAACATCCACTCTATATTTGGAATTCCTAGGGCTATCCTTAGTGATTTTGGAACTCATTTTTGAAATCCTCCATTATAATCACTCATGAAAAATATGGAATTTCTCACAAAGTTTCCACTACATAACACCCATAGACCAATGGTCAAGTAGTGTTAGTCAATCGAGAAATCAAAAAAAGTCTTGAAAATTTTTTAAATCCATCTAAGAAATACTGGTCGAGCAAACTCTTAGATTCTATTTTGTCCTATCGAACTGCATTTAAAACCATTTTGGGAATGTCCCCATATAGTTTTGTTTATGGAAAATCATGCCATTTTCTAGTGGGTATTGAACATAAGGCTTGTTAGGGAATTAAGAAAATGAATTGTGACATCTCATTGGCTAAAACAAAAAGGAAATTGGATCTCAATGAACTTGAGGAACTTAGGATGGAGACTTGTGAAAATTAAAGGATCAATAAAGCTAAATTACAAGACTACCAATCTCAAAATATTAAAACCAAAAATATTATACTAGGTAAACCTATTCTCTTGTACATCTCAAAACTTCATTTACACCTAGGAATGTTGAGGTTCAGATGGTCAGGTCCATACATAGTTCATAAGGTGTACCCCCATCGGGATGTAGAAATTCATGATCCTACTAATGGTCAAACCTTTAAATTTAATGGTCATAGAGTTAGACCATTTATTGAAACATTCCAAAAACATCATGTTTATAAAGACTTGTGTAAACCAACCTTAGATGAGGAAAATAATTAAACAATTAGGGGTCCATGTTGGGCTAACTACATTAAACAAAAGCATTGCATGGGTGGAAACCCATGGTTTTCATGTTTCTAATCTTTGTGCATTATATTTATTTTTCAAATAGGATTAATAAATCAATTTTATATTAAAAAAAATTAACTCTAAATATGATAGTACCATAGACTGTTGACATGTTCTTCTATTATGATTATGGATGGGTATGAAAGGGGTGCACCATATTCATCAGTGTCATGTGGTGTGATCCTTCAGTAATACCTTACTGAGAAATTTAAAAAGAAGACAATGTATCATTAGTTTTTTTTTATTTTTATTTGTTTTTATGTTAAAATAAAAATAAAAAAATATAACAATAATTAAAAAATTAAAGGGACACATCATAGGTCATGAGGCAAACCCTGTCACAATAGGCAAAGTTGAGAGGACTCAAACCCAGGACCGAAGGGAGAAGGGGACGCATGCTTTCCACTGAACTACGGATTATAGTGATTCCTTTGTCTATAATTTGTTTATATATACTTATATTTGACTTTTATATATATATATATATATATATATATATATATATATATATATATCTTTTTTTATTTTTTTAACATGATACTTGTATCCGTCTTTGGTATGCTAAAATAACTAGGTATGTTTTTTTTCTTTGTTTAAGGGAACCTCTCAGGGTTTTCATGGTTTCTAATTTAGTATGTGAGTGAGAAGTAGAGACTATTGAAGTTGAAGAGTTTTATAAGGAAATAAACTATATCCAAAACTTCCAAAATTTTCTTCCATCTTCCACTGGGATTCTATGAGTCTCGTGGAGATTAAAGAAATAATCAGGAGCATCATACACTTCAACTTCAAAAACTAGGTTACTTTGTTCCATGTTTATTTATTCAAATTTTTTTATAACTCCTCTCTTATACCTATACCCCCTTCTAAATTTTATTTTCTTCAAAAACTGGGGACAGTGTTATTTTAAGATGGGGGATATGGAATATAAAAATTGCTTTTGTGTGAAAAAAATGATTTGAAAGAAAAGTGTGCATAAATAGAAGGAAAAGTTCCTTTAACCTTGAACATGATAATACAAATTTCACACTTTGAAATTTAATATCAAATAAGTTAGCATGCCCTGATTCTAATTTTAATCCATGTATATTTCATGATTATAGATTTTGGAAAGTGTGGCTGTCTAATGTGATATTTCATTGTTTATATTTTCATCCAAATAAAAAAAGAATCACAACATACATCCTTTGGATAGTGAGGTATTAGTTTGAGTTAATGGGGTCAAAAAAATAAATATCATAGGTTTTGGGATCATTTTAGTTTTAATATGAGTATTCAAGGAAATTCAAAAAAATCAAAAAAAACAACAAATGTGAATGTAGAGAAATAAAATGACCTAATGCGTGGCTTTCGGCACTTGGGTATCATGACTCCATAGTTGTCTGGCCCAGAGTTAGTAATTTTATCTCTATTTGTGGTAATTTGACCTTTTTTCAACTGAGTTAACTTGAGATGATTCCTAAGTATGTGGGATTCACTTGGTTCCCAAAGGTCTTTGAGCCTGGTAGTCATCAGCAAAGTCTCGCTACATGGGTTGACTCTATTGAGTGAAATTTCAATTACCATAGAAAAATTACAAAAAAAACAAAATATATATATATATACAATAAAAAATAAATAATCATCTTAATATTGAAATGTGATTCCACCTAGAACTTCCATAATTTCCCCCTTGAATAAAGATGAACCCCCATGTCTATTACGATGCACAACCCATCATCATGCTTAATTGATATTGGATGAAATATGGTGATAAATTTGAACAAAGAAATGGGCTTTATATTGAGATATGATTATGAAAATATATTTTATTAAAATATTTTTATGGGTTTCATGATTGTTTGGTATAAGGGTTTTTGGTGATCATTGTGTGTTAAAATGTTTTTAGAAAAGGGAATTCGAATTTCATATTTTTGAGATATATTTTACTCAGGACTAGAAAAAATCAAGTTGGTGGGTAATATTATCCACTAAAAGAGGCTAATATTCATTTTCTATATTATAATATTCATGTGCTTTATTAATCATAAACACTATTTTTAGTGCATTTTACACTTTGAACATTATTTTATTTTATAATTGTAATTCCTTCTTGAAATTCACTATTACATGGTATATTTTTGAACTCCTTATAAAATACCCAATGATCTTGATTTTATTTTAATATTTTAAATTTAATTCACCCCATGATATAATGAACAATTCATGTTTTTTGAGCACTTTAATATTCACATTATAAGACCACCAAAGTTGGCCTTGAAGAAACAACATTCTAGGAAAAGTAAACTAGACAAAAGCCCAATAAAGAGACTGTATAGGCCACCATCCAAGCCCAATAATTCTTAAAATTGAACTAAATATGGATAAAATTAAGGGGAAATTTTAATAAAATATTTACAATAGTTAATTCGGAGTGTTAAATGGAGTTTCATGTGGCCTAATTTGGAGATAAAATTATGGGCCAGATTCTGTGACCCAGAAAAAAAAATCACCAATTTAATCATATATCAGAAACAAAAAAAAAATTATTTTGGGATGAAATTTTATAGAGAATTAGTAGATATCTGTATATTTATTTTTATCTTATATTTACCACTCAAATTAAGCTATATATAAGGTCCTATATGCGCCTTTTTCGGTGTATGCAAGTTGGATGCAACTTCGGGTAAAGGGTGGAAAAGTCTCTTCTCCCTTACTTTCCACCACCCTAGGCCTACCATACTCAAGTGGGATGATTTTTAATATTGGGATCTCAACCCAAGGCTTCAAAAATTCCTATTTAAGGTAGTGGTGGTGAAGGATTTGAGCATATTTGGTGCTTGGTTTCATTGTAGTGTTATGTTTTCACTTCGTGTTTTTAATCGCATTTCTTTCTCATGTAAATTGTTCAATTCATCAAAGTTTCTTAAAAAAGTTATTCTTATCCTTTTATTTTTTTTCTTCTTAATATCATGTTGATACCGTTTTCTCAAGGTTTGAATTTATTCACACCAAACCTTGTGAAATTATCACACAACGGTGGAGTGATTGTTATTTCATTGTCTTTTTTTTACTTCTCCATTTCCTCCCTCATGAGTCTAATTCTCACTTCCATTGAAAAAATAAAATCAATGTAGGGATAAACAATTTATGGGTTGATCCAATAGAGTATCAAGGGGCTGTATTGGATGTTATTTCTCACTCCATTAATATCTAATCACTTCTTTTAATTGATTCTTTTTTTTTGGAAATCTTTAAACTCCTTCATCCTTGTTGAATTTAAGGCCACACACTTCAAGTGCTAATACAAACCTTTAACTTGGAGTGCTCAAAACATTGATCCTTAAAGTTTATAGGTGATTAGTATTAGGGTTTGTGGGCATTAAACCAGTAAGTTATGATGTTGTTTTATCTCCTTAAACGAACCCATCTCAAATATAAGAAGTTTAAATAATTGAAAAAGGAATTCATCCAAACCACCCTGAGTAATAACCTAGAATCAACTCATTATCTTAATTTGAATTAACATAGATCTGTTATTAATCTTTTAAACCCATATAAAATCATCCCAAGTTGGCCACTTCATAGCCAAAAACAATCCATATAATGTACATGTCTATAGTTTACTTCTTAGGTCTCTGAGGATTCGACAACCCAAGTTAAACTACAAGCGACCGCCTAACCCTAAAATCTTGGGTAAATTTGGGCGAGACCAGGTGTTCCCAATCCCAACAATCTATATACTATAACCTAGACATCAAAAACATAAATATGGAATTATTTAACCCAACATGAAGTGGATTTCATGGAATATACATATACATAGCAGAAAGAAACATCAGAAGAAATACAAGAAATATATATTCCATAAATGAAAGAAAAAACAAAAGTTATACAACTCTAAACAGAAAAAAATACCTAGATTACAAGTCCAAAAACAAATGAAAAGTTAAATAATGAAAACTACACTATTTAAAAATGTGGTAAATGTCCCACCATCTTGACACCAGATAATAAAAAAACTCACTCTCTCACTGTGGTGCCTTTTCTTTTCTGGAATCAAAAGACATAACTATATATACACACCACTAAAGGAGTGTGTAGAGTGTGAGATAAATAGGCTCAATAGGATCCCACCCAAGAGTTCCATATCAAGTATTTGTACAATAAATCCAAATATTCTCATTTTAAAGAAAACATTTCATGATAAATGATAAAGTAGTTCATATAAAAATCATGATAAATATTTCCCTTTTTCCATAGTTCCCAAAAAATATGAGAAAAATAGTTTCCAGGAATAATTTCCATAAACATTTACCGAAGTCAAAGAAGGAATATCAAATCTAGAAAAATAAAAAACTAAATAATAGGTAAATCATGCCAAGGATCACAATAGTTCATGCTAAAAAACTTCTCATACCACAATCAATGACTAATGTTAACTCAAGTACTTGGAAAACATGCCTAAGGAGTATAAGAAGACCCCATGAGTGAACCCCACAACAGAGTCAATATCATGTTTCTAGAACAATGGCCCAGGGAGCATAGGAATAACCCATGACTAAACCCCCGTAAAGTAAAAATTGATAGTTTCCCTAAGATACACCTTCCACCAAATTCCCCAATGATTCCCATGTGCTAAATTTCCCAAATCATTTCAGAAGGTCTTTTAACAATCAATTTCAAAAAACACTTTTCCTTCATCTAACCTTATTTTAAAACCCTTTTTCTAATTCATTGAAAACAAACTTTTTTATTTACCAAAACCAAGGGAAACCCATATTTATTACAAATCCATTTAATTACACAAAACAATAATAAAAAATCATTTATAAAAAATTATAGAACAGAGCGGTTCATTCAACAAAGTCTAGATATGAAACCACCTACCTCAAACTCAAGTTAAAAAATGCACACAACACGATAAGCCAATATCAAAATAAAAACAAATACAACAATAGATTACCTATAATTGATTCCCATATCTTAGAATCAATTCAACAAGCAAGGTGGTCGATAGAGAATATAAAAAAACAAATACCTCAAAGACCCTCAAGTCACACCACAAGTAATGTGAGGGTTAGCCTCCAAGAGATGATCACATGATGGATATAGAATGGATTAAAAAATACACCATAGGATCAATGAATCCAGAATTTAGTACAATTATACTATTGTGACCAAGGTCAATAAATAATTAGAAATTCCAATTACAATGGAAAATTGATTAAACCAATATAGAGAACATGTGTAGAATGAATAGATCTAGTAGGATTAGAGACACCCAAAATCACTTGGGAGGATAACTAGGGATCAAGGCAGGGGAAGTAAACTAAATAAGATGGTTTTTAGGTTTTTGGGGTATGAAAGCCTATAGGTCATTAATGATTCATGAAATGAGTTATATATTCATGATGTGAAACCAATGAATATCATATACACCAAAAAAGGAGTCTCTTTATATAACAAAACATGATTGACTATTTCATGATGTGAAAATTTTTCATGTCTTGATCCTTTTCATGATTAAAAATAGATTCACGGAATCTTCCTAGTGATATATTTGCATCATTAATCTTATTCACAGCATAAAAGTTTCATGTAGGCAGTATCCATCCTAGGTTCTATAAAAAGATCCCAAACTAACTCCAACACCATTCGAAAACAAAAACACACTCTTTGACTAGAAAAAGAGCGCACATTTTTATCCAGGCTGTTACAATACACAATAATATTAAGTATCAGATACTAAAATTCCTTAAACTAAAGATATATGCAATCATTTTGAGTATATTCATAGAGACTAATATTCTATTGGTCATTTTCCATGCAATGCAATTTAAAACTTAATTGAATCATTCTATGATTCTATAAGTATATATATATTCATATGTTTAACAACTTCAATACTTTATTACTTAAGAATAGAAAATTATATAACACATAGAATAATTATTATACTTTAAAAAATATTAAATTTACCATTCTAGAATAAAAAATTTAAAAAAAAGTTACCAGTCTTAGGAGTAGCTTATATTAAACTTCACTGTCCATGGATTAATTTCAAAGTTTAGTTTGATGATGATGATGTTATTCATCTAAAAAAAATCTTTTATCAGATGTGTATCATATTTTATTACCAATTAAAATGTAATTTTATTAAATTAGATCCCATAAAAATTATTCCCCAAAACATCATATCCATTTAGTGAGATAAGTTTTTTATTTCGTTAAGCAGTGAGTCTTCTAGGGAGTTCCTCTCACCAAATATTTATTTATCTAGAGAAACTTCACAATAAAATTTTTTTTACTATTGTATAGTTAACTGGATAACTCTTTTATCCAAATACATTATATGGATTCACTCAACTATATTCATATGGTATCCTTATTAAGGGTTTTCTATCTAAGTTTAACCCAAATCAAATGCCAATAACGGACTAATATAGGAAATTATAGAGGTACCCTTCTAGGGAAAAACCTACCCGGTTGAATGATTGAGGTCTTGAAAAGTGTCACTTTAGAAATAATATCACATTTAGTACTTAAAGGAGATTTAATCTCGTCACATTATCTCATGTTATTCCATTTTATGTATGCATTATTCTATAAAATTAGTTTGGAATCTCATTCCCCCCACCAAACCAATATGTTCAAACCATATTTATATGTAACTCTTTACACAACCCACAAGTTTGTATTTCTCACCCAAAAATAGTAGTCAATTATATTTACACATATTTATATACATCTTGTAAATAATATACATGAACATTTAATTTCAAGGGATAAAGTTATATGAAAATGATCATATTCATATGAGTAAGCTCGGAGTGAGAGATAGCCAACCCCATTTACCATTCCACACAAATCATAAGCCTCTAGGCAAATGGTTAGTCCAACCCCCAAAGTCCCTCTACCTAGGGATAATTTATTAAAAATAAATTTCAATTAAACATAACTCTAAAACCAAATATACATAAACTATATTCAAAAAATAAATTCAAGTTCATAACCTTAATTATAAACTGAGGTCAACATAGATGAAAAAATTAATTCATTTTCATATCTATAATATAATACAAGGATCTATTTCCTAGAATCCATTTAACTTTTAAACTAGATAATACATCAGTCATCATATAAATATTTTATAACTATTCAATAATTAGGGAATAACCTCTAAATAAATGATAAATTCAAATATTTATACATGAGATAACCATTTATGATCAATTTATAAATCAAATATAACTATAAAAATTGTATAAATTAATTAATCTATTATATAAAATCCATAATTATAGTCATAAACATTTTATATTCATTATAATATAAACTCTTTAATACTAATCACTATATGATATTTTAAATTAATTATATGATATTTTAATAATTATAAAAAAAATTATAATCTAACTTATATTATGTAAAATTTTTACATAATCTAAATATCATATACTTAAAAATTATTTAATCCATGATCAAATCAATCATCAAAACTATTTTGATGTAGTTACAATAATATCATAATAATTCCTCTATAATTTGAACAATTAAAATAAATAATTATAAACAATTCAAAATTTACATATAAACATATATTTTTTTGGCATTATTTATAAAATTTATAAACACTTTATAAATAATTCTTATTATTTCTAAATAAAAACTTTTATTTCTAACTAAAGTGATACTTGGGTTGGTTTTAGTTTTTCAAACACAAATTTATATAATACATTCAGTTGCATCATATTGACACTTGGGCACAAATTACACAAAAAACTTCCAAAAAGTACAAAAACCAAAGGTTCAAGGATGGAAAATATCTTGGGATTTCACATATTTAGTGGGATATTCCATTCAATGACCATAAAACATTCCTCAGTAAGAGAAAAGGATCATATATCTTCTGAGTTACTATTGTTCGGTATTAGATCCTTTAAGAACTTAACATACATCAACATCTGAAAAATGGATTTGGAAAAAGGGAGGTTAATGTTTAAATTTTTAAAAATGTTTAAAAACATTATGTTGTGATTTAAATTTTCCTTTCCACATCCTATTGAGAAATTGTAGAGGGGTTGATATAGTTTCATATTCTTATACACTTATTTATCCACTTATTCTTAACATTATTGTTTGAATTGTTCTTATTAATCATATTTCATATCATCAGTGAGTTTCTCTTCTTAGTTATCTAGTTCTTTCTCAACACTCTGCATTTCTGGTTTCTTCTTCTACACTTTTATCTCAAATTCCAATTTATTTCTACCCTCAATTTCTCACCCACTTCGTAAAATAAAATAATTTTCCTCCACCCTTGGATTTTTTTTACCTAGTAGTGTACATTATAATCATTATTTTATCAATTTATTAATTTATCCCACCTAATTATGAAGGTTCTAGAGAGAATATTATTGATTCATTAGGGATATTTTTTGTCTAGTCATCCTCTCATCAAATTTATGGATGAAAGATTAAACCATATCCTTGAGGGGTGACTTTGAGGTTGGGAAGGCTATTCTAGTCTAGGATGTAATTTTAGTGAAGATTAGAATTATTGAGGTTGAGAGGGTAGGAATGGTTGAAAATGTAACACCCTGATATTTTAATATATATTTTTATATAATTAAATATTATGTTTAATAGCTTTCTCCACATGAAACACTGAACAAAAACAAGTCACGACATGTTAGATAAACATTATTAGAAAATTTATAAGACGAATAAAATTTTTAGTAATTTAAAAGATAGTAATAAATTAAAAATTATTAGATTTTTAGGATAAATAATTAATATGGTTTAATGTTAAAAAAGGATTTTTTTTTATAAAATAATTGTTTTTAAGTGCTATTTATTTTATCCTAATAAATTAAATTGATCACATATACAATATAATAATTATAATATATAATATTTAAATATATTAAATAATAAATTAACATTTATTAGTAATTTATATGAAAAATATTAGGAACACATAAAATTTAAAAGGCCCTTTTTCTATAAAAGAATTTTATTTTATATTTTGCATTTCCATTTAAAGGATAAATTAAAAAATTATTTAATTTTAATTTTTTATAATTAATTTTGTTTTTGGGTTCATAATTTTAATATTATCTTAAGATTAATTTATTATATTTTTCTTAAAAGATTTTTTTAAATTGAATTCTGCAAAATATCATTTTTAAAAATACTGGTACTTTTATAACATCATTAGGATGTAAGAACAAATTAAAAATTTATAAAAAAATTTCCTCAGAAAACATATTTCTAATAATATTCATTGTACAATTAAAATATTATGTTTAATTTATAAAATAATGATCAATAATTGGGAACTCAAGTAATATTTTACTTTAATAAAAATAATTTTTGGAATTTTCTCTTAATTAAATATTCCCATGGTGGATTTCAATTTTGATTAATTTAGAAGCCACAAAAATATTATTTTTTAATTAATAAACCAATTAATATCATTAAAATCAACAACATTGATAATTTTATCCTAAACATAATTTTTATGCTTAATGCTACCCTTTTATAAAAAATAGTTTTTAAGTGTTTTGTGCACCAATATTAAATTTATTTTTTCTCTCCCTAAAACTTTTTATTTGATCAATTTATTTTTTTATTTATAATTAGAATAATAAAATTATATTATAAGTATAAATTTATTATTTTATTTATAAAAATATGTCACCAAGGGTAAAAAAGTGTTGTTGTGTTAAAAGTAAATTTTTAGTAAAATTTATAAAACTAAGGAGAAAATATCTCAAAACCCTCAAAATTTTCTAAAAATGAGTGGATGAGAGATTTTTTAGAAAAAAAATCTTCCCCTATCCATTATTTTCCACTTTCAGAGCCACATTCCTTGAATAGTGACTTGTCCTTTATATTATTACAAAAATTCCACTTCATTTTCTAATAAAAGGATCCATCTCCACCCCACTTCTTCTCACACCAAAAATATCTTAAATTCATCCAAAATATACCCAACTAACTACCTAACACTCTTAGATACATTCTAGAGGTTGTTTTATTCTCAAAATACAATTCTTAAAGCCTTTTCCTATTTGAAAAGAAACTTTTCCAGGTAGTAAGGAAGTTAAATTGGATTCATGGAAGTCAAGAGTAATGGTAAGGGATTGTCTCATCTTAAACTTCTTTTTTGAGAAATATTCCATATTCACCTCTGTTTTATCTGTGTTTTATGTACATAAAACCCTACAGATTCCTTTTTATCATTTTTTTCATAAAATTCAAGGGATTTAGAAATCAATCTCAAGTTCTCATTTTATGGGATTTTGATTCTGGAGATACCAATCATGTAAAGGATATTAATAACTCAAAACTTCTTTATTTAGGTTATATTATTATTATTGAAATTATTTCTTCAATTCTTTGGTTATTCCACTATAAATTTTTATTATATAGTATTTTCTCTTCCACTCTAAGGAAAAATGAATTTTTAATTCAAATATCTTTCCATACAGTTGAGAGAAGTTCTAAATGTCACTACTTAGCTTCAATGTTCTTAGAGGTGGTAAATACTTTTCTAGGAAGTGATTAACCAACTCATCTCATGTGTTAAAGGATCATTATGATTGAATCTTCCAAAAATATTTGGAATGATCTCAGTTCAAGAATGAAAACATTCATAAATGATCAATGACTGAAGAAATTCCAATATGCCTAAAGGTATCACATATATCCAAGAAACTAGATTGGTGGGTATGATGGCTTTTTCTTTTCAAGACGCTAAACTGACCCGTAGACTAGATCATCTTTAAATTCTTATAATTATCTTGAATTTTTTATTAGATATAAGGACAACAAATTTTCTTGGTAGCATCATCAATATATAGTAAAGAATAGTCCATGATGGTTCATACTTGAGGTACTGGTTTTTCTCTACTTAGTGGGTCTAAATAAGAGAACTCTTCATTGTATACATTGGGTGTAGTGGGTTTTTGGTTCTCTACCATAGCTATAAATTTATGTGTGAATAGATGACACATAATATCATGGTTTTATGCAAGTGTATCTCAAGAGTTGACGCTCCACCACTTAGCCATCGGTGTCCATCTCATGAACTGATCATCTTGAGCAGGTAAAAACAACACACCCTATACACATAGAAAAAATAAAAATAAATATAGTAATGGGAGTAAAAAATAATGAGTTAATTAAGAAATGTTTTTAAATTCCTAATTCCACCATTCCTCCTAAAAATGATGCCAAAAACATGGTTGGATTCTTTAGTTTCTTTACCATTGATGGTTTCCATAGTTTGAAAAATTATTTTATTTTATAAATCCTTTAATAACTTCTAAAATATAGAATAATTGATTCTAATGTTGGATCCATGAGGAAGTAGTGTGTTATATAAGAGTTTTATAATATATATTTTGAACTCAAGTACTTATCAATGTTTGGATCAAGCAAGATGGATGCATAATTTAATATGGATAGAAAAATAATTTACTAAGATAGGGGATTGGGATCAATTTAAAAGGATAATATCTAAGGACATTATATATGTCACTCATGGATTGTTCAATATATTGGATGAATTGTCTTAAGTTCTACAATTCCTTATATATAATCTCATTGACTCTACCTAAGTTAATAAAAATATCTTGATCATAGAATCTCACTTCCCTAGATACACTAATTCTGATCAATAGAACAATAGATGGATACAAGATACTGGTAATATCTTGACCCACTCAACTAATTTGGGGTTTATCCCTCTAGAATTATCTTAGTCAAAGACATATGAAGGAATATGATAAAATTAAATTTCAAAAAAATATGTAACCAAAATGATTTCCCATGAATAATATTATAAATTAATTTATGCACATAGCCTTACACTTTTGATCCATCACACCTTAAGTGAATTAGTTATGCATAAATAAAGAGAATTAAATCACACAAGATCAATTCATCCTAATAATATAATCAAACAAGGAGATAAATAACAAAGTAAATTTAATAATAAGAACCTTAATATAACTAAGGTTGTAATGAATGAAATATAGTAAGAAAATTTAAGGAAAATCATAAGAAAAAGAAATAATGTAATGAGTATTAAAGGAAAATAAAATATCTACCCATTCCTCTAAAACTTATAAAATATTAATATTTATAAATTGCACATGATTCACGGATTGGAACAATTCTTCATAATGTGTACCAACATGGGACATATAAAAAGATCTCATTTTTTCTCCTCACTTGGATGTGACATGGCATGTATATTTGTATAATGGCATGGAAAATTTATCTTCTCCATTTAAACATAGATTCCCCCAATAATTATGGTGTGAGATCTCCAAAAAAATAGCAATAAATCATTCGTCTATCCTTTAATAAAGATTCACCATGGAAATAAGTAGACTTAGATATGACATGCATTTTAGAGAAGTACCCATCTTAGTTGGATTTATAATATAGTGTTGTGACTATTATAATTCATATAGTGGAATAATGAGAACTTATCTTGAGTGTTTTAATACTGAACTCCCATTGTGGTGTGAATTTAGTCTTCAGGGTGTAGAAATAACTCATACATTCTTCAGGTTTTTATAAAAACATTATGTATTCCATACTTCTAGAACACTAGAGCATTACTTCCTCAGTTACAACATGATGGATTATTAAATATCAAATTCATCCCTTTTTTCATTTAAGAATAACATTTTATATAGGAAGAAATACTTATTTATAAAAGGAATATAGACTAAAATTAGAATTTTCTCAATCTCCTTGACTTGTGAATTTACCCTTACACATAAACCCCTATTCATGGTACTTTACCAAAATTTTCATGGGGAAAAATTACTCTTATGTATTGATCCCTTGTGAGGGACTTTGCCAAAATTTAGTTTTCTAGAGATCATGTAGTGACTCAGGATATTCAATATGAAATCCTTCATAATTCCTTATTCTTTATTGCCTTCAACACCATCACACCATGAATACAAATTTCACAACACAAGAAGAAGAAAATTATCCAAAAATCATGATAAACTCCAATTATTCTTCCAAATATTAATCCTTCTAAAATAATTCAAAATTACACTAGATTATGAAATATTATGTTTAAAAATCATTGAAAATATATCAAAAAAATATACATGTTTAGAAAATATCTACTTCCACTAGCTTGACACCTACGGGTAGGGACTCTTACTAGGGGTGATCATCCCCCCACCCACATCTGCCATAAATGTGATCTTACACTAGGAAGAGAGATATTATATTGGGATATCATCACAGTAGTGATGAGACATTATGATTTTATCGAAGGAATGGACTAGTTTTCCATATTCTGGGAATTGGCCAATTATTTTCGATGAAAAGTGGAATTCTATTGAGATGATGGGATGACTTTCACTATCACTAGAAAGTAGGATCCTCATATAGGATTATAAGTGTTGGTCATCATGAGAATACAATTGATTCCCCATGAGATAGAAAGCTTGTCCTTATGTGCCTTAAATGTTTTGGAGAAGAAGTTAACCGCAGTGGTGGAGGAGTATATGTATTTTTTTCCAAAGAAAGTTCTAGGGTTCCCCCTCATCAAGGATTTGATTTCAACATCAAATTTTACCACAAGACCACATTGATATTATCTATTACTTTTTTATGTCCCCAATATAGATTAGATAATTGAATGTGGAGTTTGAGGATTTTTTTAGAGAATGGCTTCATCAAACCCATCATGTCCCCCTTGGAATATCCAATTTCATTCACAAATAAGGAATATGAGGGCATAGGGATTTTTAATGACTATAATATCCTAAACCAGGTGATAATAAATAATAAGTGTTATCTTCTGATGATTGATGGACTCTTCGACTTTCTGGAAAAAGAAAAAAGGTTTCCAATGATTGATATTAGGTCAGGATATCATCATCTTTATATTTTTAGTGAGGATATTTTGAAGATAGTGTATAAGTGTCACTATGATCAAAATGAGTCCCAAGTGATACCATTCAGTATAATTAATACCCCTATAGTGTTCATGGGACTCATGAACTGGATCTTCTAGGCTAATAAAGACTAACTCTTGGTTGTCTATAATGATTAAATTCTCCAATATTATTGAATAAAGGATGATAATTTTGATAAATTGATGTCTATCCTAGACTTAATTCATGAGAACCATCTTTATAAAAATATATCTAACTGCACGTTCAAGATTTAGGAATTTAAACTCCTCATACATGTAATTTTGGAGGGTATAGTTTTACATGATCTTGTGAAGATTGAGAATGATATAGATTTGGAGTCACACAAGATAGTATTTGAGGTGTGGAGTTTCCATGGGTTTGAATGTTATTACCATAAATTTATGGTATATTTCTCTAGGTTCACAACTATTTTTAATGTCCTTACCTAAAAGGGAAATCCATACATTTGGTTTAACTATTGTTAGAGTTATTTTGAGAATCTTAAGTAGAGGTAAATGAGTGATCTAGTATTGTGAAAACCAGAGGAAGGATTTTAGTATAATTTATATTTTTATTCCCCAAGGATCGGAATTGGGTGTGTGATGATTTAAGGTTAAGTATTGATCACATATTGGTCCAGATAGCTAACACCTCATGAGTATAATTACACGACTCATACATAGAGATGGTAGCAATAGTGTTTTCTCAGAAGATATGGAAGAATTATCTACTTGGAGAATAATTTGTGGTATTAATATATCATAAGAATATAAGATATATCTTCTACCAGATAGATCTCAACTTGATATAGATTTTATGGTTGGATTTCCTATGATACAATGACTTATAGATAGTCTATACACCTAGTAATGGAAATATTTAAGCTTATTCCCATAGAAAAAAGTCTTTGACTAGTCTAATAATAGAGGATTATAATAAAATGTCTTTGATTAATTTTTTATTTGGTGGAATAAGAAGATATTTCACATATTCGGTAGATGTTGGTGTCACCCACTCTAATTCATTGGA
This sequence comes from Viscum album, assembly GCA_963277665.1. NCBI lineage: Eukaryota > Viridiplantae > Streptophyta > Magnoliopsida > Santalales > Viscaceae > Viscum > Viscum album. Next base: position 163,705 of record CAUJRU010000472.1, on the reverse strand, counting down.
TGAGGGAGACCCATCTTGGAGATATCTACCTTGATATATTGTGTAACTGGATAGTCTCAAGTGATAAACCTTATATATTCTCTAAAATTGAGGGGCACATCATCCTATTTTAGGGAATAATAGTGGTTCTAGTATATTATAATGGGGACGTGATAAGGGAATTTGACTCTTCCCCCTTAGTGGTATATCCTATTGTGATAAATATGTACCAAGACCTTAAGTTTCAGTTTTGGGGGCTTGGTGTAAAGTTGGTAATTATATAATTCATATCTCAATGTCTCATTTTCTATCAAGTGAAGGGTAATAATTAGGTTCCCAATAGTTTGACTGACCGACCAAGTCAAATCACTTTCTTCCTATGAAGGAACAGAGTTCAGTGGGGAGTTATTTTCTTTATTTTTAAATTTATTTTCAATAATAAATTATTTATATTTTTTATTTATTTTTATAAATATATTATATTTTAGAGTTTTGGTTTATTTTATAATAAAAAATTATTTTTTAACAAGTTACACCTCAAATTCTATGAAAATTATTCATTTTAAAAAAAATTAATATTGTAATTAGAGGCACTAAATGTGTGAATATGATTAACTAAAGGTTTATTTAAATAAGGAACAAAATATGTAGGAGTAAAGAGGGAATATTTGTTAGATTAACAACATTAAGTAAGAGGTTACATGAAATTAACATAATGTAATAGATGTTGGATATGAATAACTCAGGAAATTTTCATTTTGTAAAATAAATTTATGGTCAAACCTAAAATTCACAAGAGTATAATGGGAATCACATATAAATAAAATAGTGGTTATGTAGTTAGAATAAAAATAAAACACCCCTATATAAGAGTAACTCCAACGCATTCATATGCAAGAAAATGCATCATAAAGTTCACCCAACACTATCTTTATCCTTAATGATATCTTATGGTTGTCCAATGTATTGTTTGGATCCAATATAACCTCAATATTTTCCAATGTAACCATATACATTGTTCAATAAATTACACTTAGGCTGAGCACTAGTGAACCCCTGAGGCATAAGACTAATGTAGATTTACTGGGGGATATCAAACTAAAATCCAAGCCAAGTATCTAATATCATGAACATGTAGAGATCCTATAAGAGGATGAATATTTTAATTCAAGTATCTCAAAAAATTAGTAAAATCATTTAAAGGATTCTAGATGGAATAAATCTATTGAATATGAAATTTAATTGTTCCCCTGATCTTAAAGTGTGGGAAATTTTAGAACCTCCTTGGATGGTTTATGTGTATCCTGACAGAACACATGAATCATTACCCATTTCCATTACATATCTTTATATCCTATATAATTCTCATTTACCCATTCAAATATGGGGTATTTTTTTATAAATTATTTCCATTATTTCCAATCCCCACCATACCTGAGCCATATACCCACCATGATCCATCTATCCAATGTATAAGAGGTTGTAGGTGGATCTCCTTGGGATGAGAAAAAAAGAATCACATCCATGAGATAGATCTATACTTCTTATTCTATTTTAATTAAATATATTATCATATTATGCTATGAATTTTATGTGGAGATGAGGGGAATAAAATTAATTCTTATGATTTATGCCACTAGAAACCTAGATTTGTGTTGTTCATGATTTTTTCTTAGTGATACTAATTTATTAATAAGGTTTTGTATGATTTGAGTGTGAGGGTGAAGAAACAAGATTTGAAACCTAAAATGAGAACTAATAAATGGAAACTTCACTTTTATGGATGAGATTTTAAGGGGTGTAGTTTAAAATCATTCATATAAAATGGAAAACAATTGCTTCACTAAATGGATGATATAAATTTTATAGGGAATATAAGATTTGTGATTAAGTTTCTATGATACCATGATATTGAGGTTAATGGAATTAGTGATGTTTAAAATTAAAATTCCATTTGAAATTATTTTTATATACATCACATGGGTGATTACCACCTAAAATTTCTCACACAAATCAAATATAATCAATTCTCCTTAGTACTTTATTATTAATTATCATAGATTTTTGTTTACTCATACACATTTTAGTTTTCAAAATACCAATATAAATTTAAATTAATTCATGTCACATACACAAAAATCCTATCACATTTTATTTTTCAATTTTTCATTCATAAATATATTCATGAATTATCCAAAACCTATGAATTTTTTTAACTTGATTATTTACCGGTAAAAATTATATTTGAGCCCAATATATTCTAATACACAAATTAGAATCATTATCAAGGATAGTTTTGGTTGATTAATTGATTTATACCTCATTTATTTTTTAGAAATTTAAAAATACAAAACTATACACATTTTTAAATTAACTGCTTATATTTTTCAAAACAAATTCACATTCATTGAATGATCACTATTGAAATTTTCATTTTTAGGTGACTTATGACTGATTCAAGGGATACCTATCATCCATGTTGAGTCACTTAATTAAAATTTTAAATGAATATTCATGGAATAAAGTTTTGTTCAAAATATAGGTATGAAAATAGGGGCACACCAACATGTCATATGGCCATAAAAATGTGAAAAAATGCTATGAAATTTACCATATAATAATTGGAATCATGTCACATAAAAATTAAATGACCTTGAGATACCCCAAGTGAGGGTAATGGATCAAGTGACTGGAATGTTGCGTGGGAAATTTCTTATTGAACCCCTATTAATTAAGGGTATAATGGGGATCTCATATGAGAACAATTTGGATTTTGAATGCTATATAAAAATAAAACATTCCTATATAATAGTGACTCCAGCGCATTCCCACATTATCTAAAACAACCTCAAGTTCACCAAATTAAATCATGATACCCATTAATACCTTGGGTTGGGTAACTCATTTATATGATCCAATATCACCTTAAGATTATACAATATATTCTTAGGCCTTATGGTATAAATTTCACACAAAATAATCACTATTGAACCCTCAAAGTAAAATATTAATAACAATTCATTGGGTACTATAAAAATAAAATCCAATTCATGGATATAATTTCAAGAAAACATGTAATACATTAAATATGGGAGGAATATTTTCATTCAAGTTTCTTGATAAAATAGGGAATATCATTTAAAGGAATCCTGGTGAAGTATTTGATTAAATGTGAAGTTACATTAGTCCCCCACTCTCAAAGTTCAGGAAATTTTGGATCCTCCTAGAATCATTTATGCACATGTTAGTCAAAATCGTGCATTATTACCCATTTCTAATCCATATATTCTTATCTTCCATAAATTTCAATTCATCCATTAATCCATATGTGATTCCCTTCTACATTCCTTCCTTTCTTTTAATTTTTCACCATACTCGACCCATCTACCCACCTTCATCCATCCATCCAATGTGGTGGATGCATAAATTGGGTGTCTAAGAGAGAATAAAGATGATAATAAAATCCATAAGGGAGATCACTTATTCATCACTTTTTCTTCAATGTATTAGCAATCTAGGATAGTCATTTCATGTGGGGATTAAAGGAATGTAATTAATTATTATGATGTATGACATTGGAAACTAAATTATTTTCCTTTATGCTTGTTTACTAATTAATAATTTGTTAAATGATTTTAGGGTGTGGGTAAATATATGATATTTAAATCCCAAAATGATCACTAAGTTATGATCACTGAACCTTAATTGATGAGACTTTAAGGGGTGCAATGGCGACTCAATCACAAAAAAATATAATGTAATTGCTACACATAATGGATGAGAGAAATGTCACAAGGACTCTTGGATTTATGTGTAAGTCCCTAAAATACCAAGATAGTGGATTTTAAGGAATTTCTGATATTTCCAATTAAAATTATATTTGAAATTATTTTATATGCACCACATGGGATATTACCACCTAAAATTTCACACACAACTCAAATAGAATCAATTCTCCTTGATAATTTATTATTACTTCTCACTTGAAACCATTTACACACACATACATTAATAATTAAAAAACCAAAAATAAATTTAAATTCATGCATGTTACATACACAAACACCCTATCACATTTCAGTTTTCAATTTTTTATTCATAAGAAGATTAGTGAATTTTCTTAAATTTATCCTTGTGTTCAACCAAGTTACTCACTAGTGAAAATATTATTTATGCTCAATATTTTCCAATGTAGAGATATTTTGATACTTGTATATATGTGATATCATATAGTTGAAAGGGGTTCTATAAATGATTATCTCTAACCATGATTATAGGTTCACATCCTAGTTTTGGAGGAGTTAGTTGGAGGCATTAAAGACCTATTTTTGAATGAGTATGACATTCCACCCCCAGAAATATGGTCAAATAAAGAGTATAATTTTTTCATGGGGATATGTTCTGAGTTTTCATGCCTGATTTTGGATGGTGTTTTACTAATAACCTAACCTTGGTTAAGTTATCATATAATAATATATATTACTCAATTATATGTATGGAATATTTCAAGACATTTTATGGGATACCCTGAAGGTTTCCTATATATTGGATGGAGGTTGGAAACATGTTTTTTATGGGGTGTGAATTGGTTTGATTGATGAAGGATAATGTATAGGTGATTCAGGAGTGTATGATGATGGACTAGAGCTATTAGAATTCATATATAGACCATAAATAGATGCACTTCGAGTTTTAGGATAGAGAGCATCTATTCCTATAAGTTTCACAGTGACATAGATTGAGGGGTTTTAGTATATGAAGAAATATATCTCTACGATTCATTTTTTAATTTATTTTTTTTCAAATTGGGTGAAGTTTATTATAGTCTATGTTTACCACCACATAAGATTTGGGTGCACAATATTTTCCATGTGTTATGTCTGAGGTTGTATGTGCATGATACTTAATATGGTATTGACTGGGGTGATTTATATAGTAAAGAAGATACCACCTTTATGGAGTATTTAGTGGAGATATAGGATCAAAATGAGAAACTTATTCATGGATCAATGATTCCTTTAGTGTGTGTATTCTTGTAGCATGGGAATATCTATGACGGTTCATGATAGAAGTTGATCATATGTAATCCCAGTACCCTTACTTTATTTGATTGTTTTTTTCAAGATAAAAAAACCTTGATGATTGGGAGAATTTAGAAACCCAAATCTTTCATTTAGCACCTTTGAATCTTTTTTAATAATATTTATAAAGGTTTTCAATAAGATGTTTTTATTTTATTTTCAATGAGGTTTTCTGAAATTAAATAATATTTTTAATATTTTTTTATTTACATTCATATTAATTTTCAATATCTCTTAAAAATCCTAAAATGTAAATTTTAACAGTGTGGTTGTGTCTGTAATAGTGGGTTTTTCCTAGGAGATGTATATTTTTTGTATTTAGTCTTTGGAATTTAGACTATATATTTTTGGGTTTTTAAATTAAAAATATTATCCAACAATAACTTAACCTAATTTCTATCTATAAATATTTTATTATAACTTTTTTAATGTGGGTGGTCATTTTTTATGAGGTAGAATCCCTATAGATAATTACTTTTGTTCTTTGTGTCTTGAAGTGTTCTTTGTTATGGTAGTGGGGACAAACATGGATTTAGTTAAGATCATAAAAATGGTATAGTGACACTGTCAAGGTAGAACTTTTTACTATTTCACTCCTCATTCTTCAATTTCTTTGATTCCTCATTATATTATTAAATATCTCAAATTTTCTATGGCCTTAACATGAATTAAATCCATTAAATAATAATCTTTGATTATTTGAATGGTAATCAATAATATGGTTAGTTCTTGGGATCTATTCAAAAATATGGAATCAAATAAAATAATTTATTGTGTATATAAATATATTGTTATTTTCTATCATATTAGAAATTTGAATCTTATAATTTTATTATACTTTTATTATTTGTTTATAAATTTATGGGTTTAAATTTATGCTAACAAAATTTTTATATTCGGCTATAATTGTAAAATTTACCTACCTATAAATATAATCCCATTTATTTATTAAATTCAAATTACCTCCCCCATGTTCTATGTTTCCAACTACTTCTCTTACCATGATTTAAACATGGAAAAGTAATTAGAGGAAATAAAATTACTAGACAAGTGAGTTGGGTTGGTGATGTAAACATAGGGAAAGAAGTTTCATGGAAGGTATCCTTTTATAGAGTCTTAAGGTGTCTTTGAAGAAGGGTAATTATAGTCATGAATGAGGAAATGGTGGATGAATAGAGAATCTCCAATGTGATATGATAGAGTCCCCGAGGGAATCAAGTATGGGTGGAACTTGTGGCATGAACATAGGCAAAGGCGGTGGAGATAAACATGGGAGACTACACATATTATATCAGCAAATCTATACTAAATTGTGTGTAGTTCTTTGATTCACATGATGTGTAAAATTATCAGTGTGGTGATAGGGTTTATGAACTCTCATAAATATAAAACATTTTAGGTTACATTATGTTCATCCCAAATTGTATACCTTGGAGTGTACTTTAGTACACACAAGGTAAATGTATTAGTCTCACACACTATGTGGTCTATCTAACATGTCATGTATGATGTATCTCTAGTAGAAAATTTGTACATGATGAGTCTTCTAGAAGGGTCTACATGTTTCATGGGATAATTACATGAAATTTACTCAGTGAATATAACACATACACCCCTAATAGTACACGCTAAGTTTTTAGAAGGTATCACATACCATGTACCTACTTAGATATTCCATTTTTTTTAAAATCACATGGACATTCAGCAACAAAACAACCTCACATCATGTACCCAAACTTTCATGTCATATACCAGATGGTTTGAGGTGTTTTTGTTATCACTTCATCTAAGACTTATAGTTGGTCCCAATATTGTTTTTTTATTAGTTTTATATGGGACACGATGGTGTATATATCATCATAATCTGGATATTTTTCCCATGAATTTCATGGTGATAGGGTTCTATAGCTTCATGAGATGATGATGGTGAGAGGGAGAGATAGTTGGAGTGAACATGGGTATAGTAACCATCCTAGAGGCACATCAATTATAGGGTGTGGGTCCTCTATATACCTATTGGATTATGTAACCCCCATTAGTGATGGGTGTGGGTCCTATACATACATAGTAAGTTACCACCTTAGTCAATGAAAAATACACACAACGAGGTACATATATTATATAGGGGTTGGAAACCCCTAAACTGACATGCACACCTCAATAATGCTTGTGTCACCCACTATTATTATAGAGGGATTTTGTGAAACTTATTATAGTTTTATTATTTAGGTTCTATAAGTATATTGATTATTGTCTAGTTTTTCCCTTCAGGTTGTTATTTCAGTGGAGCTATGATATGGTAGAAACTCTTCCTATCTTTAGTTGTATTACTCTTATAATTATATCTATGTTTCCAATGTTATAGCTAGAATTTTTTTCCTACTTTTTTATATCAGTCTACTAGGTATGAACGTAAACACCCCTGCACAGTCCCTATTCCCATGCATGTTATGTCTATGTAGAAGAAGTACAGTTTAGGGATGTATATGAAGTATGTGGTTCTCGTAGAAATATGGATTAGGCATGTTCAAAGGATATAATTTCATGTGATCCTATTGGTTTGTGTGGTGTATTGTTCCTACTCAGTTGTTAGAGGTTGGTCTTGTTTCTAGATATTGTGTCTTGTATTTTCCTTCTTTATTATCAATGTTGAACTATTATATAGTTTGTATGTTTTGAATGGATCACAAGAATTTAAATTAATATTGGTATTACATTAGATTTTATTTTTTATATATTCATTTTTGAGAGAGGTGTGTTATTTTAGGTTTTATATTCAAAGGCCTATCATGTAAGTGATATGTATTCTTGGTGCCATTCTCCATCCCATGGCCTATTGGAGGCAGGATTAGGGTTCCACTCTAGATTTTATACTAACCCATAAGGGGTTCCATGAGTAAATTCATGTTAATTCATCACCTATAATGTTTATCTTTCATAATGGCTGGGATATCTAATTCATCTCCCATATTTTTAGGCTTTTTAACCTGATGATGTGTTTCAAAGAGTGAGAGTGAAACTTGGTGGTGTATTTAGGATAGGGATGACTCAAAAACCGGTGGCATCTTCCAAAGAGTAGGAGTGAGACCAGTTGGAATATATTGTAGGGTGATTCTTTGAGACCTAATATCATGTTTAAGTTTTAAATTCTTTCCAATCAAATTTCATGTTATATAGGTAAAAGTTGTGAACTAATTTGAATTTTTGGTACACTGTGATATGAAAAGCATGGATTACGAATGTTATTTAATAGTTATAACTAAACTATATAGGGTCAGGTGTCATGATGTTTTTTAGCACACCTTACCTAACATGATTGATTTCAAGTCATGTTTTATATCTTTATTTACTAAATAATTATTATAATTGTATTTTGTGGAATATATTAGGGGCATTGTTGGTGGTGTCCTTATGAGTTTTCATTATTAAACCACACATGTGAACCCTAAAGGATTTATAGGTTTTATGTCTGATATACATGTTTCAATAAAAGATATATAGGTTATCAGAGTGAAGTGTCTTGATAAGATTAAGATAAGACTAAAGAATGACTCAAAGTTTTACAGTTTTATTCATTTGGTTATATTTTGTGAATAATCGGATCAACAATTGATCTTTTTGATATATGTGATGTATGTTATGGAATATTAATTTTATTGTAGAATATTTTTATGTTTATTTAATTATGGTTTTCTTTTATCCATAATTCCATACATATAATATGATATTCTATTATGGATGATGTTTCTATTATGTATTTGTTATTGGATTCTTATGATATCAGTAGTAGAGTATCCCCAATGTTGGTTATATAATATCACCACTAGTATGTTGCCTCTAGAATATGAGGAGGTGTTTCTGATGTTAATTAGTTCAATCTGTCTCATTTTCTATTCAAGTAGGTTGATTTAGGGCACTAATACTTTAAAATCCTCATAAGTAAATGGTTTATCATAAATAAGAAGAAGATCAACTGGAGGTTTTAATATTTAGGGCATAAATTCATTTTTCTTATCTACTCACAGAGAAGAAAATAATATAAATGTTTCAACAAAAGTATTGGAAAAATAGTTAAAATCAAATATATCACTATTATAGAGAATGTGAAAAATATTAACAATGTTGTGAAAAAAATACAAAAAAAAGTTTTATCGTGTTGAGCATATTGGGGGAAGCATAGGGGGTTATGTTTTCTTAGATAATAGAATAATCAATGAGGATTTTGGATCAATTCCATCAATAATAAATAAATAAAAATGTATTACAAAAATTTATGAATAGAACATCATTTCTGACATGACATGTAACACCCTGGACTAGTTCATGTCGGTCGAATCAAAAATAAACTAGGTTCTATAGAGATTGTAACCAAAAATTGTTTTAATTTTTATTTTGGATTGGTAATTATCATTTGGAATCACATTTGAAATGTTTAAATATAAATTTTTTAGGTATTAGATCTGGTTTTTTAGGATTTTTTTGGATTTTAAATGTTTAAGAGTTCAATTGGTGAAAGATGATGGTTGTAGAGGGCCATCAGGTACCCATCCAAGGTGAACCAGGTGTACAATTGGTGTACGAGGGGTGCAGGTGCATTGCTTTGGGCCACCGGGTGGATCGTGTAGATGAACTAGTTGCCTGATAGTTCCAAGTAATGTTTTCTTTAATGAAGTAAAAATGTATTTTCAGTTTTCTTTGATTTAATCACCACTCAAGGTTCATGTTATTCTTATGGACAATGGATAAGGGGGATTCACCCCCTCCTCCTCTCTTCTCCCTCCTTCGTCCACTTAGTGTGCAATCGATCAGGGGTGCTTCCTTCAACAATTAAGGTTAGTTTCTCCCCTCATATACCTCATCTAATCTTCATATTTCCATTACTATAATTTTAATGTTTTGTTATTAGGGATACAATATCGATTAAATATAATCATATGATAATTGGGTTGGTATGTTGCGGCTTTGGCATGGCTTGGTAAAATTAGGCTTCAGAAGTATAATAACACTAGGTTTCTTGTGTTTTTTAAGGTATATCATTTACAAGTTTTAATTTTTTTTTTAAATCAATTTGGGTGTGATATTAATTGGTGAATTGATTTTTATTATTAGGGATTTTTTTGTTAGTGGGCTTGGGGTGGTGTTGGGAATGATCTGCACCACTTTCCTTAAATTTTAGGCCATAGGAGGCCATATTGTGAGTTATTATTTAGTTATTTCTAACTGAATTAATTTTTATTAATTTTTTAATTTATTTTTAATTTTAATTAATTAATTAAACTAGTGGTTTTGTGGCTTTAGGGCCTCATATTGATTGGAAATGGTCGGTTGATCTTAGTCAACAATGGTGTCCAGTATTTCCTAAGATAAATGAATCTATGGGTTGATATAGGTGGTCCTTAGTTATTTCCCAATTGTTTATACTATATGTTATGATTAATGTGATATTTAGTCATTCTAGCCATAAACACTTGACCTTAATTAATTTAAATGTACTTTAATTCATTGTTTAAGGATGGGTAGGCTTTCTTGGGATAACATGTCGTTTCCCATGTAATGGACTTGATGCCAAGGCCAATATTAGTCATTAGGCTTACCCAAATTTTTGACTTATATATAATAGAGCCTATGGGGTTTCATTTATAAAATAAAACATAATTTACCTTGGAAAGGTTCCCTTATCCTCTTTCAAGTAAGGTATGTGATTGATTGAGGGTTTTCATCTTAAGGATTAACCTATGTGAAACATTAATGTTACCTTATAGTTTTAGTTGTTGAATGGCATGTGGGGTGAGTGTTCCTCTATCAAAAGAATTTATATCTTGTATAATGAATTATTGATTATGATTATGGGTATAGTTTGGGCATGAGAGGACTGGCCTAGTGAGACTTTGGGAGTAATATGGTTGTTATGCCATTCCTTATGTGTTTCCCTATATTGTGTATTTTTATCCATCTATTAAATCATAATGTGAATGTGAATATGTTTTGGGGAAAATATTCTTGTTGAGTGATAGGCCTTGACACCAGTGTAGAGTAATGGACTAAGGGAATCCATGAGGGGTGTCCCAATTATGATTCGACATAGTAGGCCATGTAAGTACCTTGGTCTCATTCTATAAATTGATGGAATAGTCAAATATTTCTAACATGGTTATAGACCTAAGTGAAATGTAAGTGTTAATAGGTTGATTACTTAATAGAGAATCCTAAATTGTATTGTATTTTAGTGCTTGGTAAGTTTCAGACCCATGTGAACCTTGTGATAAATTTGTGTTTATTGAATTTTTTATTTCATATGTGTTTAATTATCAAATGGTTTATGTTGTAAAAATAATGATGTTTGGTGTGTAATATTGTTATGGATTATGGTTTGGATTTGGTGTTCATGACAACCATGTATGTCTATGTTATGATTGAAGGTTAAGTGATTTGGGTTGGGTGTTCAAACTAACCATTAACATGTGATTTGTTATAGAATGGGTTTTGTGACATGGATTGGGAGATCATTCCAACCATAGGGATTAGCTTTTTTTCATGAAAACTATCACCTAATAGATACTTTGGGTTGTTCATTCATGATAACTATGGGAAATTGATGAGTGTGTATTGATGTGTGTTTTAGGTTGGATGTTCATTCCAACCATGAATGGGTGAGACTTGGATCGGCATGTGGTATGGTTTATGAATCATATCAATTGAATATGGATTTTTATTTGGATTATGGATTGTGATGTAGTGGGATGGATATGATTCTTCCTAAGGTGGTTGTTAAGTGGCTAGTTGAATATAATACCCCATGGGGACTATGATTGCTTATGATCAAAGATGTTATGTAATGTGATATGGATCAATAAATCATGCCCATTTTTTATTCTTCTAATGTGTTTAGAGAAAATATGGAAATGGATAAAATAGGTATGGTCACTTCTAGGGTGGATAAAATAACACTTGTGTATGTGATGGTATTATATTTATCATCATTTATTTATTTACTTTGAGAATATCACATTGTCCATGCATTGTATATAATGGATATATTAGGGAAAATTTTAGTGGTGGCCAACTATGTTGTACTCATAACCTACTCGAGTAGCCCTAGATCTTTGGTACCCGAGCATACATCTTGATTGAAATCATAGGTATTCAAGAGGCCCGGTGTTGGAGGGTTGAGTCAGATATCTTTGATGAGGTCATGAGATGGGATTGGGGTGGTACTCAAGACCAGGTGGTGGTTATTTTAGTATTGTTTATTTTAGACTGGGTTGTATATGATCTTACCATAGGTGGTCTTGTGGTGTATTCCTAACTCGTGTGACATTTATATAGTTCATTAATTTATAGAATGTGGTATGTTTTGTAAATATTGGAATTTTAACTTTGGATATTCCCTTATACTATTTATATTGTGTTGACTGATTATATACTACTTTTTTTCTACACCAGAGGTTATAGTCTCCCCATGGTATCACCATAGACCCTCACTGCTAGTCAGCAACCTGTAGTGTATGGGTAGGAACACTTTAAGTCTCATGGATCTCCATCCTAATTACTATAGAGAGATTGAGTTGGGATGATAAAGAAATTAGTATCAGAGACTTGTTTTTTTAATATACAATTTGGGATATGGTAGATGGAGATATGACTCATTGAAACTTGGGATGGATATTTTTTTTAACCTAGCCATTACCTGTATGAGTTGAAGTAAAAGTTACTAGAGATTTGGTATTGTTGTAGTTAGTTTTAATTGTTATAATTGAGCTAATTTATTATTCCAACTATTATATCTAGTCGATTTATTTATTAATTTTTCTCTTGGATTGAAATATAAATAGATGTGTGTTCATGCATCATATCATACACTTAGGTTCACTTTAAATGTGCATTCTTGTATGTTATTTTGATATTCACTCCAGCATATAAAATAGGTTCAGGTGAGTTAAAGTGTCAATAATAGCTTATTTTTAATTTTTCCAAGTAATTTATTAGTGGAATTAAACTTAACTAAACTGGATGGATATGATTTTCCTGATACAAATCATTATAGGATAATTTCATTTATATATATGTGCATTTATATGATTTCAATCCTCAAGGGGGTAGTCTCGTGTGTGGATTCTTAGTCAGGATTAGTACCATAGAGTGTGTAGTTTGGTTTGTGTATGTGATGCCTAATTCATATGTATAGATCCATAAAGTAGGTGTTATATCATGTGTGTGTATTATAATATCTAATATTGGAGTATGGATGTTTCTCTATGAGTTATAACCTAAGTGGGATGTGTAACAGCCTGAGATTTTATAAAAAAATATATTCTTTTTAATTTCATTAATGTCTTGTGTTGTAAGCTACACCAAAAGGAGATTTCACAACACGCATCCTTGACTTTCCTTGCATTACACGCAATCACGACCTTCCTCGATAGCGTGTGTAGTACGCAGTGACGAGTTTTACTAAACAACAATATGCTATTAAAATATTATTAAAACTAGCCATTATGAATAGTAATAACCACTTTTTGAAATTTTGTAAATTTTATTTTTCAAAATGGTCTTCATTTTTGGATTCAGAGTATCGAATTTAGCCTAAGTTGAAATTTTGGTACTTTTCAGATAACTTTCATATTCTGATGAATAGTGAAAATTACTAAATTATAATTAAAAAAACTTTTTTAATCGAAATAATTAATAGTGATAAATTATTAATTTGAGTGGTTTTAAAGTATATTTAGAATATATTTTTATAATTTAATACAATGTTGGTCATTGGATGTAATTTCACATTTAAACCACTCATAAACAAGTGTCAATCTTTTGATAGTTATTATCTCTTAAGAACACGCTATTTGTTTTGACGATGGGAATTAATTTTTAAATTAATTAATGCAACTGATATGTTTTGAATTTGATAAAATAGAAATCATTTTTTAATTCATAATATCAAATATAGCTTAGATCTAATTTTTGGTATTTTTCTGAAAACTTTCAATTTTTGATGAATAGTGAAACCAATAAGTGGTAGTTAAAAAAACTGAATTTTTCATAAAACTTAATTTTACCGCTTCTGTGAGTGGAATTTCGAAAATCCGAGAGACACGGTTAATATCAAGGACTAAAATGTGGTTCAATGAGATGAAAATAATTTTTGGTGAATAGTAACTTTTTACTTTTTTTTACCACGGTTAAAAGTAAATAGGTTAATTAAGGGTAAAAATGATATTATTATTACCCTAACACATGTCCTAATTTTATTGGACAAGTTTAATTCGACCAAAAACAACCTTATAAATAAAATATGACCATTTAGGCCCACTTGGATTAGATTAGGACATTTATTATTAATTTATTTAAAGAAGGGATAAAATAGTTAAAATCAAAGTGTAATACGTAAATCATTTTTAATATGGGGTTATACATAAGATAAATTAGACTATAAATATTAATTAGAAATCTAAAAAGATGTACTACATAATGGTATTTTATTTGTAATTTTTAGACTTTAAATAATTTAATTTATTTATGACACAATGATGATGCAGTAATTATCATAATAGTGAAAAATTAGAATAATTGATATTATAAATACCTAAATTAGTATAATTTGAGACTTTTTATGAATTAAAATAATTTTATAGGTTAATATGACATGTTAGGAATGATTTAATTAACTTTGGTCGAAGTAATCATTCTGTTATGAGTTTCAAAAAAATCAACTATTGAATAGTGCCAAAATTGACATAAAATAGTTTTTAAAACAAATATTATATTATTAATTGTTATTTTATTCCTAAAAATCTAAAGTTTGGAAAAATGACTTAGATAAGGTTATATATATTAATAAAACACAACTTGGGGGTAGATTGGATGTATATGGTAAGTTTATTAACTATATAATATAAAAATACAAAGTGACATGGTAAATGTCAATCTAATTAACTAAGAGTTAAAACTAAAACATAAGGTTAATATAATGACCTAAACTTGTCTAAATTATATTGTATGAGAGTATTTCGACCCATCCCCACCTTATCTTCTAAATAACTCAATTTCTAGCTATTTAAAATTGAACTTGACTTTATAATAAAATAATATTTTTAGTTATTCTAAAGGTGCCCCTCTCCTCCCTAATAAAAGGGCACCTCCTCCCTCTCCTCCTCACACCAATTTGAGCCATCAAGCTCGTCCAACCCCTGCCAAATTCTCTTCTACACTTCCCTAGAAACATCCTAGAGGTTTTGGTCTTCCTCAAAGACCAATTTTAGTGCCATAAAAGGAGATCTCAAAGAGGCGCTTCAAAGAAGAGGTAATGTCCGTTATCGATTCTTTCATTTTTATTTCTTCTTCCACTTATTCTTATTTATATGTTTCATTATGATGTAATAACATCAGTATCACTCATATACTGATATGTTATTATAAGTATGAAACAACCCTATTTCACCATCTATCCATCCTATGGAAAACGAAATCACCACGCGTGCGTACGTACGGAATACCGTCTCCACGCCGTGGTGTAATCTATTTTACACCACCACCTTACTTGGATGGGTATAATAGTGTAAATAATGATTATATATGACTATTATAAAGTGATATTGATTCTGAAATAGTATACATACACTCCAATACAATTCCACGATCATAGGAACGATATCATCACTCGTGCGTACGTACGGAATACCGTCTCCACGATGTGATGCGACTCGTTCTACATGATCTTCATTTAATAATGATTATATAAATGAATTGAATGAATTAATATGATATATATTACACTAATACCATTCTGGAAATGAGGTATCTATAACCTAAAGAGAACAATAAGAATTTATTCGACAAAACACGCATAAGAACAAAAAGTAATAAACACCCGAATAACAAGTAGTAATGAAATATTACTAATAATAAGCTAAGAATATGACCATATATGATATCATAAAAATAATTATGATTCTGTAATAAGTCAATAACATTATTTAAATCATTATACAGGAGGTTTGGACACGTACAAAGCATATCGGACCAAAGGTAAGGGAAATATCACAATCTCATTTTTATCCGAGATTTTTTATACTTTGGTATTTACTGGGGTGTATTTTATCATCCACATCCATGTTTCCTCAATATGTAATATTATTTCAATCCACCTACAATTTTTTAAATCCAATTTTACCCTTCGGTGAGTTTTTAGTAAAGGATATGAAAGGAATCTTTTGTCGTTTTTCGTATGAAGTACTTTTTGACTTTTCTGACAAAAGTACGAAGAATGTTTTTTTTAACTTATACGGCATGAATGGATTTTTAAAAAATTATTTCCAAGAATCTTCCTTTAAAAGTTTTCAAGTTTATTTTTAATCAACTTCTTTTAGTTTATAATTGTACGACATGTTAAGAAAGGAAAAGTGTTTTTGAAGCAGAAAGGATATTTTCCTCAAGAATGGAGTTCAAGTGTTTATCAAAATTATTTTTCCATCTAAGATAATAAAGGGTTCTGTTTCTATCCCTATTATTACATTTATTTGATTATATTGTGATGTAATTATATTTTTATGAATTCCTTTATCTTATATGAATTGTTTTACAATGTCACGATGTTTAAGATTCCCATTTTTATTACATGGGTTATGAAATGGTGTATGATTTAAGATTTTGTGACACACATAAGAATGGTATCATTATGAGATGGGTGGGACCTATATCTCCCTCCAATTAATTTGGTAAAGATTTTATATCTCATGAGATAGACATGGCTGGAACGGTAGGTTATACCGGTTCAGTGAAACAGGACTGAAACGAGGGTGACTCGGTTCAGAAATGGACTTTGTCCACTAAGATAGTCTTGGCAATGAGTCTTGACTAATAAGATATGATTCTCTATGATTATGTGTGTATGCCACAAAGTTTCATGTTTTAAGTTATGATTATTGGGATTTCATTTCACTACTATGATTTATCCCATGTTATGAAATTATGCTCTCTTTTTCAGGTTAAGATTTCCAAAATGTTATGTTCTTATGAAAATGATGTGATTGATATTTCTTTTGTTTACCATTACTGAGCATTTAAGCTCACCCTTTTATGTTTTCTTTTCCACAGGATATTAAGAAAGGTTTTAGGTAAAAAAAAGAATATCTTTATGGGATATGTTGAAGATCTTTCACCACAATTAGAAGATTATATTCTGAGTTTCCAAAGACACTAAACTATTACGATCCTTGTGTGTGTTTTTGTTATGTACTAAGTATTCCGCAAAAGTAATGTAATGTCCATGTACGTCAAGCTTCGGGTCTCTACAAGATGTGACCTATGGACTAAGTGAGAAGGCCTAGTTTTGTTGATATGTGGCTCAAAATATTAGTAATTTGGGTGTAAATATTTATTAGTAGGGTGATTTCTTGTTATTATTCAAGTTGAATTGTGATGTACAAGGGTAACTCGAGGGAGAGGGGTTAGCCTAGGCATGTTAATTGTTTATGGGATGGGAATCATGGATAGATGATTCATGTTATATAGATTACATCTAAGTGATGTGTGATTGTGTATTTACTTAAGCATGAATATTACTCAAGTAATATTTATGGGAAATCATGGTTAGTTCTTATGTTTTGATAGGTTTGACATGTATGAGAGGTATAGTTAGATGATTAATTAGGTGAGTGATCCTAGAATTTATGAGATGTAGTTCATTGTGGTTTCATCCAATTTTTTTAGTAGGGTGTCACTAGGTTGTATGCCTACTCAAAAATATGATGGTTTGATAATGGTGGAAATGATGCACCATTGTGGGTGTCTTGTTGAACTCTCTATTTCCTTAAGACAAGAGAGTGAGTTTTTCTTAAATTGTATGGCGTATGATTTTATGTGACCTAATATTAGCCTTATAAATATAATATTTCATATTTTTTAGGCAACTTAGGACTTGGAATACATGTAGGAAATATCAATGTTTGGGTTTTGGGAGATCTTTGAGAAAGGGATATTTAGTTTTGGAGGGAACACGACACCTATAGGTGAGGACACGATTATGGATGATAATGTGTGGTGATTTCATGTGTTGTATTCTTTGTTTTTGGGGTAGAATATTTTTAGATTTTCGTGTTTGGTCCTTTGATACTTGTTTAGGGTAGTGCCTTGGGAGGTTCCAATTTGTTATAGTGGGTCTAGGTTTCCTTAGTTCCCTAACTAGTCGAAGATAGTTCATGATATTATTGTGTGTCTTATTTTATGATCATTGTTGGGTGTGATTTGATATGAGACGATGGTAAAAATTTGTAAGATTCATGTCATATTGGTTAGGGAATGGGAAAAAGGATTTTCACCCTCGATATATTGTGCAACAATTGGAGCAGGTTTTGTTATGAGGGATGGTCAAGTGTATTTGATCAAGGAGGTTATGTGCATCGGGGTATTACGGAAGTGTTATATGTGGTATTTGTAAATTGATTCTGAGATGACAAAGAGTCCATGATATTTTGGATGTGTCTAGGTAATTAACTCTCATGAAAGAAATTTTTTTCCCTTTTATGAAATATAAAATATTATATAATTACCATTGAGACTGATGAGATAGTAGGGGGATTAGTATCTCAGTGTGATGATTATAGAATCTAGAGAGTTCATTGACAATAATGAGTGAGTAACTGATATATTCTTAGTTTTTAGTAGGACTAGGTGGATTCCATAGCATTTTAGAATGAAAAGGTCATGAAGTAATGAGAATGTTCATGAATCTTATATAATATCTATCAAGACTATTTTTTATGGAAATGGATTATCATTAGAGTTAATAGGTAGCTACATAGGAAATTATAGTTTCATTTAACCATAGATAGGGGCTCAAGATGTATACTTATTCAAGAAATATGTGTGTGTGTCATGAGTGAAAGTTTTCTTCTGGTGGTGGGTATCGGGCAGGATTGTTCTCATTTAATGATGATAATGGAAATTTTATTGTGGAGAGAACACCATGGATGGTTTAATAGTATGGATATCATTTCAAGTTTCTTTTGATAATCATTTTGGGTGACAATATTATTTTCCTAGCCCAGTGGTGGTTGTGTTTTGATAATAGAACTTGGTTACATATTATTGGGTTAGAGTAAGTAACTAGAAAATGCCTGGATATGGGTATCAATCAATGTGGATCGGGTAGACATAGTATATTTAGGTGACCAAATGGTATGAATCACATGTTTTGGTATATTTTATGATCAAGTGTGTGTTTTAGGGAAAGGGTTGGTAGGTTGGTCAATTCTATGAATTTTTGGTACTCCAAGGAGAGTGTAACAATTTACATTATGAAGTAGGGCTTCACCTTTTGAATATTGTATCAAGAATGAGACTATGGTTTTTATGAGAATGGTTCTGTAATACTAAAATTTTATTCCAAGAAAATAATGGTCTAATATATATTTGTGATTTCAACTAGTCATGTATGAAATCAGTGCATTGGGAATTCATGAATTTCACTAGGTGTGGGGCATGATCAAGGAGTTGGTATAATTAATTGGCACTATAATAAAAGGGATGGATGAGTTTTTAAGAATGGTTAGTGTATTAGGGTTCCAGATAGTTTTTTTCATGCACAATTGAGAATTATGGTTCAAATAAGAATCAAAACATGTCATTTGGTTGATAGAAAATGATAATGATGAGCCAAAGTGATAAAAATTCAATTAGTTGGATAGTTTTTGGGTTCAATTGTGGTGTCAGCATGACCATAACCAATGGGAGGCTTGGAATTATACTGTGAATTATAGTTTTATGACTAGGATAGTACACTTAATATGTATATGGTTACATACTAGGGAATAAAATTATTATGGTGGTAATATTATAACACCCTACACTAGTTCATGTAGATGGAGTTGGAAATGATCTAAGTTCTAAAGAGAGTAGATCAGAACTTGTTTGATTTTTTTATTTTGGATCAATAATTGCTATTTTGGAATGCATTAGAAATGTTTAAATGAAATTTGTGATGTGTTGGATTAGGTGGTGGAGGCCTAAGTTGGTTTTTGGTTGTTTAGGAGGTTGATTGGTATAGTTCAGTGGCTACAGAGGGTGACTGAGTACGTGAATTGGGTATATTAGGTACCCGATGGGTGTACTAGGGGTATAAGTGAACTGTATGGGACCCCCAGGTGGCTAGTTCATGGAACCAATTACCCAGTGAACCACTAGGTGATTGGTTCAAGTACACTAGCTATCTGGTAGTTTCTATTAATCTTTTTTAAAATAGTGAAAACCATATTTTATGGGTTTTTTAAAATTTAAACCCCATTTAGGGTTCTTAGGGTTCATATAGACAAAGTCCCTGGGGGTGCCACCCCCTTCACTCCTCTTTTCCCTCATTCATATACTTGGTTTGGCATTGATCTAGGGTACATCATTCAGTGATTAAGGGAAATGTATTTTTCTTATAATTCCTCTCTTCTTTCTCTTACCTTTCCTCTAATTTTAGTGGTTTTGGATTAGGTATTTTATTTCAATTACACCAAAGCATGGTGTAATTGGTATGAGATATTGGGGTTTTAAAATAGTTCAGAAATAGGAGGATTTGAGAGGATGAACAGACTAGGTTTTGTGTGTTTTCATTGAGTTAAGTCATTTCCATGGCTTAATTTTATGTTTTCATTGAATTTTGAGGTTAAATTAATTAGTTAATTATGGTTTATTATTAATGATTTTTTAGGCACTAGTCTTAGGGAGGTTTTGGAAGTGATATGAACAAATTTTCTTAAAGTTTAGTCCATGGGAGGCTATATAGTGATTTATCCATTTTCTTATGTATAATTTATTTAATGGTGTTTACTTATGTAAGTTAATTATGGAGATCCCAAGTTTATGGTTGAGTTATTTTACATATGAGTGTTTTCTTTATCATCAATATATCATGAGGAATAAATTCAATGTATTATGAGTAAATATGTTTATCATATATAAATAAACAAAGAATATTTAATATTTATGATTAAAATATCTCACTAGATAGGATCTAGGATAGAATCCCTTTAAATAATATGATTGTTAATCTAATATTATTTTTGTATAATGTCGATTGTGGAAGAAGAATAATTGTTCTTAAAGTGCATACTACTGCATTTTTAGAATATATATATAATTACTTGTTATTTTTAAAAAGGAATAGTATAATAGAATAATATATGTACTCATTATTTTTATAAAATAATATATATGTTCTAATTCAAAAAAATATACCATCCTTGCAAGCACCACCAGAGAAGACAATTGTGAAGGGGACAGTAGTCGATCTCAAAGGAAGAACCAAACCAAGGAGGATATGGAGGTGTCAAAAAGGATGGAATAGGTATTTTATAGGAATTAAGATCATGGGGAATCACTAGGGATAATTCCACCTTGTGAGGTGACATGGAGGATGTCATCATGGTATGGGGTCAATACCATGTGAGGTCATCATCGATGTGAGGTGAACTTTTGTTAATAAAGTAGCATTTTCTTGAATAAAAGTTCAATGTGGGAGTCGTATGTATGGACTAATAACCCACCCCCCCCCCCCATTTAAAAAGGTAGAAATATTCTAAATTAAATGAAACTATTACAGATGGATTCTACATGTCACTTGGAATCAGGTGCATGAGAATCTATGGAGCCTATGACTGTCAAGTGAATCACCATGAAATGAAGATTCCATGATAAGTTTTTCAAGCTACTAGTTACATTTTGGAGACCATAAACTACATGAATCTAAAAATAGAGGTATTTTTTAACTAAGTGTATTTATTTTTTCTTGTGAAAGGGAGAAGTAATGAAGGGATTAAGTACATGGAAGTAAATGGAAGGTCAATCGTGGTTTTCATAAATTTCAGGGATGAACATCATATAACTATTGTTTATAAATAATCTAGACTGTTCCATTATTAATGTATGAGAGGGTGATGAGTATGTGTTGTTTTTTTAGAAATGGTCTATCTGTTATCACAAAATAATACAGTGTTCTAAGAACTTGAAGTTATGTGATATCAAAACCATATTTCATGATATTAATCTATATGAGGTTGGTTCTACAAATAAAGTAAAACACAAATAAGTCTATGCATTGAGTTATGGATGCATTTATTTAGTTTCATGTTTGTGCTATTGTGTGAAGTAAAATTATATATAATACCATGTAATGATAAATATGATGGTGTCTATGAAATATACTGTATTTTCATGATGGAAATATTTTGTTTTGTTAGTTATATTAAGGCCATGAAAGGATTATATAAGAAATGTAGTTAAAGTGAAGTCCATAAAATATGCATATTTTTCATGAAGGTGGGTTTGTAAACATAGGATATTTTAAATCTGAATTAGTGAGTTACACTTGTATTAAGTAAGTTTCATATATGAGAATTTACATAATGTATCTTGAGTTTTACAAAAGCATATATAATGTGGTTTTGATGTTGAGTTCATAGGAAGTGGTAGTAGTTACATGAATATTTTTATGAAGCCTAAATAGTGATCAAAATTTTCATGCATCAATGAAAAGTAGTGTGAATAATTTTAGTGAATTTTTTTGTGAAATTAATGGTTGAGTTCACCAGTAGTAGGAACTAAGTTCATTATAAGAAGAAACCATGTTCAATGGAAACAGAAGGTGAGTTCCCCATGAGATAGTAATCCAAAAGTTTGAAGTGGGAAAGGCCAACTTTAATTACTCTATAAGAGGTACAAAAGTTAAGTTATTTTAAGTGGGAAGTATTAGAAGTTATATATTTTTATTTTATAGTGATCATATATGGTGAACAAGATTCAAAAGAAAATATAGATGTGTGTACTTGATGTAAAAAAAGGATGACACACCATTGTATCAGTATGGAGAGGGAGTCAAATCCATGTCCATGTGTTTGGAAGAAACTACTGAAGGATTTTGATAGGAAGTATAAAGATCACATTTATATATGGCTTGATATTTTTGAGAGAATTCTTTAACTAGTGGGAGAAGGTATAAATAACCCATCAGGAAGCAGGAACTACATTCACTAGTGAACCTAGTGTTTTGGGATATTGTCCACCAAGATTTTTAGGAGATGGATTTTAGTTGTAATCATCATGATTTATAGTGAAAATAAAGGTCTTGAGACTTTACTTTAACCTTAAAAAGTAGTATACTCTCACATGGAATCTAAAACTTATAAAAAAACCCATGTGCTTTACTATTTATTATATTCTTAAATGCAAGAAAGGGATAGAATTGAATAAGAGAGGATCAAGAAATTAACTAGTCACATAGTCTAATTTAAAATAATTAAATCATAAAAAGTAAATGGATCACCAATTCACATCCCCCTCACAATGATCAAAATAAACATGGGAATTTCAAGTTGTATTAGAGTTAATCAAGGTTTCCTTTGGAATATCCAGTCTTAATCAAACTTGAAGATAGATAATTTGAATTCGATAAAAAAAAGAGGTGTTCCTATATTTTATATAAAGAAGTATAATAGATAAAATAATAGGATAATCCTTTATATTATATCTCTTTGTGTTGAAGTTGTGGATGCTGTAAACATGGTGTTTCTTGTAAGAGAGAAAAATAGACTAATGAATTTTCTAAATAAGAGGAACATGGAAGTTGTTTGAAAGGTAAGGAATTATATTATGATACATTATTATGAATATTCTATATAAACTTGATAAGTATCCGGTCTTCTAAATAAATTTCGGATAATCTTGAAAGCATATTTTAAGGATAATGTTAAAGTGAAAGAAGAAAATTTTTAGACCTGGATAAGTAATTTTGAAGATGTGAGGATAGATGATGAAGCAACCATTAATGATTACTTTACCATATTAAATGAGATTTTAAAAAACATCCCAAGGTTTATAGATACCTTTTATGATTACCATATTGTGAATAAATTAATGATGAATTTTCTAGATTGGTTTGATGCCAAACTTCCTACACTAGAAGACAAGTATGACTTCTCTCTAGATAAACTACACAATATAATTATTTCCTAAGAGATCCATTTTTTAATAAGAAATACAATAAGGAGAGTGAATCTAAATCCATGAAATATATTAAACTTTAAAGTAAATTAATATGATCAATTCTTAGATTATAGGTTTAAAGAAGTGGTAGATAATACAATAAAGACATGTATTTTATCTCTAAAAAATCATAAAATGAAGAGAAAAATATAAATATATGCTTCCTATTGAAAGATTTAATTTTCAAGTAATTGGGTATTTTGTAGTTGATTTAATAAATAAGAAACTTGATGAAACTAATAGTGATGGTGATCAATAATACTTCTTAAAAAGAGGATATAGAAAATAAAAATGGATAAAAATAAAAAGAAGAATGAGTTTCCAAGATATTCTAGAAGAAACATGATGAGTGGGAATGAAGATGATGATTCATAATTATAGAGTGAGTTGGAATATGTAGGTGCCTCTAAAAATTGCAAAACCTTCATATCTTGGATTAAAAGTCATGAAAACACCTCAAATAGTGAATAAGAGAAATATGAAATCTAAAAAGATTATATACTAAGATATAAATTGTAATCATGTATTGAGAAAAACACTATTCTCAAGAAAAGATTCATGATTCTAGAAAAGTAGATAATAAATGAAGATAATGAGTATAATTACTTAATTATGGAAATTAAAGTTCTCAAGGTGAATATTGAAAAAAATATAAGATTAAAAAGTACTATAAAAAAATATTTTTGTAAAATTAGAAGAATTGGTTGAATCATGGTTCTGGTGACTTGATGTTAAAAATAACTGGTAAAAAATGAGAGAATACTATGAGGAAATAGTGGGGATTTAGGAAAAAACATCAAAATATACTGAGAAGACCAATCCATGTAAGGTGATAAATATTATTTCTAATTATTCTAGTGATAATAAATATGTTTCATCTTGAGTCATAGATTATACTATCCAAAATGGAAGAGTTTGGACTAAAGAAAACTAGAAAATCTCACTCATGTGTCAAGAAGATCTAGAAATGGGTTGATAAGAAAATTCTCCCCAACACAAAAGAAAAACATAGGATGGAATGGGAAAAGATAGAAAATAGTTTTTCACAAAAAATTATACTATAATCTTATAATACAATAGTTTAATGTCCATTTTTTGTGTAGTTAAGTATTTTGGAACAAATCCTATAGTTTCTAGTATAACATGTCATTTTCAAGAAACTGGTGTGAATTGAGGGGGTAGTTTAAGAAAATTAAGGATAACTTATATAAAAAAATTAGAGACATAAGTATTAAGCTTAAAGATCAACAAATAAATATACCCAAAAATAAATTTAACTTTTTGAAATAAATATGTGGGAGATGTGGCTAACAAAGTCACTATGATGAATATTGCATGACAACAATTCTAGGTTTGACATCATAGGATACTAAATTGAAAAAATAGAAATAAAAGTTGAGAATATTAGTTAAAAATAATCTTTTCAAAGTGGGGAGATGAAAAAATAACAAAAAAGATCTTATGATAAAGAAGGATATGGTATTTTATATGAAGAAACTAAAGTTTTTTTTGGACTATCAAAAGTTTATAACTTAGTAATTCATAAGATACGGTTTGGGAGATTCAGTCAAGTTTTCGAAGATAATAAGGATTTTATGACTATTTTACCTAAAAAATATGGAAATATAAATAAAAGGAATCTATCACTAGAAGATACATGTACTTTTATGGTTCATTATAATAAATAATTACTACATAAAGAGTTATTTTAATAAATTTAGACTACCATGAAACTAATGAAGTCTTATTATAGAAAATTAAATTAGGAAGGAATAAACAACTCTTTAAGGGATGAAATTAGAAATAATGAAAGATGTTCATTGAGAGGCTACTATCAACTTTCTTCTCTCACTAAGGATCATGGAAACCTCCTACTTATTCCCTTTTTTTTGTACTAATGTATAAGGAATTGAAATAGACAAACTAAAGGGGGAGCTAGAAGAGGGTTGTAGTAGTTGTATTACTAGAAGAGTTTCTCACAATGGGATACTTTAACTATTATAATAAAGAATGGAGTTCACCCCTTAAGGGGGGATAGAATAAATAAAATGTTTCCAGAAATGGGTGATTTCATAAAAATATGAAATTTGGATAGCTCTTAAAAATTTGATGTTGTGGATATAGATATATTGATAAATTTATTTGTTCAAGCCCTTAAAATGTGAAATATGAAGTGGTTCCACGTGATAAACTGATTAATTGATGGATTTGATGTATAAGTTATTCAATATTATTTTATACACTAGGTTAGACTAATTATACTTAGAGTTGATTAAATAATTGATATTTTCTAAGAAACTTGTGGTATCATCCTTCTATGAAAATTTTTGGATGGGGTAGTATTTTTGAATAAATAATAGAGAAGAATTTTTTCTTTGAAAAAATGAAAAAATATTAAGATGAAATGAGGATTTAATTCCATTATATTCCTTTTAATTTATTATCAAAAATAGTGAGAACATTGAATTCATAAGGTGAAATGGTACTAAAAAATCCAAAGGGGGTAATTGAAGAGCCTAAGTGGATGGTTAAAGTATGTTAAATATGATTGTTTCCTTTTTGTCTATATATCATTCGGAATAAATGTAATATATTATGATTGAACTTTTTGATCATAAATAAATAAGAAAATAATATTTCATACTGGTTATTTGAACATATACCTGATAGGTTCTAGGATAGTATCCCTTTAAATTATATGATTTTTGAACTAATATTAAGTGTAGAGATTGTTGAGTGAAAGATATGAAGAATAGTTTTTGAATCATGGAATACTATAGTTTCATAACATATATATATATATATAAGTTAATATTATTTTGATAAAGGTAGATTATATTAGAATAATATAT
Organism: Viscum album; assembly: GCA_963277665.1. Classification (NCBI taxonomy): domain Eukaryota; kingdom Viridiplantae; phylum Streptophyta; class Magnoliopsida; order Santalales; family Viscaceae; genus Viscum; species Viscum album. The sequence continues at coordinate 136,773 of CAUJRU010000472.1, read as the reverse complement.
GTGCACATTATTTCATAAAAGGTATATATATGTTCTGAATCAAAAAAATGGGCTAGTCTAATAGGAACCACCCAATAAGCTAGTTTTTAAGAAGATAGTGGTTGATCTCAAAGGAGTCACTGGGATAAGGTGGATATGGAATATGTTGAAGGACAGTGAGGGTTGGAGCAGGTATGAAGAGTGTTTGGTGGAACTAGGAAAAATTCAACCATGTATGGTGTTATATAAGTAGTGGTCATGGTATAGGGTTAGTACTATGGGAGGTATTTAAAAATTTGAGGAATGCTTTATCTAATAAACCAACTTTCTCTAGGAGACAAGTTTGATGTGGGACACATATCTGAGAGATACTGTTCATTATTTAAAAATACATATATGTGCTAAATTAAATGAAAATATCTCCATGTAACCTAGAATTAGGTGAATGAGAATACATGGTGCCTACAAATACTGAGTAAATCACTATGAAATAAAGACACCATGATAGGGTTTTCATGCTTCTGATTATTCCATAAAAACTATGATCTATGTGAATTCATAAATAGAGGTGTCGTGAAACTAAGCATGTCTAGTTGCCTTTATGAAATGGATATACTGCAAAAGGGACTAAGGGAAAGGAAGTAAATGGATGGTCAGCCATGATTTTCTAAAATTATATGGATGAGAAATATATCACTATTATTTATAAATACTCTACATCATGTCATTAGAAGTGGATGTGAACAGGATGATTATGAAAAGTTTTTACATAAGTGGTCACTTTGTTTTCTCATAAGAATACAGTATTGTGAGAACATGAAGTTGTGTGATATGTGAAGAATATGGGATGATCATCATCTGTATGAGGTTGGTTTCATGAAAAAAGTATAGTTTGAACAAATCTATTCATTTATTTATGAATGCTTGAACTCCGTTTCATTTTTGAGTTGTTTCATAAAGTATAAGTCCAGAGGATACTAAGATCTGAGAAGATATATAAATCCCATGTAACATAATACATTTTCATGATGTAAGTGTCACTTACTGTGATTTAAATGAAGTTTAAGTAAGGATTCTCTACAAATTGTAGTTAAATATAATTCTATGTAATGTCCATAATTTTCAGGAAGGAAGTTTTGTGAACATAGAGTTGTGTGAAGCTTAAGAAATGGATAACACTTTCAAGAATTTAGTCATGTATGAGAAGTTATGAAAAAAACTTGATTTTATCAGAAATAGACACAATACGGTCTAAATATTGAGTTTACTAGAAGTAGTATTAGTTTAATAAACAGTTTCATGAATCCTTAATAGTACTCTAAATTTTCATGAAACAATGAAAAGTAGTGTTAAGTACTTTTGTGAACTTGAAATACATAGTAATATTTATTTCATTGATAGCATAACTATCACACCCATGATGTTTTTTTTTAACATAGAACCTATATTTATTAATTTATTTTAATTTATTTTTCAAAAAAAATTTCTTATGGAATTCATAAGCATGTTTAGAAGTTTGAAAACTTGACCTGCTATAAGACATTCCATGGATGTCGACTCCATGGCATGGAAGGCCATTTTTTCTTGTCAATTTGTTGGTCTAGAGTTGAGGTTGTTCCATGGTGGAGGGTCCTACTCCATAATGATATTTTATGGGTGAGTCTGCATCATGGTGGGTCATGCTACAGCATGGAGGCCTTAGGGGGGTCAGGAACCCCAGATATATCATTTTTTGTGCCTCCATGCCGATTTCCAAAGATCCACAATGTAGAGGTTCCAAGAGAGAGGCACCATACCGTCATGAGATGCAACCCAGTATTTTTAAAAAATGTAAAATAACAAACTTACCCCTACTCAATTTATTATCCATTGATCTTAATCCCCCCTCCCTCCATTTTAAACATAACAGGTCCCATAAACTCAATTCCTCCTTCCCCTTTTATCTTCACTTGGTTTTTGTATATTTTTCACCTAAAAGCATTTAGATATCATTAGGTAATTAGTACTTCTCTATTGGCCCTAATATCCTCTTATTTTTTGGTTTTTTCTCTCCCTATGGCTATAGTGACCTTGGGTTTCTGATACCTAAATTTAAAGGTATGGGTTTTAGTATTTAGGGTTTATCCCTTCCTTTTAAGGATCCCTCGTCCTTATATTAAGTGGAATCACTATAGTTGTTAATGGTTTCATAAATTAAGGTAGGTAATTCCATGATCACCCTTTGTTCGTTGAATTGTATGTTCTTACACATTGAAATTATACTTTTGAATTTATTTTATAGTATTAAATACATGCCTTTGGGAGTATTTATGAGTAATAATATGTTTTTATTATTCTTTTTACCTTGGGTGGTAAAAATATTTTTTCAAGGATTGTTTTAAATAATAATTGAATGGTATTTATAAGATACTTTATGTAATGACTTGTTTAAATAGTTTTTTGAAGTAGTTAAACTATATATAAGATTTAGGATATTTGGTATGAAATCCTAGAACATGAAGAGGTACATTTACACTAGTTTAGTGTGTCATCATGACTTGTGAAGTCATTTATGATCCATCCCCACTGGCCAATGAAGTCATTGGATATTCATTCCATTGGTTGAGGGTATTTTTATAACTTGTGAATTTATTCCATTAGGTGACCCTAGCCATAGTTAACTTAGGATACATCCCATGCTAAAAAAAGTTTCTAATATTACTTCCATTTTATATTTTTTATTTACTAAATAAATTAAATTTTTTACACAACTAGTTTTCTTTAAAAATTCTCACAACATAATTTTATGAAATCGGTTTCAAACTAGCATGTTTTTTGTTTTCCTAAAAGAGTAGGTTAATGGAACACTAGGTGGGATCCTACTATTATTTTTATTCTCTCACCCTAAATACACCCAAAGGGTTTTTATAGACCTTTTTTTCTCTAATTCATGAAAAATCAAGGCATTGATTGGTAGTGTTAAGTATTCATGTTAACTCATCAAGGTATATATAGGTACATTGTGGGAAGATAACCCATGTATCACATGAATATGGATAATAGTAACCCTATTTTATTTTTGGTTAATTTTATAGAATATTTATACTCATATTATATCACTTATTTGTCTCCCCAATGTGTTCTATATCATCTTGGATCACTTTTTCTGTTATATATTTTAGTTTATGTTGACATGTTGTTGTTATTTTTTTCTATTATTTTATTTTATGTTGTTCCATGTGGGTGAAATGTTAATATAATTTATACAATTGAGTGAATTAATTTCCAATGTACGGATAGGTAATGTTAGATTCTCGAATAGGACCCATTGGTTGGATTATTGGGGGAAACTATTTCCAAGGAGTGTTCTTGATACCCAGGCTCTAGTTTTCATCCTATAAGGATCGGGAACACCCTTCAGGACTTTCCATAGACTTGATTGAGTTCCCAAGTCAAGGGTAGGTTTGGATAGTTCTTAAAAAAATGGTATCATATCCTAGATATGATTTTTATTATTAAAATATTCAAGGTTTAAAAAAGATGGGATTGTCAAAGTTAAATAAGTAGGTAAAAAATAAGTGTTTGGACAACACTTTTAGTATCAAATCTATATTTTTCACTAGATATCAAGAACATATCATTGTAATCCTAAGTCTTATTTATTATTCATATATGGGTTCACTTATAGGTTTGAATTAAGTTAAAATGGGAACTATTAAGTTGCATGGGTTTAGTTTTTGGGTTGAAGACCATGCACTGGGACCGAGCATCTGAGAAGTATTTAGTTTTTTTGTGATTTTACTAATAAATTATTGTCGATTTTTTTGTTTAATATTATGTATTGATTATGATTTGCTTTAATGATTCCAAAATTATATCAATTTTATTTATCTTATCTTATTTAAAATTTGAGATGTATTGATATAAATTCATTAAAGGGGTGGTTCTATTTTATTATGTCTAGTCATGTTTTGTGTTCTATGAATTTTAGTATTTTCTTTCTAGAAAATTGAATCACTTAACCATATAATGTTTTTCTAAAAAATAAATTGTATAGTTTTATTTCATTTTAATAATTCATATAGTTGATTTATAATATTTTGAACTAGTAATAAATTATTTTAGACATTTTTGGGTAACTTTAAAAAGAAGAGTTTTGTAATGGGGTGTAATGGATCCATGAGTTAAATGTTTTAATGGTAAAATAAAGTGTCCCATTTTTTAGTAATGAATTAATGTTTTAAATGATGTCCTTAATTTAAATATTTTATATTTTTAAAAAGTTTTAATGGGGGGTTTTAATGGGAAGTTTATATGTAATAGGACTTAGAATTTGAATTGGTGTGGTAATAATGTTCCAAAATCTAAAAAAAATAAAGTGAAGTAAAAAAAATTCAAATATCTAAAAAGGTATTTTTTTTATAGCTTTCCTTGTTTCATTAAGTGGTTTTTTCTTACAACCAAAATTAATTGATGGTATTTCATTTGGAATTGATTTATGGATTTTAATTTATGATTTTAGTTGTCACAAAAGTTATTTATATTATAATGGTAGACTATAAAATGAAGTGGGACATAAATAAATATAATCATCACTAAATGAGTATCATATATTCATCTAAATGACTTATTTTAGTTTAAATATAATTGTTGGGTGTTAATAGTTATTTCAATGAATTCATGTGATTTAATTATAATTAACCAATGTGTCTTATTTTCATGTATTATTGGAAAGCTTTATTATATTTTTTTTTCTAACTCCATGGTATCTTTAAATAAAAAAGGTATATCCATGTGTTTCATTATGTACTTTAAATTTCTATAAGATATGTTCTTTGAAATACTATTCAATAGAAAGAAATAATTTTGGGAACTTAAATGTTTATTTTTAGTCTACCCCCTTTTTTAAGAAAATCGTATTTAAGTATTTAAAATATTTTGACCTCTTTTCGATTTTAAATATGGTTGATATGTTTTGGGAAACCCTAAATTTATTTTTTGAAATGTGGGTGAATTAAAATTTGCCTAATTATATTTAATTTATGTGTCTCAAACTACAATTTGTATGAAATATTTATTTTTTTTCTATAACTTTTATACTCGGGTAGATTGGTTTTCTTAAATAAAAAACTAGTTTATTCTATTGTATAAATATTTTCTAATAGAAACATATGGGATTTTGGGGCTTGACAAATCTTGGTGATAGAATGTAATTTTCAAAAATAGATGAAACTTTTTATGAATATCATTTGGAATTTAAAGTGAATTGGTAGTATTTTTTATATTCATTGATTTATAACTTATAGATTTTAGTAGCATATATTTTATATGTTCAAAGACAATGTTAGTTGTGTGAATAATTCTCTTTTCAAAAAATTTATAGAAATAAACATACTAAATAATTTCCAAATTGTTTGAGGTTCAAGTTTTTATCTTAATGAGTTATGTGTTTCAGATGGGAAGGATGCATGGGACGTGCTCATGTAGTAATAATTTCTTTATCCCTTATCTCAATTGTTTTATATGATTTTATAAGCATGTAGGGCCCTATTTATTTATAAAATAATGTATTTTCAGATAAAATTTACTTATTTTGTTCCGAAATGATACTAAGTGGGTAGTATATTATTTATGAGCATAATATTGTAATTTAAATCATATTAGAGTTGTTATATTATATTATTTATTAAATTTGAGTTCCATATTAACATATAATTTAGAGACTCAATTGGTTTTGAGGGATATTTTTAGTTTCATATTCTTTTTATATTATTTTGGTTTTTCTATTTAAGAATGAAATACTTATTTTGGATAAATATATATTTATGTGTTTTGTTATTAAAATGTATGGTCTTATGGTATTCAGTGGTACATTGGAGGTTATTCCATATTTGATTTCAAAATGATTAATTTATTATTTAAAAATGATTTTTGATCTTCATAAAAGAATATTATTTTATCCTTGAGGTCTTATTGTCTTCAATTTTATTTTGTATGTTTTAGATGGTAAGAATGGTTTACATTTTAGTGAAAATGCTATTTTTTGTACATTTTTTTAAGAGAATTTGATTATTTTAAATTGATTCCTTTATAACTAGATTTTTTTTATTTAATTACCATGTGTTTAACTAATCATTTTAATAATATTTAATTTTTTTATTGATTAAAGGAGTATATGGTGGGGAGAACAACACTTGTGCATGATAATTTAATAAATGGTTTCATCATGTTTTAAAGGGTGATTGTAAAATACTAATTTATGACTTATGAACTAAAATGGATTTTTATTATGTCTTTATAAAGGGTTTAGGGATTAAGGACCTATTTGGTCATTTCATGTTATTACTCTATTAGAAAAACTTTATTGTTGGTATTGTTTTCACTATAAACTGACCTACCTGATCCATGAACCTAGTCATATGATCCCATAGGTCTCTTGTAATACCTTGGTTTCCTTCCCAGCTCACCTTAGGATATTACCCACTGGGGTCACTTATTATACTAATGACTATCCCCAAAGTCCAACATAGATTATTTCAATATGATTTTTCCTCACTCACACACACCTTGGGAAACTTCCCAAGAGGTCACACATCCTAACACTACTCTAGACCAATAATTCTTAACTTTTAAGTTATAATCAAGTAGGATCCTAAAAAAAGGACCAACTTTTTGATATGGATAGTAACATTTTGTCTTTTATATCTCACATTTCAAGGGGTGTTACACTCTCTTCCCCTTTAAATCAAAGTTCCCTTATTGTGCACCACACACCTCAAACCTAGGAAATGCATCCACACTTATAATTATGTATTAGATTTGATACCATATGTCATAACCTAACCTACCCAAGCTCTGAACCTAGTAATTTGATCCCATGGGTATCCTATAATGCCTCGGTTTCCTTCCTAGCATGCCAAAGGCTATTACCCATTGGGTCGCTTCTCAGACTAATGACTTCCCCCACAGTCCAATGCATGTTCCTTTAGTGTTCTTTTTCCTCATTCACACACACCCTAAGAAACTTTCCCTAACACTACTTCAAGCTATAAATGATTAACTGTGAAGTTCTAATCAGTTTGGATCCTAAAAGGAAAGGTTCACTTTATTAATATGTGTAGCAACATTTAGTCTTTTAAGCCTAAATTTTAAAGGGATGTTATAGTTTCTTTAATTCTTGATGAATTGGTTATTCTTAAAAAAGGGAATGTTTAGGGTATTAATATAGTTTTTCATTAAATTAAATTTTTGTTTTTATTTTTAAAAACTATTCATTATTGATTTTTTTTATGTCTCTTTTACTTAAAACATGTTTTTAAACCCTTGAATATTACTTATTTTGGATATGATGTTTCAATGAATCTATTGTTATTTTGGTTTAACATTTTGTTATGTGGGACTCCATAACTTATCGGGCTGGTTTTTTTTATTCTGAGAATTGGGTAATTTTACAAGGGTTTTCTTATGGATTGTTCCATATCATTTTAGTAATAATATAATTTATTTTACATGATGTCATTTTTTATATGGAAGATTTGGATTTTTAAAATATACTTTTTTGGAAACTAAATCTTTTGATGGTTATGTTGGGGTAACAAAATTTTTATTTAAAATTTTATATTCTTATGGTTTTATGTTATTTGTTAATTAGAGTTTTAGTTTATGGATTTTGTCAAATTTTCAAATTGGGTTCTCACATATTAGATTTTTGTGGGATTTTTTGGTTCATTATTTTTCTTAAAATGGGATAAAGGTCATGGGGATTTTCTTAGTGTAATAATATTCCTAATGTGGTGGGGATACCCTATAACACTTGTTCATATTCATAGTATATTTTCCCCATATTTCATGTGGTTTTTTACTTCTATGGTAAGTATAAGGGACTTTATTAGGGTGTCAAGTGATATGGTGGGGATAATTTTTACACCCATGGTATCATTTTCATGTATGGAAACTATATTTATATATTTTATTTTATTTAAATTTTTATAATTTTATTATTCTAGAATTTTTAGAAATTTTTTTTAAGTCAATTAACATGACTTACATCATTATATGTTGTGTCCATAGGCTCTATGGAATAAAAGATTATTTTAACTTGTTGGATTTTTGGGCTAGAGTTAAGGATGCACTGTGGAGGGGGGTCTTGTGCCATAGTGAGGTGGAATGGGAGAGGTTGTATCATGGTGGGATGTGTTCTGACATAGAGGTAAGGGGCTCAGGGACCCCATATATTCCATTTTTTAAACCTCTATACCACATCTTGGAGGGCCACGTTGTAGATGTTCCAGAAGAGGGTAATTGTGTCAAGGCTAACGAGGATATGTTGTGGTGAGACCCTACCCCGTTTTTTTTTCAAACATGAAATGATATAATTTACCCTACATAATTTATTACCCCATGAGCATCATTTTCCCTATTTAAAATGGATTAGGACCCCCTTTGCATGATACCTCTTTCTCCTTCCATCTTCACTTGGTTTTTGAGTATTTTTTCCCAAGAATAACTTTAAGATCATCATGTAAGTGGTTCTTATCCAATCCATTATCCCAAATCTCTTATTTTTGGTTTTATTATCTCCCTATATACGTGATAGATAAGGTTTTATGCTACCTAAATTTAATGGTATAGGTTTTGGTATTTATGTTTTATTCTTATCTTCTAGGGATCACTTCCCCTCATATTAACTGGATTCGATCTGGTAATTAATGGTTCCATCAATTAAGATAAGTGGTTTTGTGATCAATCTTTTTTGGTTAAACTATATGTCATTTTCCCTTGAAATTAAACTTTAAAATATCTTTTAATGTATTGAATTTATGTATTAATGATTTTTTATGAGTAATAATATGTTTTAATTATGATATTTAATTTGGGGGACTAAACTATTTTTCCAAATCACGTTTTAAATAATAATTGAATGGTTTTTATAAAATGGTTGATGAAATTAATTATTTAAATATTTATTTTAACATGTTAAACTTTATAGGATACCTAGGTAATTTGGTAAAAAAATATTATAATGAGTGGAAGTCCCTTTCCACTAGTTTATTGTGTAATCCTAACTGGTGAATTCATTTATGATTCATCCCCATTTTCCAGTGATGTAATCATATATTCATTCCATTGGTTGAGGGAATTTACCTAACTAGTAAAGTTATTCCATTAGGTGACCCTAGATATAGTGACATTAGGGTACATCCCATGTTTCATAATTTTGGTAATGATCCCTATATTTTCTATTTTCTTATTTACTAAATAAATTAAAAGTTTTTTACTATTAGTTTTATTTAAAAATATTCACAACTAAATTTTATAAAACTAGTTTCAAGCTAGAATTTTCTGGTCTTCCTTACAAATAAAATGCATATAACACTTGTCGGATCCTGCTAGGATTGTTATGATCACATCCTACATACACCAAAAGGGTTTCTATAGACTTTATTTTCATTGATGTATGTAAATTAAAGGTAACACTTGGAGGTGGTGGGTATTCATATTAACTCATAAAGGTATATATAGGTGACATGGAAGGAAGATATCCCACATGTCACGCAAATATGGGAGTATATATCATATTTTTATTTGTTTTTTTATATCATATTCATAACCATGTTGTATTTTCTATTTCACTCCCCACCCTTTTCCCTTTCATATAAAATTGTTGTTTTAGTTATATGTTTTATTTGATGTTTCCACATTATTATTATATGTTTTATATTATTTTAATCTATATTTTTTAAATTTTTGAGATGTTAATATTATTTTCTTGGTTTAGTGTTTGAATCTCCAATGTATGGTGAGTTTATGTTGGGTAATTGGTTAGGAAGGGTTGGTTGGACTATTTGAAGAAATCATACATAATGATTATTATTGATGCATTGGAACTATTTGTCAACTCATGGGTATTGGGGATGCACTTAGATACTTTTCATTGACCAAATTATGTTCCTGAGTTAGGGTTAGGTTGGTATTATTCAATAAAAGAACCTAAGTTCATCAAAAGTAAAAAAATTGTGTCCACTGAAAACAGAAGTTGAGTATACCGAAAGTTAGTAATTCGAAAGTTAAAAGTGAGAAAGGCCAAATTTTCTTACTCTATAAAGGTATAGAAGTTAGGTTACTTGATGTTAAAAGTATCATAAGTTATATCTTTTTATTTTACAGTAAGAAATTTCATTGATCCAAGTTCAAAAGAAAATGTAGATGTGTAGAATTGAGGAAGAATAAGGTTGACCCATTATTGCATCAATAGATAGAGGGGGTCAAATTCATGTTCATGAGTTTAGAAAAAACCATTAAATACTTTAATTTGGCATTATAATGACTTCATAAAGAGATTGATAGATATTTTCTATAGATAGATCTAACTATCAAGATTTGGTATAAATAATCCATTAGGAGGAGGTCATTACATTCCTTTGTGAACCTAAAATTTCAAGAGATTGTTTGTCAAGATTTTCAAGATAAATATTTTACTTGTACTCATAGTGATTTATAGAAAACATATAGGCCTTATAACTCATCCCAAACATGGAAATATGTAGTCTATCACATTTAGGTTGAACCTTGTAAAAAATACTCATCTACTTTATTGTTTCTTATCCACTTGCATACAAAAAACATATATAATTGAAGAATAGAGGATTGAGATCTAAACTAGTCATAGAGGCTTGTTTATAATAAATAAATTTTAAAAATTAAAAGTTTCAATAATTCACCCCCTCCACCTATTAGTGATATAACCAAACCTTGGCACTTTAATTGGTATCATAGATAATCTAGGTTTTATTTAAAACATAAAGTATTAATATAAGTTAAAGATAGAGAATTTAAATTATTTTAATAATAGAGGTGTTCCTATATTTTATGGTAAGAACAATAATTTATTGGATAATAGGATTATACACTATCTTCTCTCTCTTATCCTCAAAATTTTATATTTTTCTACCATGGGGTTTATTATAAGAGATAAAAATTAGTCGATGAATTTTACTAATAAAAGGAACCTAGAAATTGATGGAAAGGAAAGTAATTTTTTTAATTTTATTATCAGAGAAATTATATAAAAATGTGATGGTTTCTAATCTAATTAATAAATTTGGGACAATGTCGAGATCATTTTTTAGGGGAATATTAAAGTGAAATAAGAAAATATACAAATCTAGAGAAGCAAGTTTAAAGATGAGGATTGATGATGAATAAACCACTGATTAAAAAAATAAGAGGGCTTGGGTAGAACATATAATATTCCCCTATTATGAATAAATTATTGAGGAATTTTCTATAAGGGTTTGATGGTAAGGTTTCTATTCTGGAATATAGTGATGACTTGTCTCTAGATGAACTGCACAATATACTTACTACCTATGAGATGAGTAAATATCTAGTATTTAAGAATAAATACAAGAAATATTGGTCATCTAATGAAACAAAAGAACTCAAAAATAAAAAATTAAGATAAATCATTCTCATATTCTGAAGATAATGGATGAAGTGATAGAAAATACTAGAAAGATATGACTTTTATCTCTAAAAACATCAGAATATGAAGAGAAAAATAAAAAGTTATGCTTAATCTTAAATTATTTAGTTGTGGAGGGATTTGAAATTTTTAAATTTATTTCCAAATTAAAAAATTAAATGAAACTAAGAGTGATGGTGAGAAAGAACGATTCTCTAAAAGAAGATCTAGAAAAACAAAAAGGGTAACAATGGAAATAAAAAAATTAGGAAAGTCTAGAAGATATTTGATGAGTTGTAAAGGCTCTTATTTTCACATTTGGACTCTTTGGATATTTCTATTATTATTATAGGTTTTTTTAGAGTTGGTGTGGTGTTATGGGTATCACATAACCCTAGAATCTATATATTAAAAATATTAAATATGTTAAACTATGGGCATCCATATTTTTAGGAATAATGGATTTACTTTTGAATGGAATCTCATATGGGGAAAAAGAAACTTCTATTGGATACTGAATATGGGTTTTACACTAGGATGGATCATTCATATCAAGTCCCATGGTGGTTTGTAGATATGGTAGAATGATAAAGATAAATTGAATAATTAATTAATTAAGTGATTAATTAATTTATTCATTTTATTCTAACTCTTTGAACTAGAAACTTCTCTATTTAATCCCATTTATAAAAGTTCTCTAAAGTTAGTCACATAACCCTAAGATACTAAAGTATTTTTATCATGGGAGTATTTATCAGATTAAGATTGAGAGTTCGCGGTATTGATGATGAAATTAAAGAGAATTGACAACAACAACAATGGGAATATTTTCTTCATCAAAAACCAATACAGTGATGAGGTAGGGCTCATTATTTGTGGATTCTTTCCCTATTATTTTTTATTTAAATTTTGGATTAATTATCTTCTTCAAATTATTATTTCTCCCCCACTCTTGGAATGAACCTACTGATTTATTTATTTTCCTTTAGCCTTATAATTATTTTTTTGTACTGGAAAACATTTTTTTCTTCTGTTTTCCATGTTTACGATCGGTGGTTGGGTTTTAAATATCCATTTATGATCTCATTTTTTATTTTATCTTTCTACTTTTTTTCTTCCTTCATTCGTCATTGGCCTATGGTAGGTTTTCCATTAGACTTCCAATCTTGTTTGAGACATGATCAAACCTCAAATATACATTGGGTTATCTAATAGAAAAAGGAAATTATGATTTTTAGAAGTGAATTTGAGAAATTATAGATTTTGGATGGAAGATTGAGGACAAAACCCTTGAAATAAGGGGGGAGGCATGATAGGATTCATGTGAATCAATGAGAATCCCAATTTATGGCCTCCTAAGGTTAAAAACTGATGACTATAGTTGCTCTATTTGAGTTTGGGGAAATATATTAAGATATTAGTGAAATCATTGGGGGAATATATAGAATAGAGAAGGTTTGAGAAGAAGATTTGACTTTTTGAGAAATTCACTCTACGCATCATGTGTTCTAGAAGAACACACATCATGTAGTTCTCTATTATAATGGATGGGGTTTCAAGCTGAGTTAAATATCACATATCTATTCAGTGATCCCACACACTATGTGACTCTACCTAGGAAGTTGAATCATGTATAGGGATTATATGCATAGGACCTTGGATGGTCCTATATGCCATGTCTTTTAGACTGCACAACGTGCACATGGGTTTACACACACTATGTGGGTTTTTAGGACATGGAAAGATATTCTCTTGGGATTACACCTCATATACCCCAAATAACATGTTGTAAAATTTTCTTATAATGATTTACCTATCATATATCCTTCTTAGGGACTTGTAATTTGACCCATGAGTATTCTTTCCAAAGTAAATTTCAACATAGTATGTGATGGATGCCTTCATTTTTACATTAGAGTTACATCACAAGTTGGAATAATTTGATCGATTTTATATCTCATTGATTGAATTCAATACTTGAGTGTGATATCTAAATAAACATTAGGGTTAGTACCCACTAATAGAACATATATGTCAAGGCATAGGTCTGCCACTTACTTGGTACAAATAGGGTTTGTAATTCCCAGACCCCAATTATGGGAGTCGGTGCATTATTACATAACATTGGCATGATACAAGGAATCAAGTCCCGAAATACCGATCAGTTTAGCAGTCTTGGAAAATAGATTACATACATGAACGTTACATTACACATTAGAAAATAAAACACAACATAAATGATCCTTTGAGAACACAATTAATCCCCTAGATTAACCCTACTTATCAATCATAATAAACATTTTGGAATCCTAGGAAAATTAAAACATAGAAAGGGGTGAGCTCAGATGCTTAGTAAGGATAAAAATATAGAGAAAACTTTCATAAATAATTATAAACATTTAAGGCAATGTATAAGACTAAAACAAAATCCTTTTAAACATAAATTTTAGCATAATATGGAAAAGATAAAATAAAATAATTCCATTTACTTATTCACATGGATATTCTACTAGTCAAATAATCACATGCAATATCAATAGCCACTTTCATAATGATGGAATTCATCATTCTAGACTTCATAACCACATAGTCAAGGCCATGTGCCAAGACTACAAAAAACATTTTGTCAAGGCCATATGCCAAGACACTAGTCTATCTCATGAGACCTACTGATGCATCGAGGAGCTATAGTGGGCTCCACTCGTCACTTACTAAGTTCAATGCATTCCTCATATGAAAAGGTTTAAACATAACATAAACATTCGTATTAAAAATGGCATATGAAATGTCAATAATTTATTCATAAACCATGAATGGTATAAAAATAACACATCCATAGACAATCATATCAAAATACCTTTAATAAAATATGGAATATTTGTATCATAATAATTCAACTTCAAACATGTTTAAAATCTATCAAAGGATGTTGACATAGATGAAAATGATTTGTAAAACTCTTTGAGAGAAATAACTCTTTTTCATGAAAACATTTAAAATTCAAACAATTTAGAAACAAATAAATTTAAGGAAATTTTTGAATAAAAGTGTCTCATACCACTTTTAAACTTTTTAAAAGAATTAACATTTTAAAAACATTCATGTCCATATAAATAAATCCTTAAAACCATTTTGAAAACATGGACATTAATGAGAATGATTTAGAAGAATAAATATTTAAAACATTTAAAATGATGTTTTAGTAAAAAATTACCTTAAAAATAATCCCTTTGAAATCTCTTTTATGAAACATGGACTGGATAATAAATATTTCCCAGTAGATACATACGTAAAAACAACCTCGGATAATAAAGAGATTGTGAAATTAACCCTTACCTTGTACTTTCATTTAGTCGAGGGTACATTTAACCACCTGTATAAATACCATAGTATGTTATTAAACAATACCATAATCATATTAATATTTATGATATCATAAATGATTCATTTATGACTTTATACTACCATTTAATAATAATTTCCAAGTTAAATTAACATTTTGGGTAATAATCGCTTTCTTTATCATACATGTTTTAACTTGTTACTCTTAATTGTATCACTTAAATCATGATTTAAATAATTATAGAATATAGAAAATGATTTATATATCATATATATATAATATAAATATGTATAATAGACATATATATTAAATGGAAAACATCGTTTATGGAGACGGTAGGTCGTACGTATGCATAAACGTTGTTTCTGTTTTCATATCATATTGAACGGAACTAAGTGAATAAGATATATGTAAGTAAATAAATATATATATATATATATATATCCATTAACATTATTATGTCATATATTACATACTTATTAATGATATATATATTTATAATCATCGTTGAATGGTGAATTTGGAAATGAATCTCATCGCGTCGTGGAGACGGTAATCCGTACGTACGCACGAGTGAAAATATCATTATATTGATGGAGAAATTATATGTGATTGGATGTTATATCATATATAAATAATCATTAACAATTTATATTTATTATTTAAATCATTTATACTCATTATTATACCCATCCAAACAATGAAGTGTTTAAATAACAAACTACACCACAACGTGGAGACGGTAATCCTTGCGTGCACACGTATGGTGACTTTCTCATTTATAGGATGGATAGAATAATGAATATGGTTGTACCATTTATATAATAACAGCACACTATATATAATATACTGGATTTATTATTTTAGAATGGAAACAATAAAGAAAGAGGAAGTGGAAGAAGAAAAGAACTTGAAAGAGGAGGTGAAATATTT
Organism: Viscum album; assembly: GCA_963277665.1. Taxonomy (NCBI): domain Eukaryota; kingdom Viridiplantae; phylum Streptophyta; class Magnoliopsida; order Santalales; family Viscaceae; genus Viscum; species Viscum album. Next base: position 121,075 of record CAUJRU010000472.1, on the reverse strand, counting down.
ACCTCTTCTTTGGGTTCTTACTTTTGATTTGATAAAAAGGGCTCCATAGGTTGGCTTTATGACCAAAGGAAGGCCTCTAGGATTAAGGGAGTAAAGTTTGGAGGATTTTTGTGCAGGTTTGGAGTGATACAAATGGATTTGGAGGTGTGAAATTAAGATAAGGGGAAGTGCCCTTTTATATGAGAGGTGAGGGTCACTTTAGGAAAAGCTTGAAATATTATTTTATAATAAAATCATTTTCAGTTTATAATGGTTATAAATGAATTATTTAAAGTCTAAGGTGTGGATGGGTTGAAAACCTCTCAACCAATAGGTTTTAGACAGGTTTAGGTCATCATATTAACCTTATCTTTTAGATTTAACTCTTATTTAAATAGTTTGACATTTACCATGTCTCTTTGTATTTTTATATTATATGGGTAATAAACTTACTATAAAATGAAAATAGAACCCCAAGTGGTTAAATAATGTAATATATATTATTATATAAGTCTTTTGGCCAAACCTTATATTTTTAGGACTATTATATCAATTAATAATAGAATATTTGTTTTAAAAACTCAATTATGTCAATTTTGAAACTATTTAGTATTTGTTTTTTGAAGCCATAAAAACGTTATCACTTCAAATAAAATTTATTTAAACAACCCTAAAATTTCATATTAACCTATAAAATTTGTGGAATTCATCATAAGTCTCAATTTACATTTATTTGGATATTTATAATATCAATTATTTTAATATTTCATTAATAAGGTAATTGTTGCATCATCATTGTGTCATAAATAAATTAAATTATTTACTGTATAAAAATTATAAATAAAATACCATTACGTAGGAAAATTTTTATATTTCTAATTAATATTTATAGTTCTATTTATATTATGTGTAACCCTATATTAAAAATGGTTTAGTTATTAAACTTTGAACTTAACTCTTTTAACTCTTCTTTAAATAAAATAATAATAAATATCATAATTTAATACAAGTGGACCAAATAGGATCATATTCTATTCCTAAAGTTGTTTTTGGTCGAACTATACTTATCCAATAGAATTAGGACATGTGTTATGGTAATTATGATATCATTTTTACCCTTAATTACCCTATTTACTTTTAACTATGGTAAATAAAAATCAAAAGTTTCTATTCACCAAAAATTATTTTCATCTTAGTGAACCATGTTTTACTTACTGATATTAACCATTTCTATCATATTTTTTAAATTCAACTCACAGAAGCGATAAAATTAAGTTTTATGCAAATTTTCAAATTCTCCTAGTACGTGGGTAAAAGATCGTAAAAGTTTGATAAAATTTTATATATCTAAACTTATTATAAAATGAATCCAATGAATTATATTGAAAATATATGGGTATTATGTATCTATTTTGACCTAAAATAACTTAAAATAAAATAACTAATTATTTAAATAAAAATTTGGTTTTAAATAATAACGCAGTGTTTTTCACTATTTATCAAAAATTGAAAGTTTTCAAAAATTTACCCCAAGTTAATTTTGATATTACAAATTCTAAAATGAAGTCTATTTTACCAAATTCAAAACATTGAAGTTTCACTTAATAATTTAAAATTAATTCATGTTGTCAAAACCAAAAAGTGGGTTTTTAAAAAGTAAAAACTATCAAAAGATTGACATGTGTTTATGTCAAATTTAAATGTGAGATTACTTATAATGACCTACATTGTATTAAATGATAAAAATATAATCTAATTATACTTCTAAACCATTCAAATTCATAATTTATCACTATAAATTATTTCGATTATAAAATTTTTTTTTAATTAAAACATAGTATTTTTCACTACTCATCAAAATATGAAATTTATCAGAAAAGTACCAAAAATTTATCCAAATGAAATTTTTATGTCTCACTTATAAAGAATAATTTAATTTCATTAAATTGAATATATAAAATTGTCAAATATTGGTGTTAAAAAAGGTTCACCATTAAAAGGTGGTAAAATTGCATTTTTTGAAAAATAAGTATTTTATCCGAAAAAATGAATTTATTCTTATATTATGTCTAAAAAACACATAATATGGATGTTAAAATTATATAGAGTATATAAGATTAAAAATGCAATTAATACTATTCATAATCGCTTTTTGAATGGCTAGTTTGGTAAGTTGTGGTGTGCTAGAACTCGGTATTGCGTGTAGCGCAAGATATTGAATTACTTTAATGAGACAGCGTACTATGAAATCTTGGGGTGTTACATTCTCCCCTCCTTCAATAAATTGCATCCTTGAAATTTGAAAAAAAAATTTTAAAATAAAATGTTAAAAATAGAAAAATGCCTTTTTGGAAAACCCACATCAAAAAATGGGTTAATAAAATTTATTCTTAATAAGAGGGAAAGAGAATGAAAAAGTTACCACCAAATTATGATCTCGATTAGGAGAACATTGGTGGTAAATAGAGACACATAATTTTAGGGAAAATGTAAATATTTATAGGGATTTATTAAGGTCATCGGTCACAAACAAGTGTAAAATTGAGGGCCTCAGATCCATCAATCTATGATGGTTTAAAATATCATTGGTTCAAAAAAACATAAGGTATTAGGAAAACACATTTTTGGTTTTCAGTTCCCTTCCTTAAATTTTAAGAATTAATTTATTCATAGAATAAGGGGAAAAATATACTTGACAATTAAAGTTTAATCCTTCAACTAATTACTACCACAAACTCATCTTTCACTCCAAAAGATAATAGAATTCAAAAATATTCTATTTATTCTAATCGTATGGGGTTCCAAAAATAATTAATTTATAATTCATTTGTCAGAATATTTAAAAAAACTACATTATACAAACTGATACATCACATATTCTAGTGGTAGGTGATTCACCCTTATCGCCCTTTGGTTGTGGGTTCAAGTCTCACGGCCTTGTCAGATGCGATGAGTTGTTTCCCAACTTTCGGGTTTTCCATTTTATAACAATCCAAAAATAATCTTAAGAGATTATTTAACCTTAATAATAGTATCCAACGTCAAACTTAATCCATTCCAACCTTTAGACATATCCAAAATACTTTTTTCCAAACTCACAGTCCAAAATTTATAAGGAAGGTAAACACAATGAAGATCCATTTTTCCATGTAAAAACATGTGAATACCTTCATCATGTATTCTTTTAAACCACTATAACACCCTGAATTACCATAAAACCTTCTTGATTACATTCATTCTCCCTTATTCCTTATAGAATACTGGATATAATCCTTCTATCCAAAAATGTTGTAAATTCCCACAATGATGGAATTTACAAATCATTAATTAGTTTCAAGGTAGTCAAGAATATCCAGTATAATTTATCCAAATAAATCACATATTATTCCAAAATCACTACTTCATCATCTGAACCATATTATGGTTTATCTTTCTCTCAAACATATATTTTCCAAAAATTAACCTGCTATTGAGTCACTTTTCTTGGTTCCACACAATCTCAAGTCCTTAATGAAATAGTACTGCAGTACAATCCTTTTATACTCAATAATTCTTATAACATGTACATCATTAATACAATACTCAAATGAAACAATACATTAATAACAACATAAGAACACTATTCATTACTCTTCATCTATGGTAATATCATAACTTGATTATTATCCAACAGCATCATTTGTGGTATAATCTAATGATTTGGAAATTTCTTCACGTAGTGTCCAAACTCCTTGCAGATGAAGCATTATACATTTGAAACCTTTTTCTTACCCTTTCAATCACGTACTTGGTGTCCTTTTTCTCCACACTTAAAACAAACTCTCATTCCCTTCAAGCATTTACCTAGGTGATTCTTTCCACAGTTATCACATATGGGAAAATCATTCTTTCCCATATTCCCTTTATCCATCTTTATGTCTTTCATACTTTTCTTCTCTTACTTCCCTTTAAATCCATAGAACTCAGATAATTCTTTACTTATCTTATTAACACATGATACAATTTCTCCATATGATGAGAATGTGTGGGAGACTATTTCCCTTTTAAATATTGGATTAATACCATGAAATATATGATCCTCCTTAATCTTTCGATCATGCGTATTACTGGAATTCTCATTCCTTCTACTAGAAGTGATTTCTAAACAATGGCTTACACTATGTTAGTATATGAATCGCAATGCGTAATTCCAAACTTGTAAAATACCTAACATAAATTCAAAAGATTATGCATATAATCTATAATAATAAAATGTTTTCTTTGAGGAAGTATTTACTCTTAAATCCTTCATAATGGCTTGTAAATAAAATGTGAATTATCCTAATCATATCCCCCAGGTGTGTCGTAACCAAGAGTGCAACAAGGTCCGTTGTCATGTACCAGGGTACCCCGGGTCAAGCCTGAAACTCCTTTTCGGAGTTTTCACTCTTAGGTACATCTGTTCCAGAGCCGCCTCTACCTGCTCGTATCCAAACAAAGATGTATTTCTTTGAAAATTCACAAAATATCTACATTACCAAAATTCAAAGAAGTTATTCTATATTAATCCTCAAATTCTATCTTAGGGTAATGTTCTCTAATCAAAGTTTATCGAAATCTATTTCCAAGGTTGTTGCTAAACTTCCTATGATACCAGCTGTAATGCTCTGACCCCATTTATGGGATTCGGTGCATTATTACATAACATTGGCATGATATAAGGAATCATGTCCCGAAAGACTAATCAGTTTAGCAGTCTTGGAAAATAGATTACATACATGAATGTTACATTACACATTAGAAAATAAAACACAACATAAATGATCCTTTGATAATTCCATTAATCCCCAAGATTAACCTTGCTTATCAATCATAATACACCTCTTGGAATCCTAGGAAAATTAAAACATAGAAAGGGGTGATCTCAAATGCTTAGTAAGGATAACAATATAGCGGAAACCTTCATAAATAAGCATAAACATTTAAGGCAATGTATAAGACTAAAAAAAATCTTCTTAAACTTAAACTTAAGAATAATATCGAAAATATACAATAAAATAATTCCATTTACTTATTCACATGAATATTCTAATAGTCGAATAATCACATGTAATATCAATAGCCACTTTCATGATGATGTAATGCATAATGCTAGAGTTCATAACCACATATTCAAGGCCTTGTGCTAAGAATACAAAAAATATTTTTTCAAGGCCTTGTTCCAAGACACTAGATTGTCTCATGAGACCTACCGATGCATCGAGGAGCTATAGCGGGATACACCCATCACTTACTAAGTCTAATGCATTCCTCATATGAAAAGTTTTAAACATAACATAAACATTCGTATTAAAAATGGAATACGAAATGTCAATAATTTATTCATAAACCATGAATGGTATAAAAATAACACATCCACAGTCAAAAATATCACAAAACCTTTAATAAAATATGGAAGATTTGTATCATAATAATTCAACTTCAAACAATTTTAAAATCCATCAAAGGATGTTGACATAGATGAAAATGATTTGTAAAACTCTTTGAGAGAAATAACCATTTTTCATGAAAACATTTAAAAGTAAAACAATTTATAAAGGAAGAAATTTAAGGACATTTTTGAATTAAAGTGTCACATACCACTTTGAAATTTTTTAAAGGAATTAAAATTTGAAAAACATTCATGTTCATATAAATAAATCCTTAAAAGCCTTTTTGAAAACATGGACATTAATGAGAATGATTTAGAAGAATAAATATTTAAAACATTTAAAATGATGTTTTAGTAAAAAAATTACTTAAAAATAATCCATTTGAAAACACTTTTATGAAACATGGACATGGATAATAAATATTTCCCAGTAGATACTTACATAAAAACAACCTTGGATAATAAAGAGATTGTGAAATTAACCCTTACCTTGTACTTTTCTTTAGTCGCGGGTACGTTTAACCTCCTTAATAAAAACCATAGTATGTCATTAAACTATACAAGAACCATATTAATATTTATGATATCATAAATGATTCATTTATGACTTTATACTATCCATTTAATAATAATTTTCATGTTAAATTAACATTTCGGGTAATTATCACTTTCTTTATCGTACATGTTTTAACTTGTTACTCTTGATTGTATCACTTAGATAATGATTTAAATACTTCCAAAATATAAAACATGATTTATATATAATATATATTTAGAATATAAATATGTATAATAGACATATATATGAAATGGAAAACACCATTTATGGAGATGGTAGGTCGTACGTACGCATAAACGTTGCTTCTGTTTTCATATCGTATTGAACGGAAGTAAGTGAATAAGATATATGTAAGTACATAAATATATATATATATATATATATATCCATTAGAATTATTATGTCATATATTACATACTTATTAATGATATATTTTTTTTATAATCATCGTTGAATGGTGAACGTGGAAATGAATCTCATCGTGTCGTGGAGACGGTAATCCGTACATACGCATGAGTGACAATATCATTATATTGATGGTGAAATCGTATGTAATTTTATGGTATATCATATATAAATAATCATTAACATGTTATATTTATTATTTACATCAGTTATACTCATTATTATACCCATCCAAACAATGAAGTGTTTGAATAACAAACTACACCACGACGTGGAGACGGTAATCCGTACGTAAGCATGTATGGTGACTTTGTCATTTATAGGATGGATAAAATAATGAATATGGTTGTACCATTTTTATAATAACATCATAGTATATAGATGATACTGGAGTTATTATTTTAGAATGTAAACAATAAAGAAAGAGGAAGTGGAAGAAGAAAAGAACTTGAAAGAGGTGATGAAATATTTACCTCTTCTTCAGGTTCTTCCTTTTGATTTGATCAAAATGGCTCCTTAGGTTGGCTTTCTGACCAAAGGAATGACTCTAGGATAAAGGTAATAAATTTGGTAGAATATTTGGGCAGGGTCGGAATGATCCAAATGGCTTTGGAGGTGTGAAATTAAGAGAGGGGAAGTTCCCTTTTATAAGAGAGGTAGGGGTCACTTTAGGAAAAGCTTGAAATATTATTTTATAATAAAATCATTTTAGGTTTCTAATGACTCAAAAATCAATTATTTAAAGGGTAAGGTTGGTATGGGTCTAAAACCTCTCAACCAATAGGTTTTAGATAGGTTTAGGTCATCATATTAACCTTATCTTTTAGATTTAACTCTTAGTTAAATAGTTGGACATTTGGTTTCCCCCAAATTTACCCTACAGGTATGCGGTCGTTGTAGTACAGGTAGGGGTCGAATCCACAGGGACCGAAGAAGGAACCTAAAGACACTCTGATCTTGGAAGGATTTGGCTATGAAGTGGCCAAATATTCAGATTTAATTGATTTGAATAACTACTGATTTAATTTAAAGAAAATAAATTAATTCATTAAATTACTTAGTCTAAAACAATTAATGGAGATGAGTTAATCCTAAGTTGTTACTAGGGTTATATTGGATGCATTTATTTTCTTATAACATTCATTTCACTGATTCAAGATGTATCCACGAAATGATATAATTCCTCAACATCATTCACCAATTTAATCCCTACACAATTCCAAGTCTAATAACCAATGCACTTGTAGGATCAATTTAATGATCACTCCAAGGAATTGGATCGCACTAGCACTTGAAATGTGTCATTGTTAAAGTTGGCAAAGATGAAGAAGAAAATAAATCATCAAATGGAAATATTAAAATAATGAAATTATAACAGAATTTAGGATCATAAAATAACATCCAATCTTCCCCATGAAACCCCCTAGGACCAACCCATAAGGTTTTAGCCCTCCATTTATGCTATTCAATAAATGGAAGCAGGAAGTCGACTTAAAGAAGCGGGATTGGAGAAGAAAAATAAAACAATGAAACGATCACTCCACCGTTGTGTGAACAAAATCACAAGGTTTGGTGTGAATAAATTCACACCTTGAGGCAACGGTTTCAAGGTGATATGAATAAGAACAAAACAAGAGAAGAAGAAGAACTTTTATTGAAGACTAAGGTGATTCGAACAACTTACATGAGAAGGAAGAACATTACAAAGGCAAATTGGCAGAATAACATTACAATGAAAAGAAAGCACCAAGATCCCTAAATCCATCACCAATACTACCTTAAATAAGAAAAAATGAAGACTTGGCCGAGCCCTCAACATCCCATGTGCCTTTAATTAATTATTTTGGGAAAAGGTGGGTGAAAAATTAATGATGAGAGACTTTTCCACTTCTTGCCCCGAAGTTGCAGCCAGCTTGCATCCTCCGGAAATACGCACCTAAAGGACCTTCTAGAAGGGAGAATTTTAGTGGGCCCTAGAAGACGTAAATGAATACCCGGATGTCCCCTAACATAATGTAACATTGCATCCCAAAATACTTTGTGGTTAGGGAGATATGATTGAAATAGTGGGCTGTTTTTCTGGGCCGTAGACTCTGGCCCAAAATTAAATCTTAAACTTCGGCCGCCTTAATCACCACCATTGAGGACGAATTAGCACTGGATCCATAAGAATTATTTGTTCCATTATATGTCTTCTATCCTTCCATAAATTTTGGGCTTCATTGGGATTGTATTGTGAGCCCCATAGTCCGATCAGTGGGATGATATCCAATCTGCCTTCTCCATAATTGTTTCCTTTAATCGCCAAATATCTCCATCATACTTTATTAATAATTCATTGATCCCTGAATAAAAAATGTTCATAATTAAGTTAATATCCATTTCCAAAAATATCAAATTAAAACATGGATAGTTACATTCTTTAAAATTAGATGAAACATTGGGCCTAAATTGGTGCACATTAGGCATGAAGTGCACAAATGATGAGAATGGGTGTTCAAAATGTAAAATGCACTAAAATGGTATTTATGAATAGCAATTCACATGAAAACTACATATATTAGAAATGAATATTAGCCTCTTACAGTGGCTAATCACACCCCCCAACTTGAGTTTTTCTAGTCCCGAGAAAAATATATCTCACAAAAATGAAATTCGAATGACCTTTTCCAAAAACATTTTAATACACATTTTTCACCCAAATATCACATACCAAACAATTATGAAACCCATCAAAATCATTTAAAACAAGCTATGTCCATAAGCATATCTCAAGCCCAAGCCCATTCCTTTGTTCAAATTCATTTCCATATTTCATCCAAATTCAATTAAGCATGATAAAGTGTTGTGTGTCACAATAGACATGGGGGTTCATTTTCATTCGAGGGAGAAAAGATGGAAGCGCTAGGAGCAATCAAATTTTAATAATAAGATGAGTACTCATTTTTTATTTTCTTTTTTTTTTGTTTTTTTTTTTTTTTGAAATTTTTCCATGGTAATTGAAATTGAACTCAATCGAGTCAACCCATGTAGCAAGACTTTGCCGATGACTCCCAGGCTCAAAGACCTTAGGGCACCAAGTGAAGCTCACATACTCGGGCATCATCTCGAGTTAACTCAATCAAAAACAAATTCAAATTACCACAAATAGAGATAAAATGCCCAACTCTAGGCCAGACAACTATGGATTCATGATCCCCAAGTGCCGAAAGCCACACATTAGGTCAATTCATTGCTCTACGCACAAATTTTTTTTTTTTTTTGAATACTCATGTTAAAATTAAAATTATCTCCAATCCTATGCTATTTATTATGGGTCCCCAAGAACTCAAACTAAAACCCCACAATCTAGAGGATGTGCATTGTGTTTTTTTTTAATGGATGAAAATATAACAGTGAAAAATCACATCGGACAACCGCACTTTCCAATATCTATGCACATGAACATAAACTTGCATTAAAATCAGAATCAAGGCACGCAAAATTATTTGATATCCAATTTCAAAGTTTGGAATGTGTGTTATCATGTTCAAGGTTAATGGCATTTTTCCTTCCACACATTTTATTTTTTTAGTACACAAGATCAAAATATTAATTTCATCTCCCCCCAACTTAAAATAACATTGTCCCCAGTGTTTAAAGAAAAGAAAGATTATAAGGGGTAGATGTGAGGAGTTCAAAGAGGAAATTGAAAATGATAAACATGGAACAAATTCACCTGATTTTTGAAGTTGAAGTTCATGATGCTCCAGATTACTCTTTTGATCTCTTTGGAGATGTATGAACCTCCTTGATCGAATATGTATCACCCAAAATAGTCCCTGAATTATAAAAAGAAGAACAAACTAGACAAAATAAACAACACAAAAATTTATTTAAAACCAAGTATCAACATTTTTATGGGTTTCCTTTTTTTTAATTTTAAAAATCAAACTGATGATACATTGTCTTCTTTATATATTCTGGGTAAGGTATTACTCAGGGATCACACCACGTAACACGGATGAATTCGGTGCTCCCCTTTCATACCCATCCATACTCATAAAATAAGAATAGGTCAACAATCTATTTTTTTTAACCTAAAAAAACATAAATAAAACAATCAGATGATACATTGTCTTCTCTTAATTTTCTGGGTAAGGTATTACTCAAGGATCACACCACGTGACACGGGTGAATATGGTGCTCCCCTTTCATACCCATCCATACTCATAAAATAAGAACAGGTCAACAATCTAAATTTTTTTTTAACCTACAAAAACATAAATAAAACAAACTGATGATACATTGTCTTCTCTTAATTTTCTGGGTAAGGTATTACTCAAGGATCACACCACGTGACATGGGTGAATATGGTGCTCCCCTTTCATACCCATCCTTACTCATAAAAGAAGAATAGGTCAACAGTTCGAGGTACTAATTAAATGAAATAAAACATGAAAACCGTGGGTTGCCTCTCGTGCAGCGCTTAATTTAAAGTCTTTAGCTCGACTTGAACCCCCCAAACTTAGCCAATTCCAACATTAAAAATTTTAATTACCTCATCTTTTTCTACTTCAACATGATTGAGAATGCGTATCCCTTGTGGTTGGTAAGAAGTTTTGGAATTTAATTCATGAACAATCCTATTTTCTAAAATGAATGGGAAAATCCAAGGAATATCAGAAATGGTTGATCTTTTTTCTTCTGTAGTCTTTCCTAATAAATCAAAGATCAACCCCCCTTTGTGGGTTTCATGAGATGAATGAATGAAAACCCCAAGCTCTTTTTTATCAAAAATGATGGGATAGTCAAGTGGGGAAGGAAGGACAATGATTTTGAGTTCGGGTTGGTTGAAATTTTCTAAAGAATATTGGCAATTTGAATGAAAATTAGTTTCTTCTCCAAAGACATTAAAATGAATTGGTTCCTTGTAAAAATATGATTCATCCCCAAAAGTGTCCATTTGAATTCTAGGAGTAGGTATGGGCTCAATGTTTGGGATTTCTCCTAATTTTTTAGTGATCTGTGGCCCTAAAAATTCACTAATGGAGCCACGTTTAGGAATCTCAATCCATGATGTCAAGTTATTATCCTTTGAATTCAAAAAATAAATTTCCTCCTGATTTAAAGACCCTTCAACAATTTCTTGATTCACTTCCCTACCCTAATTACAAATGTTGGTTCTTCAATAAGTTCATGAGAGTTTTTTGGGAAACTAGACACTCCACATAAGGTTTCAGAAGGTACAATTGGTGTATGGATGAGTTCTTCACAAGTATTATTTCATTGTAGTTCTAATCTCAATGATGATACATCATAACTCATTATCTCCATTTGATTACACAATTTTTTGAAGAGTTTTTGAGGATTAGGCTGGATAGAAGTTTGTAAATCATGAAATTCATTAAGTTTCATCTCTTCAATCATCCTCGAGAGGGCTGGAAATTCATCCTTTAAACAATCACCATCCCATTGATTGTACATCTCATCGGGTGTGTGGTAATTATTCAAGGGTTGATCAAAGAAATTTTCTAATTTAGGGGCTTCCCAATATTCATTTTCCATTTCATTCCAGAATGAGTTTGTGACATGATAATTTGGAAGATACTCCATTGGAGAAGATGGAAAGTTGGATTCTAGATTCTCAGAACACACACAAACAGAAAGGGGTAAAGATAAGAGAGATGGGGGTGAGAATAGAGAATGTGGGGTGAGAAAAGAATATATGTGTCTAAAGTAACTTACTTGGGTCCCCGTCAATGGTGCAAAAATTTGTTTTCACCCAAATTTACCCTACAGGTATGTGGTCGTTGTAGTACAGGTAGGGGTCGAATCCACAGGGACCGAAGAAGGAACCTAAAGACACTCTGATCTTGGAAGGATTTGGCTATGAAGTGGCCAACTATTCAGATTGAATTGATTTGAATAACTACTGATTTAATTTAAAGAAAATAAATTAAAACATTCAATTACTTGGTCTAAAACAATTAATGGAGATGAGTTGATCCTAAGTTGTTACTAGGGTTAGATTGGATGCGTTTATTTTCTTATAACATGCATTTCACTAATTCAAGATGTATCCACGAAATGATATAATTCCTCAACATCATTCACCAATTTAATCCCTACACAATTCCAAGGATAATAACCAATGCACTTGTAGGATCAATTTAATGATCACTCCAAGGAATTGGATCGCACTAGCACTCGAAATGTGTCATTGTTAAAGTTGGCAAAGATGAAGAAGAAAATAAATCATCAAATGGAAATCTTAAAATAATGAAATTATTACAGAATTTAGGATCATAAAATAACATCCAATCTTTACCATGAAACCCCCTAGGACCAACCCATAAGGTTTTATCCCTCCATTTATGTTATTCAATAAATAGAAGTGGGAAGTCGACTTAAAGAAGCGGGATTGGAGAAGAAAAATAAAACAATGAAACGATCACTCCATCGTTGTGTGAACAAAATCACAAGGTTTGGTGTGAATAAATTCACACCTTGTGGCAACGGTTTCAAGGTGATATTAAGAAGAACAGAACAAGAGAAGAAGAAGAACTTTTATTGAAGACTAAGGTGATTCGAACAACTTACATGAGAAGGAAGAACATTACAAAGGCAAATTGGCATAATAACATTACAATGAAAAGAAAGCACCAAGATCCCTAAATCCATCACCACTACTGCCTTAAATATGAAAACATGAAGCCTTGTCCGAGCCCCCAACATCCCATGTGCCTTTAATTAATTATGTTGGGAAAAGGTGGGTGAAACATTAATGATGAGAGACTTTTCCACTTCTTGCCCCGAAGTTGCAGCCAGCTTGCATCCTCCGGAAAGACGCGCCTAAAGGACCTTCTAGAATGCCGAATTTGAGTGGTCCCTAGACGACTTAAATGAATCCCAGGATGTCCCCTAATAGAATGTAAAATTTAATCCCAAAATACTTTGTGGTTCGGGAGATATGATTGAAATAGTGGGCTGTTTTTCTGGGCCGCAGACTCTGGCCCAAAATTAAATCTTCAACTTGGGCCGCCTTAATCACCACCATTGAGGACGAATTATCACTGGCTCCATAAGATTTATTTTTTCCCCTATATGTCTTCTATCCTTCCATAAATTTTGGGCTTCATTGGGATTGTATTGTGGGCCCCATAGTCCGATCAGTGGGATGATATCCAATCTGCCTTCTCCAGAATTGTTTCCTTTAATCGCCAAATATCTCCATCATAATTTATTAATAATCCATTGATCCCTGAATAAAAAATTTTCATAATTAAGTGAATATCCATTTCCAAAAATATCAAATTAAAACATGGATAGTTACATTCTTTAAAATCATATGAAACATTGGGCCTAAATTGGTGCACATTAGGCATGAAGTGCACAAATGATGAGAATGGGGGTTCAAAATGTAAAATGCACTAAAATGGTATTTATGAATAGCAAGGAACATGAAAACTACATATATTAGCAACGAATATTAGCCTCTTACAGTGGCTAATCAACATTTACCATGTCTCTTTGTATTTTTATATTATATGGTTAATAAACTTACTATAAAATGCCAATCAAAACCCAAGTGGTTCATTAATGTCATATATATTATTATATAAGTCTTTTGGCCGAAACTTAGATTTTTAGGACTATTATATCACTTAATAATATAATATTTGTTTTAAAAATTCAATTATGTCAATTTTGACACTATTTAGTATTTTTTTTTTGAAAGCCATAAAAACTTTATCACTTCAAATAAAATTTATTTAACCAACCCTAACATGTCATATTAACCTAAAAAATTATTTTAATTCATCATAAGTCTCAATTATATTTATTTGGATATTTATAATATCAATTATTTTAATATTTCATTAATAAGGTAATTATTGCATCATCATTGTGTCATAAATAAATTAAATTATTTAATGTCTAAAAATTATAAATAAAAAACAATTATGTAATAAATCTTTTTATCTTTAGAATTAATATTTATAGTTGAATTTATATTATGTGTAACCCTATATTAAAAATGGTTTAGTTATTAAACTTTAAATTTAACTCTTTTAACTCTTCTTTAAATAAAATAATAATAAATGTTCTAATATAATCCAAGTGGACCAAATAGGATCATATTTTATTCCTAAGGTTGTTTTTGGTCAAATTATACATATCCAATATAATTTGGGAATGTGTTAGGGTAATTATGATATCCTTTTTATCCTTAATTACCCTATTTACTTTTAACCGTGGTAAATAAAATTCAAAAGTTACTATTCACCAAAAATTATTTTCATCTTATTGAACCACATTTTACTTAATGATATTAACCGTGTCTATCATATTTTCAAAATTCAACTCACATAAGCAGTAAAATTAAGTTTTATGCAAATTTGAAAATGCTCCTAGGAGGTGGGTAAAAGATGGTAAAAGTTCGATAAAATTTTATATATCTAAACATATTATAAAATGGATCCAATGAATTATGTTCAAAATATATTGGTATTATGTATCTATTTTGACATAAAATAAATTAAAATAAAATAACTAATTATTTAAATAAAAAATTGGTTTTAAATAATAATGCAGTGTTTTTCACTATTCCATCAAAAATTGAAAGTTTTCATAAAAATACACAAAATTTAACCTAAGATAATTTTGTTATTACGAATTCGAAAATGAAGTCTATTTTACCAAATTCAAAACATATAATTTTCATTTATTAATTTAAAATTAATTCACATTGTCAAAACCAAAAAGCATGTTTTTTAAAAGTAAAAACTATCAAAAGATTGACATTTGTTTATGTCAAAATTAAATGTGAAATTACTTATAATGACCTACATTTTATTAAATGATAAAAATATAATCTAATTATACTTAAAAACCATTCAAATTCATAATTTATTACTATAAATTGTTTCAATTAAAAAAGTTGTTTCAATTAAAACATAGTATTTTTCACTATTCATCAAAATATAAAAGCTATCAGAAAGATACCAAAAATTTATCCAAAAAAAATTTTTATGTCCCTATTCTAGAGAAAAATTTAATTTCATTAAATTGAATATATAAAAGTGTCAAATATTGGTTTTAAAAAAGGTTCTCCATTAAAATGCGGTAAACTTGCATTTTTTTTGAAAAATACTTATTTTATACGAAAAAATGAATTTGTTTTTATATTATGACTAAGAAACACATAATATGGATTTTAAAATTATATAGAGTATATAAGATTAAAAATACAGTTAATACTATTAATAACCACGTTTTGAACGGCTAGTTTGGTAAGTTGTGGTACGCTAGAACTCGGTGTTGCGTGTAGTGCAAGCTATTGAATTACTTTAACGAGACAACGTAATAGGAATTATTGGGGTGTTATAGGGTTGTTACCCCCCCCCCCCCACCCCACCCTTTTTACCCACTCAAGAAGTGTTTCTTATATCTATAGAATTAGTTCCCCATTTTCTATGATCTAACATGAGGAATAGATCCTCTTTTATGGGTCATTAACCTCTAGACTATGAAATTCCAGGTGAGGTATGAGTCCCCCACAGTGAATCTAATTAGGTTGTGTTGGTCTATTGGAATTGGGACAACACTATCACTTGGAGTTGTAGATAGACACGTCATCAATAGATGGCTATGAAGATTGATATATTTCTCTCTCTCTCTTCTCTTGGGTTTCTTTTATGATCATATCTGGTTTTGAGTTTCTTATCCATTTTTTCTTGTGGTTTGAACTGACTATTTATTTATATTGTTTCCCTTTGGTTTTTAGGGTGTCCTACCGAGTATGTATATATTCATCCCTATATTTTATTTTCCCACATTTGTTGTGTTTTATAAAAATGATAGGTAGTTTGATGGAGACTTTGGTAGTCCTATTGTTGGAATATTTTAACGATATTGGTTGATGGAGAGCTCTGGTGGTGGATTGTTTTAGTGTTTTTGAGTGGGAATCTTCCTCTTCATCTTCTGTTAGGTTGGGACTCCCTTTATTTTTAGTTGGGTGTGTATTTTTACCCTTCATAATTTATGTGTATTTATATTTTTTTAATTTTTTTATTCTTATAGGTTGTTACATTCATATTTTTTTATCTTAGGATGGTATAGTTTTATACATTCTATATGGTTGTGATGTACTTGAGGTGTGCATGTGTATAGGTTCATTAGGATAAGGCCTCCCATTTGTGTGATATACATACTCGATGCTATATTTCATCCCTTAATCTATAATATGTGATCTTAGGGTATCATACTTAGCTTACTATGAATCCATGAGGGGCTCTAGTGGTTTGGTTCATCAAAAGGGTTGTATCAGAGTAGGTGATAGGCCCATGGGGTGTTGTTAATTCCCTACTCGTCTAATCAAAAAAATTAAAAACTCAAAATATCCTAATCAATAAATTAAAATATTGTATTGGTAAGTTCAAGGTAGATCCTATAGAGTCAATAAAATACTTTTATTAGGTTTTAAAAATAATTTATTTTATTAAATTGATGAAAGTGATGAATAAAAGATGGGTTTGATTTATTTTAAGAAAATGAAAGACGAAAGTAAAGAAGATTGATTGGTTTGAAATTAGATTTGAAAATATTCCTAGGGTTTTGTAGTTCTAGGGTATGGGTGAAATTTTATTTTATAAAATAATTTGATTAATCCATGATTGGTGTTGGAGTCGATACGAGGGAGATCCAATAGTCATGGTATCCCCTACTTGACGTGGAAATCCTATATTTCCCTTGGTCTGATAATTTAGGGTTTTTCTAAATCAAGTTTGTTTTAATACTATATTTAAACTCAATTTCCTTAAATTTGAAAATGGTCATGCCTTCTTTAGGGTTTATAGTTGAATAATTTTAAAGTTACTTTCAGATTAAAATACTAATATTCATGATAAAAGTAAAAGAAAGGGATTTTAATTTGATTGGAGATGTCACGAAAAACCAAATACATGAATGAAGGAAAAAAATCAACCCAACTACACCTTCCCCCTTATATTAAATAACCCTATCATAAGGAGGTTTTAACCCCTTATCCTAGTTATTATATAATAAGATGGAACGAAATAAAAAAGAATGCATAATGAAAATAGAGATGAAATTGGGGGGCACCTTGCATAGCGCAGCTTCTCACTCTAAGATTTGGTCTCTGGGAATCTTCTTCATAATAGCAGGTTGCACCTCAATTTATAGAGTCTAGATGGGCTTGTGTGGCATTGAATATAATTAAATATTGTTCAAAAAGTGGTCATGGGTGGGTCCCAAATTTTAAAATAGGTCAAAAATTGAATATACATTGAATCTATCCTTTTTTATACTGCCCTGACTTTTTACATGTTGTATAGTGATTACACCACATTTAAATCGCACACCATGTATAAAAAAATCAGGAAATGTAGAATTTATAGGAATCATCACTTGTTTCATAATGTGACATACATGTGTGATGTCATAAAACATATCTACTACACTTTTATCAGCTTTCCTCTACTTCATGACATGTCTCTTTTTCACTACTTGCATAGGTTCACAATGTGTAATGATTACATGATGTGTAAAGTCAATTTTATACACTTGAATCCTCGTTTTTTCTTGATTTTTTAGTTATGTTATTTTAAATTCCTCCATGATCATCATATTTTATAGAAATCCTTCTTTTGATGGAATTCATTGTCATTTTAGTTCCTTTTTCTCATCTCCCAACACTTATATCATCCTGAAAAATATAAAGAATACATCAGGAGTATAAGCATGTATTAAAAATTAAATCATTTGAATCAATTAATTTTATTATAAAATATATATATAATAAATTCACTTATCAGTGGGTGTGTCCTATAGATAGTGTTTGGAGTTAAATTTGATATGAGGATTGGATTGGGAACTTAGGGAAGCAGTGTTAAAGATTATTGAGTTAAATTTTTTTACAAGTAAACTAATGATAGTACAATGGACAATGTGTCCATGAAATATGAATTTGATAACATATTTGTTGAGTCAAAATGCTAAGACACCAGTTACAGTGAAACCAATGGTGCATGCATCATATGGGAATGGGTATTTGACTTCCATTTCCTTCCTAAGTCAGCTCCCCGTATATTCTCATCTAATCGTGGTACATCTTGATAAATTTTAGGATGTCACCATGTCAATAACCAACTTGGATTTTGATATATATTCATGATGACAACCAACTGAGTGATGAAGCTTTAGTAAAGGGCCATGTTCATGAGGTGTTCCCTCTAGGTGTCATAGATAAGTGCTTCAACCCATTGAGTGATTCATGGACCTATCTCTAGTATTTTAGGATAATATTTGTCTTCATGTTGAGAAGTTAAATATTTTAGTGGGACTAAATGATATCCATGCATGTTGATCACATTGTGTGAGTTTCAATGGAAGATACCACTCAAGTTTCACAATGATTCAGGGCCTCAGGAAGTAGAAAATTGGTTGTAGTCTATAGTATGAGTATTATGAAATGTGTAGACCCTAGCTAGTAAAATGTTTTCACTCATGAATAGTATTCTTCATGGATTAATAGGTCATTGGTGCATCTTGTTCAACCAAACCCATGTTAATCCAACACTCTCATGGATGTAGTTTCAGCACTTATTCTATAATGAGTACCATCCTTTGACTTTTCTCTTTGTGCAAATTCAGGATCTTCTAGAGTTTCAATATGATGATATTACTATTGTGTATCATGCATCAAGTTTTAATAACCTCACACATTACTCTCATGATATGTTGAATTATGGATACTTTTAGTCATGTAAGTTTGAGAAGGGACTCTATAGGATAATCTGAGCTAGTGTGGTCCCACTATGCATTCCCACATATATTGGGGTTCTAGAGTGGGTCATGGTGATAGATAGTTTCTTATAAGAGGATCTTCGAGTGCTTCGAGCTGTTTGTGGACATCATGGATTAGATTCATCTATTATATCCATAAAGTGTTAGACTTCAAGATCTTTGTATAGTATGTCTTCATACAGGCATACTCAGTCTCAAGGTTCAGTAGTGTATAGATCCCGCCACGGATCTGGTTAGCTAAGAGGTGGGTGGAATTATGCTAATGAACATAGGGGTCACTTGTAAAATGATTCATTGATCATATGTGCTTTAGAGGGTGGTCAAATAATGTATGAACTTAGATAGAAAATGAAGTGTTGAAATCAGGGATCTATAGTAGTGGTCAAGGTAGCCCCCGAGGAAGTGATGTTGACAGAGGGTCCGGTATATCCCTAATAGGAGGAGCTATAGGGGGAGTAATACATTATAAAATACTTCAACCACCACCCATGTTTGTTCCAAACCACCCTAAGAGGGCTGGTGGTCTAGGGCGTGGTCAATTTCAAGCTATGGGGGGATGTGATCATGCTTCACATGAGATGATTTGTGGTTTGATCTGTATATTTTCAACTTTATCACCAATACCTATTAACACATGTGTGAGTAATTATTTCATTGACTTATCCCTTATTTTAGAAAGTGATATTCCAATATAGATTTTATCCCTTCAATTGTATCTATAGATTATTACAATAAGTTTTTCCACTATTTCATACATCTAACAACAGTGTGAGTTAGTTCTTGGTGGAGAGAGATTCACATGGGAATTCCTAGTAGTTGTAATGAAGTTGTAAGATATCATTATAGGTATACAATGGCTATCCGTGGTATATTCCCATATATAATATCACCGTAATAGATTTAGGTTCCTACAAGGGAATGAGATGAGATTATTCTTCAATAGAAAGAAGGATCTACTAGAAGAATGAGTGGGGATTATAATAAAAAAGCATAAAATTATATCCCATTAGTTGATGAGTTTAGTCCTTGGTGTATTAGGATCTTCGGACACCTGAATTCCAGTGGTAGTGTAATAATACAAGAATTAATTCTCTAAATATACTTTGGGATTGCCATTATATCAAGAGATCAACTTCAATATTGAATTTCACCCTAGGTCTAGTCTAATATATTCTACAATGTATCAGATAGCCCCTATTGAGATTTGGGTGAAAAGGTTGTATTTGTAGAACCTTTTGGAGAATGGATTCATCAAACCCAGTGTGTCCCCCTAGGTGGCTCTAGTGTTTTTCACCAAAAATGCAGAAAATATCTTAAGGTTCTGCATTGATTATCTTCAGTTGAACCGAGTGATGATCAATAAAAAGTACTCTTGACCAAGGATCAATGAATTATTCTACTAGATTAAGGGAATGAGACGGTTCTCAAAGATTGATCTCAGGTCCTACTACCTCTAATTGTGGGTCCATAAGGAGGACATTCTGAATATGGCACTCTATATCTCTATATGAACTATGAGTTCTTGGTGATTCCCTTTGGTTTTATGAATGTCTCAACTATCTTCATAGGACTTATAAACTGGATATTCTAGACTTTCATAGACTATTTTATGGTTATATTTATCAATGAAATCCTAATATATTCTATATCTAAGGAAAAAAACATAGGGTATTTGAGTATGGCCCTAGACTTACTTAGGGAGAACCATTTATACATTAAACTCTCAAAATTTTATATTTTGATTAGATATGTTAACATTATAGGGAATTTCATCTCAGAACATAGGTTATTTATGGGCCTAGAAAAGATAAATTTAATGATAGCTTGGGACACACTTGACTTGAAGATAAATTCTTAGTTGCATAGTTTTCTTGGTTTTTATGGGTACTATCAGAGGTTTGTGGAAGGTTTTTCTAGAATTTCATCCCTTTTGACTACCTTTAGATGAAAAGGGAAGTTTTTTACATGGACCAAACAATGTCAGAAATCCTTTGATGAGATGAGGTAAAGGTTTACTAGTGCTCTTATTTTTAGACTACTATAAGAGGTTGTTGAGTACATGATGTTTTATAATGCCTCTAGAGATGAGATCGGTTATGTATTAATGTGGAGGTAAACTATGGTTGCTTATGAGTCTAGGAAGTTAAGGAACCATGAGAAGAGATACAAGACCCATGACTTGGAGTTATCAATAGTAGTTCTCTCCTTGAATATTTAGAGGGGTTATCTTCTAGATGAGTGATTTTTAATTCATTCAAACCATCATAGTCTTAGGTATATATTTTCCTAGAGGTACTACAACCTAAGACAGAGGTGTTGTCTAGAGTTCCTATAGAACTATGAATTCAAGATATTCTACACTCTATGGAATGGAAACATGGTTTTATATTCCCTTTTTATGAAATATCATTCTTGTTTGGTGTAAGAGGCACTAGAGTAGTTAGAATCTTTACATCTAACCCTGATGGAGATGATAGAAGTGGATTATCTCTAGTTAATTTTAGTGAATTCACTGCATCTTCAACATGTGAGGGAGACTTGGTTTAGAGACATCAATTATAAAGTAATGTTCCACTAGATATACTTAGCAGATAGACCAAATGGGTTTTCTTGAAGTGGAGAGAAAATCATCCTTTTCCCAAGTACATTTAGTAGTTCTGGTCACGTTACATGATGAGGTGCTAAGGGAGTTTCATATCTCCCCCTTAGCAGTATATCCTAGAGTGTTAAAGATGTATGAGTGCCTTTATAGGTAGTTTTTTTGGTAAATCATGAAGAAAAGTGTTACTAAGATTCTTTATTTATGCCTCGCCTATTAAAAGGTAAAGGTAGATCATCAGGTTCCAATAGATTTGACTCAACCTCTTTATATCTTATAGTGGAAGTGATATTGTATATCGATGGATTTTTTTTATGGGAATTCCATAGATAATGAGAGGACACTATGTTATCTCAGTGATTGTTATCTACTTACCAATTCATCTCACTTCCTTTCTAGATAAGAGAAGAGTTTGGTGTAGATTTTTGGGTGCTTATACATGTGGAATATTTCTTAGCTTCATGGAGTACCCTTAATAATTATATCCAACCATGATAAGTTTACATCATGGTTTTGAAGAGGTTTAAAGGAGGTATTTAGGACTCAATTATATATGAGCACGGTGTTCAACCCTAAAAAAATATCCAAACTGAATAAACCCTTCAAGTTTTGAAGAATATTCTAAGATCCTTCAAATTAGAATTTGTTCAAAGATAATATGATTACTTATCATTAGTGGATTTCTTGTTCAATAACAGTTACCACTCCACTATCAACATGGAAACATTTGAGACTCTATACAGAAGACCCTATAGGTCACACTTATACTAGACTGAAATAGTTGATCCATCGCTTATTGGACTAATGATAGTGTGGTTGATGATGGGGAAAGTTCAATAGAACTGAGTGGGAATTAAGACCACTCATAGTTGATAAAAATATTAAATAGACTGACATTATATTCCCTTAGAGTTTGAATAGGATGACCATGTGTTTCTGAGTGTCTCTCCATGATAAGGTTTGTAGAGATTTGGACATATTTTATAATATATTACATATGTCACATCTAAGGATATATGTTTATGAATCATTTCACATGATTTACTAGGGTGATTGGGATGTTCAGGATAGAGCCACCTTTTCAAATTACCCAGTGACCATCAAAAATTGACATGAGATGATCTTTTGTGGGAATACCATTCCACTAGTGTGAGTTATTTGGTAGCATGGGAACCTCCAGTAGAGCTCATGAAAGCATGATATCCTGGTGTGTACTTAGTACCCTCACCTTTTTGAGTAGTAACTACTTTTTAAGATAAAAATCTTTAAAGGTGGGGAGAACGTGATGACTCTAATTTTCATATTTGGACCCTTTAGAAATTTATATATATTATTTTGTATTTTACTTCATAGTTGATGTGATGTTATGCATTTCATAGGTCCTAGAATAGATATATTAAAAAATAATAAATATATTAAACTGTTTGTGCAAATATTTTTTGGAATAATGGGTTTTATCTTGAAAAGGGTTTCAGATTATGAAACTGAGACTACCATTATATCTATAACGCATGTTTTTTCTAGGGTGTGACATAAGTATCATTCACATCAAGTCCCACAATGTTTTTTAGACATGGGATAATAATAGAGATAAAGTGAATAATTAAATAATTGAGTGATTAATTAATTTATTCACTATATTCAAATTATATGACCTATCAACCACACAATTTAATACCTTTTTTGGAAATTATTCAAGGTTGACTATATAAAACTATGATATTATAGTAGTTTCATCATGGGAGGATTTATTAGATCGGGATTGAGATACCATGGGATCAATTAAAGAATCAACAAGGATTTTCAACAGTAGTGATGTGAATCTATTTTTCATCAATGATCGACCCAATGAGAGGTATGGATCATTATTTGTAGATTCTTGCCTTATTATTTTTTATTTCAAACAAGGATTAATTATATTCTTTGAATTACTATTTATTCTTGGATCTTAGCATGGAATTATTGATTTATTTATTTTAATTTAGTGTTGTAATTGTTCATTGGCACTAAAATCCCTTTTCAACTTTTGGTTTCCATGTTTTTTATTAGTGGTTATGTTTTCAATGGATATAGATGATCTCATTTTTTAATCATTCCTTTCTCCATTTTTTCTTCACATGTTCATCATTAGTGTGTAGTAGGTCGAACATTCAACTATTGGTCCATTTCAAGATGCGATAAAACCTAAAATCCAGGTTGGTTTATGTGATCAATGATTAAAATAATGATTTTTGTAAGAGAATAGGATTGATGGTATATCATGGATAGGAAATTGAGGACTGAACCCTTATAAAGTAATGAAAATAATGATAGGATTCATGTGGGTTGATAGGAATCCCGATTTCTGGCCACTGGTACTTAGAAATCAATGAATAGAGTGGTTTTCTTTGAGTTTATGGTAATAGAAAAAGATCTTGGTGTGATTGATGAAAAAATTAGAAGATCATCAATGCTTCAAGAATAAAATTTGAATTTCTGAGAAATTTATAACTATAAGTCATGTGTTTCAGAATAGAATACACCTTGTAGTCTAATTTTTTTGATGTCAAGTATTTCAGACCATGTAAAATATCACACTGCTATGTGGTGGTCCCACATACCATGTGACTCAATACAAGTAGTTGATCCATGTAAATGAAATACACACCTAGGACCCTGGGAGGTCCCACGTGCCATTTCTTTTAGACCGCACACTATGTACATGGGTTTTCACATTCCATGTTGATCTTTAAGATACGGTTAGATCTTAACTTGGGAGTACACCTCATGTACCCCAAAGTACATGTCATATCCTTTTTACAATGATCTAACTATCATATATCCTTCTTAAGTACTCAGAATTGGATCTACAAGTATCTCTTCTAGAGTACATTTCCATATAGAATGTGATGGTGGCCTTTTTTTGAAATCAAAGATACAATGTGAGGTGGACCAAATGGATCTCTGATTTAATCCCATTTTGATGAAGTTGATAAAAGAGTGTGATCATTAAAGTGACATCAAGGTGGGTACCCCCTGTTGACATGTATATGTCAAGGCATGGGTCTACAAATTTCTTGGTATATATAAGGTTGGTACCCCCCCCCCCAAATACCCACTCATACTATGGGTCTTCTATCTAAGGATTTGGTTCCCCCTCATTTATGATCTTAGAGAATGTGTGGGTTCTTTATGAGGATTCAGTATCCCCTCGACCATGATTTTACATCAACAATGTGTGATCCCCCATAGAATATCTAATGAGGTTACATTTGGATATTGGAATCAGGATTGCACTAGAATTTAGAGTTGCAGACATACTCATCATCCTTAGCTAGTTGCAAAGATAATGAGATTACTCTCTCTCTTTTAAACTCGGTTTATTTTATGATCATTTCTGTTATTGGGTCTATTATCCCCTTTTTGTATTGTGGGTTAAGCTTACTATTTATTTCTACTAAATCCCTTTGGATTTTAAGGAATCCTGCTAGGTATTTATATACTCACCTATGCATGGGATTTTCCCACACATTTCATGTTTTATAAAGCTTTAAGGTACTTAATGGTGACTTTGTTGGTCCTGGTGTTGATGGATCTTAGTGATAATAGGTGATATAGAGCTTAGACGGTGGTTAGTTTTGATGTTTTTGATTAGGATTCTTCCTCCTCATATGTTTTTAGGTTTGAGTTCCCTTTATTTCTATTTTGGAATTTATTTTCCCCTTAATACTTAGGGTGTATTTTTTTGTTTCACATTGGTTATTCTTAGTGGTTGTTACATGCATATGTTTCCTCTTAGGTTAGTGCAACTTTATCTATCATACATGGTTGTGATGTACTCATATGTGTGTGTGTGTGTGTACAGGTTCATTGGGATAATTCATATCATTTGTGTGATATGCCTACTCGATGCTAGTCACCAGCACCTATCCTATAGGATATATAATTGGGGTATCAAATTTAGCATATCTTTGGTCTATGAGGGGCCCTTGTGGGTCAGGTATGGAAATGAGTAGGTAATAAAATGATGATTCATCATCATGGAGTGAGTCATAAGATGGAGGTACCTCTCGAAATCACAAAACCATTGTTTCTCAAGTTATAAAGTATCAAGACACATCAAGAGATGATGAAAAGAAATAATAAAGCTACATTGGGTACATGTTGAGATCTGAAAAGGAAGCATGTCATGAGAAAAAAACACAAATATCAATAAAAGAGGCATGACACTATAAAAAAGGGAGAAGAAACGAAGATGATAAGAAGAATTTCATCATTTTGGAAATTAAGGTTCTCAAGATAATGATTAAGGAAAAATATAAGATGCTTAAGGACTCTAAAATAAAGCTTACTACAAAAGAAGAAGAATTGGGTGAGTCACAGCCTGAGTATCTTAAATCTGAAAACACCTTAAAGATAAAGAGATAAGACTGTGATAAATTTTTTGAGGTTCAGACTAAATCATCCAAAAATACTGAGAAGATTAATCCCTAGAATTAGGTAATGATTATTTTTTATTATTCTAGTCATACTAAATTTTTTCATCTTGTAGTATAGATTATACTATCCAAACTATAAGATTTTGGGATGAATAAATATAAGAAAATCTAACTCTTATTTTTATAAGAACTATAAATGGTTTGGGAGAACAATTCTCTATGAGACAAAAGTAAAACATAGGCTGTAAAGTTCTAGGTTAGTAAACAATTTTTCACTAACAATTCAACCAAAATCATGGAAGAAGTAATTTTAGAGGACATTATTGGTGTTTTAGAGTATTTTGGCACAAATCCTATAGTTCCTATTATAACATTTCATTTAAAAGTAACTAGAATAAATCAAGGGGAAGTATTTTATTAAATAGAATAAGAATTTATATGAAAAGAAGAAACAATATTAGGATACATAAGTATGAAGTTGAAAGATCAAAAAATATTTTTACCCAAAATAAATTTCATTTTATAAAAGAAATATATGGGATATATGACCAAAAAGGTTACTATGTTGAAGAATTTATGAAAACACTTCCAGGTCAGACACTACAAGATTCTGAAGTGATGAAAAATCAAAGGAGAGAAATGAAAATTTATCATCCTAGTCAAAAAGGATCCCATCAAAAGTGAAATATAAATAAATCACAACAAATCACATGTACTAATGGAATACATGAGAGTTTGAAAGAAGGAACTGATATAATATCCCATAACATAATCAACCCATAATTATAAGATTTATAACAAGGGTTACACTTTCTTTCATTCTCATGATATTTTATGTTTAGAGTTTTATAGAATTAGGAAAAACTCTTACATATCAAACCCATATATTATAAAGTGAACACTTCCACTTAATTACCATTTTTTCTAAAAACCAGTATCCTTAAATTTAAAATTCTATTTTATTAGAGTTAATTTTTATTCATTTGAAAATGAGCCACCATAGTAGAAAGATAAACCAATCTACAGTTCCTACTAATTCTAAGATCCTATGAAAATCATTTGAAAACATGGGATGGGAACAAAAATATTAATAAGGGATATAAAAACTATATAAATCCATTAGTCCATCGAAAAGAATTAAAATGCATGAATATTTTTATCTTTTACACAATAAAAATTTGAACACATAAATAAAAAATTTCCACATATAAAAAATCAACATTTTCTCAAAGAAATCCTTTGAAACCCATTAGAAAATATAGTAAAACCATAAAGGGGTCATGAGAAACATAAGAAATCATAAAAACTTTCTTTTAAAAGTGATCCTTTCACCTTTATAAGTTCATAAAATTTTCTTTCCACCTCAAATAAAAAAATCCATAAAACCATCTATATATATAAAATAGGTATCTTGAAGCATCATATTCATAAATCATGTTCACTTTTGTTTAATCCATATCGTAATAATTGAATCTCGGTTACTTCCATACGTTGTCTCCCTCATTTTTGTCTTCAAAGACTAAATCATTACTCAATGAGATATATCATGATCACTAATCATCATGAGCTGTATAGATCTCACTCATCATCATCTATAATTCCCAAGTACTATATTATGAAAAAAAAATTGTATTCATTCACTTATTATCATAAAACTCTTGAAAACTCATTTTATCCTATAAAAAATGAATTTTCCATTTTCCAATAAAAATTCAAAGAAATATATCTTTCTTTTGTAAAATATTTTTAATGAACATTTCCCAGAATAATGGGAATAAGATATTCTTTTAAAAACAATGAAATCTTATAGAGGAATATTTATAATGAATAAATTACATGATAATGAGAAATTTTATTCATATCATATACTTTAAAAACATTATTTTCACACTGTCATGACCTATCCCCCAAGGCCCATGTCGTGACTACCCCAAGACCGTCTTCCATAGGACAGGGGCTGGTGACTACCACCGTGTAGGCGTATCCCAAAAAGGGAAGGCATTTTCTTTAAAACCTATACACACACACAAAGATCAAACTACAGAAAGTAAACACAAAGTAAACCACAATTTTCACTGAGACAAATATTGAGAATACAGTACAAAATTAAAGTACAAAGGGTTCAGAATACAAGCCGAAAACCATAAAGGAAAGTACAACTACCACGGTCCATCCACTCGAGACCCCACCTAAAGGGTAGGTGAATAGTAGCTTCCTGTAGACATAGAAGTATGTTTGTAAATCCTGTCTCACTACGCAGCACCTGATCCTGGACCACCAAGGTCTCCGTCGAAGAGTCTATCATCTACATGGCACACAACACATGTGAGTGAAGCCTATTTAGGGGTTAGTAACACAATACTCAGTAGGGACCCAAAAC
Organism: Viscum album; assembly: GCA_963277665.1. Taxonomy (NCBI): domain Eukaryota; kingdom Viridiplantae; phylum Streptophyta; class Magnoliopsida; order Santalales; family Viscaceae; genus Viscum; species Viscum album. The sequence goes on along the minus strand of CAUJRU010000472.1, from coordinate 92,515 downwards.
CACAATGTAAAGGCCAAAAATCAAGACCACAAAATAAAACCACAAAGCAAAGATAGGTCACACCAGGTATAACTCAAAGTATATAAAGTATAATTATCATTCATAAGGTTGAACATTCTTACTATTATGGGATTCATCATCTAGGCCTTCTCATCACCTGGTCCAGCTAGATCACTGATAACCGCTCATCTCTAGGGCCAATTAGATCACTTAGACCCACTCATCTTTGTGCCAACTGGATCACTTAGACCCAGTCATCTCTAGGTCTGCTAGATCACTAAGACTCGCTCATCTCTTGGGCCAGCTGGATCACTTAGACTCGCTTGTCTCTAGGCCAACTAGATCAGTAATACCCACTCAACTCTTGGGCTAGCTATATCACTTAGACCCACTCGTCTCTGGGCCAGTTGGATCACTAAGACACACTTCTCTCTAGACCAGCTAGATCACTAAGACTCGCTTATCTCTTTTCTAGCTAGATCAATAAGACCCAGTCTTCATATCCTTCATGTCACAACTAGCTGTAGGATTTCTGCTCATAGTGCACTTGATTCTGAGAGAATCTACCTCTCAAGAAATCAGTCGCATCTCAATTGACATGAAATATCACTTAGAGTATTCCCAAAGGACCCTCTCATCAAAAGGGTCCCAACTCCACAGACGATGCATCAATCGGATGCCCATTCTTAAATATATTATTGTTTTAGTAAACAGGGGCTCCTTATGTCTGGGCTTGGTCCGACCTAGTCAGACTGACCCGAACAACCCAGCCCAGGGGTCCCACATGACCTGGCCTGGTTCGGCCGACCCAACCCGACCCGATGGGGTCTGGGCTAGGCTGGTCCAGCCTGGCCGCTGGGCCAGACCCATTGGGCCTTGTTGGACCCGGCCAGGTTCGGTCATGGGTCCAGCCAGCCAGGTCGCCCAGTGACCCGGTCTGCATTTTTCACCCCGGTCCAACTTGCTTGAACCAGTTTATTTCCATATAGGCTACACAGCAGCCCGATTTCCAATCTAGACCAGCCCACATCAACTGTCCAGCTCTTCTCAAGCTCAGGGCGCCCCGCGGCCCGATTTACTACACTAGACCGGTTTACTACACTATCCCATCCCGCATCGGTGTTCCAACTTGGGTATATACCAGACTTCATGCTAGCATCAGGTTCACACCACACACAGTTGAGGTCGGCCGCCTCCCACCACATGCAGTCCCCGTAGGACCGCGTGCAAACGCACACCGCAGAATTCCCCACGAGCCTCTCCCCTCCGCACACGGTGCCCGACTGGCACCACTCCACTGCACCATCACGGCCCCTGCTGGCTGTGGCCCCCACTGGTCACGGCCTCTGCCGCCGGGGTGCGCCACCTCCTGCCTATCACCAGCCTTGTTGTCGGCAGCTCCTACTGTCATTGCGACCTAGGTGTCATGGTCTTGTGCCGCCGTTGTGGTTGGGTGCTGAAGCCTTGTGCCACAGCCTCTCACAGATGTCACGGCCCGCCAGGCCACAGCCCCTCTCGCCTGGTGTCCCGGGTCGGTGTTTCGCTAACCATTTTTCTATGAAGAACAGGAAGAATGCAAGAAGGTAAGAGGGGAAGGAGTCTCACATAAGAACACCCAAAGAATGATTTGGGTCTTTCTTTGTGTTGACCTGGATGCAGTCTTATTAGAAGGATCATGAAGAACCAAAATACAGCAGAATAATCACTAAGATAAATATCCTCTTTATCCCACATCATTAACCATCTCTCATGAACGATCGATCCATGGGTTAACTTGTTCATGATTTAACCAGTGTCCGGTCTTTAAAAGAGAGAACAAAGAAAAGTAATTCACACAGAAAAGAATCAAACCCCTACCTAGGAAAGGATTATTGGTCGGGGAAGAATGGGATCACAAGCCTCCATTCTTCATTCTTGATTTTCATCCCACTATTGCTATCAATTCTTCTAAGGGTGGAAGAAATTGTGTTCATAATTCATCATCACCACCCACCAAAGCTTCAGAGCAATCTCAAGATTGTGCGAACAATCCTGCATTTCTTGTTAGGTTATTAATTGAAAAAACGTGAATTGGGGTTTCTATAGTGTTTCATTACAGCATCGCTACGCAGACACATTAATGGGATTTATCATCACCTCTTCGCTTCATAACGAAGAAGAAAATCTCAAAAAATCACTTTTTAAGTTATTTTATTTTTCTCTTTAAAAATCCGAAAATTAACTTTTTCCCTCGACTCGCACCGGTCGAGGTTAAGTCTTGATTAAGGAAAAATTTCATTACGAACTCAACGGTGGAATCAGATTTTTAATCCAAGTTACCATTTGTGAGTAATGAGGATTTGAAAAAAAATTATTTAAATTATTTTATTTATGGTTACGTCCCAAAAACCAACTTTCACAGTCGACCCGCGCTTACTGATGTTAGGCTTATCCTAATTGAATCATACCTTCACGAACTTAATGGTACTATTGGATTTCCAATCTGAGTTACCATTTATGAGTTATAAGTATTTTAAAATAAAATAACTTTATTTAATTATTTTATTTACAGCCAAAAACTACTTTCCACTATTGACCCACAACGACCAATACTAGGATCTTCCTAAGGAAATAATAACCTCACAAGCTCAACGGTGGTCTCATATTTTCAATCTGAGTCACTATTCATGATTTATAAAAATTTGAAAAATAAAATAATTTTATTTAATTACTTTATTTACAGTTATGCCATTTTTTAGTTTTCTCACTAGAGGCTCATGTCGAGTAAACTTAATTGAATTCTAGGGTAAAACTGCCATCCTAAATGTAATTGTACCCTCAAATTTCTAATCTGGTAATCCATTTAAGAGTTATTCCACTTTTTCAGGAAAGCTGCTCATGCGTGCTATTTAAAACTTAACATTTTTTGACATATCATTTCAGGAACTCTAGACCTTTGAATCGCATGTCGTCTCAGTGCCTGGTTTCAAAATAATCCCATTTAATTTTCAAAAAAAAATTATGTAATTCTAGGGTATTACACATGCTTTTTGTAAAGAAAGTCAAAAAATAATTATTCAAAAAAAATTAAATATGTTCCTTTTAAAACCTATGAAAATAATTCTAGAATAAGTTGAAATTGAATTTTAATGATATTTTAAGTATAAATAAGAACATTCTTAAAAAAATGAATAATATGGATATGAAGGAAAATTAATTTAAAATGAGAACTTTAAAATGAGGTTTTAAAGAAAAATATCTTACCACATTGGTAACTTCTAAATCAAAAGTACATTAAAAAGAGATATTGAAATGGATTTATAAAAATATTTAATTTTCAATAAATAATTATAAAATACATCCATATGTCATTGAATACATCACAAAAAATAAAACATGTCATGAAAATGGAATAAGTATCAAAGAAAGGAAATTATGATGAGAAATCCATTACAAAGATTGTAACATTTGAAATAGGAATCAATAAATGAAAAGATTATGTGGAACAGTTTTAAATCTATATAAAAAAATTATTAATACAACATAAATAATTATATATTATAATAAAAATAATATCTTCATAACATATTAAATGAATAAGTTATATAACCTAATGAAATGAAACTGAGTTAAAAATCCCCTTACCTCAAGTCTGAACCACCACGTATGTTCTTTAAATTCTATATAATAAACTTATATTAATTATTTACTTGTTTAAAAATATTTTTAATGCTTATTCCATTATCATAATCCCTTATATTTTATTTATTACTATGCCTTATATAGTTACTAAATTAGTTAAGTTCATGTCGAATGTTTTGAGGATGCTCGATTAATAATCCCAAAACAAATTTGGTATGTTGACCATGGTCAAAGGGATAATTATTTCATCATATAGAGGATATTAATCCTGAAATAATTATCATTTTATACATTAAATAAAATTTTATAACCATCCATTAAGTCAGTCATGAAAAATAAAAAACAATTTTTTATGGAGGCAGCAATATGCACGTACACATGAGTAAGGTTTTCATTTTTCTAAAAGATGGAAAGGAAATAAAATGAATAAAATTTTAAAATTATAGAATCGTATTTATGTTATGAGTATCATATTAATTCATTAATTTCATCCTTCTTTCCATCCATGTCATTTCATAATGAAAAATGAATCACATCACTTTGTGGAGGTGGTAGTTTGTACGTACGCATGAGCGATGTTATCAATTTGAAATAGATATAAGGGTAAGATAGATAATATTTATCTTTCCATAATCATAATAATGTAATAAATATCATAAATATTAATTAATTCCTTATTTTTAACCATCCATGTGAGATTGTGATTAAAAACGAAACACATCTCTTTTTGGAGGTGGTACTCCACACATATGCATGAACAATGTTTTCATTTTCCATAGGATGGAAAAAGAGGAGAAAGGGGTTTTACCATAAACATAAAAAAAATTAGTAAATTTTAGAGACTAATTTTATTATATAATCATATTTATTATAGTTTTATAGTAGGTAAAATAAGAAATAAACAAGAAATAACTCGATTAAGAGTTATACCTCTTCATTGTAAAACCTCTTTTGGATTACATCTTGAGCCTTCTATGTTTGTATTTTTGAGAGAAAAAAACATATAGGGTGTGGGGGGATATTTTTTAAGGCATTTTTATAAGTATTTTGAGGGTTATAGTTCTCAAATTTTTTTAATAAGTTAGGAGAGAAGATGACCTTTTATAAGTAAGGGGTGTGGAACTCTGGTGATTATTCTTAACTTTTAAATATGATAAATTTCATACTCATGGTAAAGTGGAAAAAATAAATAAAATTTAGAATTTAAGGTGATAATTCTCAAAATAATCTCATTAAATAAGAATTAATATGAGAATTCATGACCTTATTGAAAAATTTTCACCTAAATAATATGTTTTACCCTTTACTTTGGGGATACAAATTTAAAATGGTTACTATTCATTATGAGCAAAAAATAAATTAATAGCATTAATAAATTAGAAAATATTGATTAAAAATATAAAATATATTTTTAAATATTCAATTTTTATAAGTGGTAGAAATTAATTTTAATATAACTATGCAAAATGCAATAAAAACAGTTTTTAGAAAAAATCATTTTTAAGCATAAAAATGAACTTATACCAAAATAAAATATAATGTTGAATACTATGTAATTAATAATAATATTTTAACCAAATTCATATTTTTCTAATTTAAAAACAAAAAAAATATATAATGGTACTTTTATATTACTTTATTTAATAAAAATTAATGATAGTTTTTCAAAAATCGGCATTTATCACTATTTACTCAAAAATCAATATTTGTAGAAAAATATCAAAAATCCACTATAATATTATTTTAACATGTTTATTTCAAAAATTATTAAAAAATTCAAACAAAATTTCTAAAATTGGAAGAAATTAATTATAATATTTTCATACAAAGTGCAATAACACCGATTTTTAAGAAAATGTGTTTTTGAAGCATAAAATGAATTTATTATCATTAATTTCATAATAACAAAAATTAAATGAATTTTAATCAATTTTATGTCATATATAATATATTAATTTTATTATAATAATTTATAAATAGTGATTAATTTAATATATTAAAATAAAAATACATTGCGCACATAAAAACCGTTTTATGAAGAATATCTCTTTTGCCATTAAAATATTATATCTTCATTTCTAACCAATTGATAATCAATGTATGATTGATTATTCATTATATTAAGGAATAAATTTATACATATATTTCATAATGTGGTTTTCACAACTAGTTTTTTATATTCAACCTTTGTTCTTGTTCGATTTTTGGATCTTGGTTTTTCTCTTGAGTTTTGGGGGTGATGAATTTAAAATTTGAGGTGGTTATTTGTTTTTTTTTTGGCTTTGTGTTTATTACTTAGTTCTTCTAGGAGTTTTTGGTGAAAAGTGAGGATTCTGGTCTTGATAAAAGATAGAACATGGTTTAAACATAGTTAGAGGAAACTCTGTGGCATGCTCCAGGAAACCGTGTGAGCCCTAGGATGTCTCTAATCAAGAACACACGACCAACACACGGTTAGGAAAATCGTGTGAAAGGAATGCACATGGTTATTCCATTTTGGATAGAACCATGTCTCACAGTTGGAACAAGCTTGGTTCATAGTTTACCAAACCATGCAGCTAAATCGTATGAGTGCCAGTGTGTCTAGTGAGAGACGCATAGTTTGGGAAACCATGCATGATGACAATGTCATTAAAAATATGAAATTACCTTTCTACCCTATCTTGATTTTTATCCCAAATTCACCTTATTCCTACCCCATTTGGTTCATACATCCCTAGGGGGATCTTCCCTTCTTCCTCATGCCTCCCACCTCCTTCCAAGGTGATTCTAAGTGGATTTATTCAAGTTTTAAGGGTTATTCTTCAAGGTAATATTCTCTCCTATTCTCCCTCTTCCTTCTTATTCCATTTTATTTTGAGTCTCTTTTCTTCCATGGTCTCTTAGACCTAGGTTTCATGTTTTTTCTTATTTTATGTTGGGTCTTTTTTATCCATAGAGTTTCTCTTGGATATTCTTGTTTCCTTGATCCTTCACAAGTTTTTTTCGGGTGTGTGTGGTTGAACGGCATGTGATTCGAGGTAGTTTTTCATTTTCACTTGTACTTTAAATTATGAATCATTGGTTTCTTACTTTTCAAACCTTACTTATATACTAAATAGTGATTTGTGATTTTTTGAATATTTTTTTATGAGAAATGAAGTGGTTATCATGATTGTTTTTAAGCATATGGCATTGTTATTTGATGTACACCAAGTGTTTAATAAAACCCCCGATTGTCTTTTGTAATTTATTTTTAGATTTTAAAGCATGGTTTTACTTTTAAAATGTTTTTTTTTACACCCTAAATGGTGTTTCTGATTTACCAAATGGATTTTGAAATGTTTTTGGGCTTAGAAGTGGTGTGTGTTTGGCTCTTGAAAATGGATTGGCATGTGATAATGATGTGTGACCCATTTGTAATCTTGATGAAAGTGGTTTTGATTTGAAAATGTGGTGTGAGTGCCTAAAAAGGAAACTTTATAAATTCTTGTAAAATAAAAAATGGTGTGTTTTCACCTTTTTGGAAAGGTGGATTTGGTTCATTTAAAAAGGGTTTTTGAGGCTCGTTTGGAACTTTTTTAAAAATTTTGAAAATCGCTATCTTTAAAACACTCCTTGGATAATTATCTTGCCTTTTCTATATTGAATGTATGGAATTTCATTGCTTCCAAATATTCATGATCCATTTATATTGAATCGATGGGATGTATTCACTATATACTCCTCGTGATCCATTTACTTTGAGCAGAATGGGAGATCCTCAGGTGGACTCCTTTGTGATATATTGGTTTTAAGGAAAGAGATTGTTCCTTGGGTGGCTTGGGGGTGATTTGTTGTGTGAGTTGCTTATATATGATATATTTTCATGTGATTGGATGCTTGGTAGGAATTTTTGGCTCACCCCACTTTACTATACTCTTGAAATGGGAATCCTGCATAGATAGATGATTTTAAGTTAATGATTGATGCACTAGCTTAGGATTATACTCTGGATAGTAGTCCATAGTTAAGAATTGGTTTGTTTTGTTTTATTACTATAGGATAGTGCCCCTAGATTGGGCCAGGTAGAGTATGATCAATCATGTGGGAATAATTTGATGTTATTGAGTGAGGCATGTATTTGAGATGAGTCAATATGTATAGTATGATCTAGACTATTCCACTGAGCTCCTATTTTATCCCATGTATCTTGGAACTTAGTTGTATATGGTAGATGACTGAGATTCTTGTTGGTTGGTTACTCATGTATTATATTTTCCATTTCCCTTATTGTATGATCATTTTTTTTATCTCTTGTGTAGTGTGTTTCTTTTGAAAATCGACGGTTGATTTTCAAAGGTTTATGGGAAATGTTTTGTAAAATGTTTTACATTCTATTCCCCCTCATTTTAAATGAAAACATTATCTTGCTCCTCAAAAATGTTAATGTATGATTCATGGAAAGAAACCTAGATTTGAATATAAAAAGGTAAATGGGTAGTGTTTTGTTTTAAAGTGGATAATACATGTGAAAATTCTAGTTTTATTTATTGTATTTTAAACCTAAAATTTAGTTTTCTTTCATTTAAAGGAAGTTCATTGGGAATAGATTTGTTTGAGCATGCATGTTGAATTTTAATACTCACGCCTATAGTTCAATCTTGTTTTTAGCCTTTTTTCAGGTTTTGGATTTGTTTTTATTTCTGTGGTCGATGGTTGGTCTTGGTATCTAATAGTGACAATATAATTCACATGTTGACGTTTTGGGTGATAGATTCAGTTGGGTTTTATTGTTCAATTTGTTGTATTTTTATATTTTGTAAAATGATGTTCAGTTTGAATATTTATTTTATATTGGGAAGATATATTTGTTTCAGTTGTTTTACTTATTTATATTGAGATAAATCATTCCCTTAGTTACTATATTGATTCTTGGAACTAGTTATCATACCGGGGGGATTAGGAATTCCTCTTTGGCCTTTCCATGGATCAGCTTAGGTAACTATTTTGGGGTCAACTGAGGTTGGTTTGTGAAAAAATGGTATTAGATCAGGCAAGTTATTTAGATGACCTAGATTTTTGAGCACCCTTTATTATTTTGAATGTTAAGGTAGATAGATTAGGACTTTTGGAGCTTGGGGTGTTGATTTTGGGTAGTTTCCAGCCAACACTTTTTGGACTAAACCTTGATTTTCCATGGGAAACCAGGTTTTGTTTGGTTTCTTTGGATATTTTGGTTTGTTTGGTGTTTGGGAAACAAAAAGGGAGTTGGGATAAAGGTATTAGTGAGCTCACAGGGCCTAGAAATCCATGTGGATCTTGGGGAATTGTTCAAGAAGAATCTTCATGATAGTGGATTGATTGGCATATGGCCGCCAACCATATGGTCAAGCCACCCATTGATACTAGTTTACCCCTTACGAGTTATTTGGGTCATCCTTGATTATAAATTTTTTTTTAACTATTGTATAGAATTTTTAAAACTATATTTAAAGTGGTAATTGTTTGGTTTTTGGGAATATGAAAAAAGAGTTTCTAGAATCATTTTGAAGAAAAAATTAGAAAATGGGTTTTTAATCAAATGATTTTTGATGGAATGAGATTTTTTGGGCTGTTGAAAATGTTTTGAAAGAGATGAATTAGGTATTTGGATGGAATCCATGGGATTTTATTTTAAACAGGATAAAATTTATTATTATGTGGATTTTGAAAATGGTTTTTGAACTTGGTGGTTAGTGATATTTTGAAAAGTTTTATGAATTTAAAAATGGGAAGTGGATTGAGAGTGTGAATACTTGGGTGGAATGTTTTGTTTTGTAAAATTTAAATGTTTTTTTACCTTTGGTATTTCTGTGGGTGCTCACATACTCGGATATGTGTGGGAAAGTGTAAAAATGAGGATAAGGGTAGATGAGTTCCCAGATTGGCATCAGTTCATGGGTTCTCAGGGTAGCATGGGAATGTGCATGTGTGAGATTACATGGAATACCATTGGGTGGTGTCCAACTGACCAAGTTTTTCTTCTTTAAAATCACTTTTAAGAGAAAATTTTATGATTTTTTGATAACTAATGTTGTGTAGTGTGACTTCTTGTGAACTAGGTATGTTTCTTATGTGTGATTCGATCATTGAAATTCTTTTTGATGAATTGGTTTTGAATGGGTTCTTGTTTTTCTTATTGTTTAGTGTTTTCCCTGACTAAAGGCTTGATGGAAATTTAAGGTGCATCTATGGGTGTTTTTTTGATATCTGACCTTATAGTAGATCAAACAAAGTATTTCCTCCTTTATTTTTGAAATTTTAAACCACCTCTCTTTTATGTTCAAGAGAATCCTCTCGAAGTGGAAGAGTAGATGCAGAAAATTGAGAGAGACTTTAGTTTCCTTGAGCTTCATGAGTATCTAAAGGTGGATTTTTATAAATTTATGCTTGAAGGTCCAGCCTAGAAGTGGTGGAAGTGAGTTTCTCAAACCAATCCTTGAGTAGATATTACTTGGGAGTTCTTCAAGGCTTCGTTCATCTGGAAGCATTTCTCCAGTGTAGTGAAGGTGAGGAAGGGAATGGAAATGTGTTGTCTTTGGTAGGGTAATCAATCAGTGTTTCAGTTCTTTAATCATTTTTTGGATCTATTTCCTTACCTTCTGGAGTTTTTTGTGGATAATTCTTTTAATGATCAATTTTTTGAGAGTATGATTCATCCTAATATACAGTCAAAGATGTCAGAGTTAGGTTTAACATATTTTATCGATGTGGTGAGGCAAGCTGCTCATGTTGATTATGTGTTATCAGGAGTTCTTGAGAAAGATAAACTTCCTCTAGCCTTTGTAAGTGGTGAAGGTAATTCCAGTAAGGATATGGGGAAGCATCCTAAAGTTTTTGGTGTTGTTCGTTGTATTAAAAGGCCTCTAGATCTTACATCTGCTTATTCTAAGTCCATAATTATGGTGTGACATCAGTGTATCAATAAATATCATAATAATTCATTGTTTTTGAGTTCTCTAAATACCAATCGTGCCTATGGATGCCTAAGACACTTGAGATGGTATTTTCATGGTTTTTCCAGGAAGCAACGTGGAACCAGTTCACAGAAGTGGGGTGATGTTCTGGGCTCGATTTAAAGTCCCTATCTATGTATGCTTCCTTATTCTAATGGTTTTATTCGCTTGTGTTTTTCGATGTTATGGTTTTCTTTAATTTGAAAAGGGGGATGTTGTATATATTTTGAGAACTCCTATTTCAATGGAAATGTGTTTTCCTTTTTAAAAATTCTATAATTTTTTCATTTTAAAAGGAGGTGTGTTATGTGGGCATCTAATTACAGTTGTTTCTTGTTCAAAGTGAAGAGGTATGATGAGTATGTATCTTCTAAACCCCTATTGTGATGGAAAGGAGTTATAATTGGGTATTATCATCTTATTTATGTGAGGTATTGGATGATTCAAGACATTAGGGATCCAGCCATATTCCACAAAGTGAAGCTTGAACATACTCTGGAATCAATGGTGTGAGGTACCTTGGTCTAGTCTTGTCTTCAGTGTTGTAATGAAGACAATATAAGATTCTCTATGATAGATTATTCACCATGGAAGGTCACATTTTGTGGTAAAAGGTGTATAAGCCTCATTTCTTCATTTAGGTCCTTGTAGGTTGAAAGTTCCTATTGGTTTTTGAGGATACATGGTTGTCTCATTTTCTTGAAATTTTACTAGTGGTTCCTTTTTAGATGTGGATCAATGTTTGGTTTTCCTTGTGTGGTTAGCCATTGTGAGTCGGTTTTGGTTTTAGCTTATTGCATGGGTTTGTGTTTCTCTCATCTATTTTTCCCCTTTTGGTGAGGGTTTTTGGTCTTTATGGAAATTTATTGGTTTGGTTTGTGTGGGTATCTTCCCAAGATGGCCCATGATGGGTTTTCTACATTGTTATGTGCTGATTAATCTAAGTTGGTCGATTCCTAAATGGTGGGGAGACCCACCATAGATCTTGTTGTGGTTTCTGCTATATTTGGTTGGTGCTATTTGATTTCAAATGGTGGGGAGTCCATTCATTCCTCTTTTGTTGATAATTTGGTTCATATTTTGATGTTGGTTGGTAAATGGGTGGATTCACTTAAAGTTATCAAAATTCGAGTTCCCCTCTATTTGGGGGAAACATTGGGCTTTTAAAGCGCACCCAACGGGATTATCTATGCTTAGTTTGTGTGGATAGTAGTTTGAGTTTTATGTTATTTATTGAGAATTGGTTTGGGTTCATTATTTTATTTATAGTAAGATGTATGAGTTTCTTTGGGTGGTGGTTGAGGTGTTCTTGGTTTGAGAGGTTGGATTATGCGGTTGTGGAAATCCTTTGTCTTTTCTCGATCAACTAGAAAATGTTGTGTCTTTTTGGGGGCTTAAGGTGTAAATGATGGGGAGAATTTTCACACCTGGGTTTTCATATTCAACCTTTATTTTGGTTCATCTTTTGGATATTGGTTTTTCTCTTCAGTTCTAGGTGTTATGGATTTAAAATTTGAGGTGGTTATTTGTTTGTTTTTGGCCCCATGTTTATTCCTTAGTTCTTGTGGGAGTTTCTAGTGAAAAGTGAGGATTTTGGGATTGATAATAGGTGGCATAAATTTTATGCATGGTTAGAAGAAACCATGAGACATGCTCCAAGAAACTGTTCAAGCCCTGGGGTGCATCTGGTCAGGGGCGCATGCCCAACACACAATCAGGAAAATTATATGAGAGGAATGTACATTGTTATGTCATTTTGTATAGAACATTGTTGCATGGTTGTCGCATATTTTACCAAAACTTGATATTGCCTAGTGTTTCTAGTGAGGGGTTCACAGTTAGTGCAAGTTTTGGTAAACCGTGCACCCTAACAATTCACAGTTCCCAAGTCATTAAAATTGTGAAATTATATTTCTACCCTCTTTGGATTTTTAACACCAAATCACCATATTCCTCCCCCATTTGGTTCATACAACCCTAGGGGTATTTTTCCTTCTTCCTCATTCCTCCCACCTCTTTACAAGGTGATTCCAAGTGGATTTTTTAAAGTTTTAATGGTGATTTTTCAAGGTAATCTTATATTGTCTTCTTCCTCTTCCTTCTTCTTCCATTTTATTTTGAGTTTATCTTCTTCCATGGTATCTTGGACCTAGGTTTCATGTTTTACCTTGGTTTATGTTATGGAATTTGTCTTTTTAGGGTTTATCTTCTATTTTCTTGCTTTCTTGAGCCTTCGTGAGGTTGTTTTGGGTGTTTATGGTTAAAGCGCATGTGATCTGAGGTAGGTTTCCCTTTTCACTTTTTCTTTAAAATTAATAATCATTGGGTTCTTGCTTTTCACACCTTTCTAATTTGATAAATAGTGATGCGTGATTTTTAGAATAATTTTTTGATGTGAAATAAATTGGTTTTCATGATTTTTTTGAAGAATATGGCATTGTTTTGTTATGTGATGCACACCAAGTGTTTGAAAAATGTCTGGTTAGATTTTATAAGTTATTTTTGACTTTTAAAAGCATGGTTTGACTTGTAAAATGTTTTTTTATGCCCTAAATGCTAGTTTGGATTTACCAAATGGATTTTGAAATGGTTTTGGGTAAAACGTTGTGTGAATTTGGCTCTTGAAAATGGATTGGCATGTAATTATGATGTGTGGCCCATTTGGAATCTTGATGAAATTGGTTTTGATTTGAAATTGTGGTGTAAGTTCCAAAAAAGGAATCATTATAAATGTTTGTAAAATAGAAAATGCTTTTTTTTAATATTTTTTTAAAGGTGTATTTGGTTATTTGAAAAAGGGTACTTGAGGCTCGTTTGGAACTTTTGTGAAATTTGTGAAAATAATTATCATGAAAATTCTCCTTGGATAATCCTATTTCATTTTCTATATTGAATGGATGGGATTTCATTATTTTGTAATCCTCATGATCCATTTGTGTTGAATATATGGGACTTCCTCATTGTGGACTCCTCGTGATCCATTTACATTGAGTGGAATGGGAGATCCTTGGGGTGGACTCTTTTGAGATCTATTGGTTTTATGGAAAGAGATTGTTCCTTAGGGTGGCTCAGGGGTGATTTTTTGTGTGATTTCCTTATATATGATATATGTACATGTTATTGGATGATCATTTGTCATTGTTGTCTCACCCCCACTTTACTATACTCTTTACATGGTAACCTCGCATAGTTAGAGGATTTTTGATGAATTATTGATGCACTAGATTAGGATTATGCTATGTCTAGTGGACCATGGTAGGGAATTTGTTTGTTTTTTTTATTTATATGGAATAATTCCCCTTGATCAGACCAATTAGGGTGCGATTGAGCATGTGTTTGGAATTTTATATCATAGGGTGAGGCAAGCCTTTTGGATGAGTCAAGATATATAGTATGTTCTAGATTATTCCACTAATCTCCTAGGTTCTCACATATCTCTTGGAACTTATTTTTCTATGGAAGATTATCGAGATACTTTTTTTTGGTTACTCATGTGGTATATTTTCCATTTCCCTTTTTGTATGATCATTTTTTTATCTCTTGTGTGGTGTGTTTATTTTCAAAATCTATGGTTGGCTTTAAAATGTTTATGGAAAATTTTTTTGAAAATTTTTTAAATTAATTCCCCCCTCCTTTTAAATGAAAAAATTATCTTGCTCCACGAAAATGTTAATGTATGATTTATAAAAATAAAATTTGATTTGAATATCAAATGGAAAATTGGATGTATTTTTTTTTTTGAAAGTGGAAAATGCATGTAAAAAGTCTATTTTTATATATTGTATTTTATACCTAAAATTGAGGTTTCTTTAATTTCAATGAAGTTTATTGAGAATAGATCTGGTCAGGCATGCCTACTGATTTTTAATACTCACACATATATTTATTTTTTGTTTTTAGACATTGGTGTAGGTTCTGACTCTGTTTTGATTGTTGTGGGTGATGGTTGGTCTTGGTATCGGAGAGTGACCCTCAAGGTCACATGGAGACATTGTGGGTGTCAGGTTCAGTTGGGTTTTGTTGTTTAGTTTGTTATATTTTAAATTTTGTAAAATGATGTTCAGTTTAGATAATTATTTTATATTGGGTTTCACTATTTTTTTCTACTATTTTACTTATTTTTATTATGAAAAATCATTCCTTTGGTTACTCTGTAGATGCCCAGCACTAGTTTCCAACCCAGGAGGATCGGGAATGCCTCTCAGGCCTTGCCATGGATCGACTCAGGTGATCGATTCAGGGTCAACCCAAGTTGCTTCATGACAGTGATTACACCAATTCATACCAACCAATTCAATGGATGGGTTATAAAGGTCATATTTTCCTGAATGGCCCTAAGGCCTTCTTTTTTTATTTATTTTTGATAACCACCCTTTCAAGGGATGAGGGGGAACCCTTACAAATCCCATAGGCTTAAGAGATTACATGAACCGTAGTCTTAAGAGACATTACATGACCTGAAGGTCTTAGGGAATTCAACTAGACTATAACTACAAGGAACTATCCCTCCCCAGGATCTGAATCATAATGGAAGCCCTCTACCTTCACATAGTAGTCTGGCTAAGCTACTCGTGCAAGCACAGGCTGGTCCCGATGGTGTTTCCATACCCTATCATTCTTCCAAATCTTTTTATTCTACTCTAGTTAGTATGCCTACTCTGAATCCTCATCTAGGGTTTCTTCTTTTCTATAGATTCTTTCTAGGGCAACTGCATTGATCATGTGGCTTAAAGGCCTTGAGGTGGACCTAAGGCCTTAAAAGTGGCCTGAAGGCCTTACTGACCTGAAGGCTGAGGTGGCTCGAAGGCCTTAAGGACTCCAATCCCAAACTGGTGGCCCAAGGTGAGTAGTTTCGGCTGCTACAGTATAGAACATTACCTGCTACATTACCCGCACAGCACTGCTACAATGCTTGCTACAGTAACCCGAAATTATGCCTCCACCTAGTTTTGAACCTCGGTCTCGTGGATGCACTTAGAGAGACCTCACCAACTAGTCTGAGGATCACGTGAAATGTTATATTTGAATAATAATATTGTAATAGTATAATGTCATTCATTTTAAGCTCGGTATTGTGTGTGGTACATGTAATCTAATATAGTATTTTTTTTAAATATTAGTGTGTTAAATTCTTCTCCATTTAAATAAATTTAATCCTCATAATTTTAATTTGATTCTCCTAAAATAAATTTTCCATAACATTGTAATAAAATCATATATAGATTTTTTCATGAACTTTAATTTATAGGTCAAGACCAGAAAACTTATTATTTCATAAAATAAAGTACCTCTATTAGACTCATACTTATAAATAAGTTTTTAAAATCATATCTTGATATTTGAGTATTACATTTCTCATAATACGTGATAAAAATTAATTTTAATATCAATTTAGATGTTTTAAGATAATATATGTACTTGATTTCATTCCACTTCATAAGTGGAATTTCATACTTAGTTTGTGATTTGGTCAGTTTCCACTTCTATATCATCTCTCACTCTAAACAATGAATATTCAAGACGAATTTTTCATTCTTAGAGAACTAAAATAAGCTTATAGTAGATCATGAGGTCTAAAAAAGTATAACGAGTTATTCCTCATATTTATTTCAATTTTCCAAAACCAAAATGGTTAACACAATATAGGATAATACCCAGAAAACCTTCATATAAATATGTAAAACATTAATCTCTAAAACATCAACAATAACACATAAGGATAAACATAGATCGTACCACAAATATATAAACTATAAAACTCTTCTAAATATGTTCGAACAAATTTGAAAATAGAAAATTATAAATATTTGAGATCATTTTGTTTTAAAATAAACATTGATTTTATCCCCAACCATCATTAATCAAAATTATTATCATATACCAAAATATAAATATAATTTAATCATATATTCTCCAAAATATACTTTTCCAAAAATAAAATGAATCATTATGACCTAAAAACTCAATAAAATTATATATGATTCCAAAAATTATCTTTAACTTTATTCCATAAATAATATCAACCACTTTGATATAAAAAATGAGCACTAGTATATATGTACCATAATCTAAAAATTTAAGTGAACTTTATCAAAGATAACATGAATCATCTATTAATTAAATCACTTATCAATTCCCAAGGTTACCAATATTATCCAACTCACTTTCTCAAAATAAACCAACCCTTTCTCCCAAAAATTATCTCATCACCCAGAACATGTTAACCTTAACGGTTATCTATCCCTCAATTATTTGTTCTTAAATAAATATTTCTAAAAATATCACCTTATCACAAAATAACTTTTCAAGGTTATTGATACCATGAAATATATGATTCCAAAAAAACTATTATAGAATAATCCATGTTTGTTTCATGATCCTCATAACTTTTAAAATATTTCATAGTATCATTAACAAAATACCACTACATCATAATTCTCGAAACCCAATATATAGACACTTGAATCTTTTAGCTTCCTTTATAAAAAATTAACAAAGATTTTTTGTCTTATTCCTTAATACTTATTCCCTATAATATCAAATTTTAATCATGTCCTAATATTCATAAATCTCAATTTAATTGTGTTTTCTACTTTTAACATTAGAAATACTATTAAAATAATCCATTCCTTTATATGTTATTCATTTTTTCTACATCTTACTATATTAAACTTTTGTTTTTATGACCTTGATAATACCCTTCTTAATATTTCACCCTATGAAATATATTTTCATAATTCCCATACTAAAAGAACTTAAAACATATTCTTTTTCCTATGAGACATTTCCCTGGGTACTTCTCTCACATTATTGACATGTAGGAAATTGAATCCTTTTTCTATCATGATATTTATCACCTAAAATTCCTTAAAACTCTATTTTAATCTTACTTAATGTGTCAAAAAACTCAAATAGGTTCAGGTTTCCAATCATAACTTGAGATAGTTGGTTAGGCATAATCACAACATTTTTTCTCTAATTTTTATTTTGATTGACTACTCATTTGAAAATCCATCGTAGTGTCCTTCACACCCATTATTAACATTATTATTTTTTATTCCTATCATTTAATAGAACCAAAATGGTTATTGTGGGTATAGAAAATCATAAAAACCCATTTTATAAATAGAATAAATACTATTACTTCTTCTACTATTTAGATCATAACCTCAAAATTTAACCTTTTCTTTGATGCTAACTATAATGTCCTATAACATAATCAAGCTGTAATTATAATATTTATAACAAGGTTTTCACTTAATTACATTTTCTTTATATTTTAGTTTTAGAGTTTTAGATAATTATGAAAAAATATTATATATAAAACTCATACATTAAAAAGTGAACACTTCCACTTAATGTCTATTTTTCCCATAAAACATGATCCTTAAATTTGAAATCCTATTTCATTAAATTATATTTTTCTTCTTTTAATAACAAGCTATTAAAATGGAAATATATACCTTTATATAGTTCCTAATTATCCTTAGATCCTATTAAAAACATTTGAAAATGTGGGATGATCACAGAAATCTTAGTAAAAAATATAAAAATAAATAAATCCCATTAATCCATTGAAAAACATAGAAACCCATGAAAATGTTTTACTTTTCCAAAATAAAAAATTTATCACATAAATAAAACATTTTCACATGTGAAAATAAAACTTTTCTTAAATAAAACCTTTGAAACCTATTATAAATCATAAAAAACCATGAATTTATCTTGAGAAGCATGATATCTCATGAAAACTTTCCTTGAAAAAAAACTTTCACCTTTAAAAGTTCATAAACTTTACATTCCTCAAGAAATCAAATGATTTCCATAAAAATCCTTAACAAGAAAGAAATAGGTATTTTGGAGCATCATATTCATAACCCTTTTTCACTCATGTTTAACCTTTATCATAATAAATGAATCCCATATACTTCCATAAAGAAAACCTTCAAGGTTATCTCCCTCATTTTCACCTTCAATGACTAAATCATTTTCCAATGCATTTGAAATTTATATTAGGCTCGCCCATCATCATGAGCTATATCAGGCTCACTTGTCATGATATATAATTACAAAGTACCATATTATGAGAAAGACATTTTTAATCTTTCAATTCTTAAAATAAACCCCTTAAAAACTCATTTTATCCCATAATAAAAAGAATTTTCCATTTTTTCATAAAACAATTAGAGAAATATCCCTTTCTTTTTGAAACTATTTTTTAAAAAAATCCTTAAGAATGGGAATGCTATATTCTTTTAAAACCCATAAAATTTTATAGAGGAATATTTATAAATAAATAAAATATACATGATGAAATGAAACTACACTCATGTAATATATGTTAAAAATCATTCTTTTTATACTTTTTGTAAAGAAAATAAAAAATAACTTTTTTGGAAAATGTTAAAGATATTCCTTATAAAAACTTTTAAAAAAAAGTAAATAGAAGTTGAAATTTAATTTTAACAATTTTTTTAATTATAAATAATATTATTATTAGAAAAATTTTAAGAACATGGATATGGAGGGAAAATATTTTAAATAGATAACTTTAAAAAATGTTTTAAAGAAAAATCTCTTACCACTATGGAAAATTTTAAATCAAAAGGATATTAAAGAATATAAATTTAAATGGATTTATAAAAAAATTAAATTTTTAGGAATTAATTATAAAATACATCCATATGGTATTTCATACACCACACAAAAAAAATCATGTGGTGAAAATGAAGTAAGTCTCAAAGAAAAGAAATTGAGATGAGAAATCCCTTAAAAAATCATAACATTTGAAATAGGAATCCATCAATGAAACGATTATGTATAAAAAAATTAAATCCACATAAAATAAGTGTATATATAATATAAATAATAATATATCATAGCACACATAATATTTCCATAACATAGTCAATGAATAAGTGATATAATGAAATGAAATTAAGTGAAAAATCCCATTACCTCGAGTCTAACTCACCGTGTACATTCTTTAAATACTGTATTATAAACATATATTAATTAATTAATTATTTAAAACATTTTTTAAGTTTATTATTTTATCATAATAAATTTTATTTCATTTATTACTATGTCTTATATAGTTACTAAATTGGTTAAGTTCATTTCTGATGTTTTGAGGATGTTTAGTTCACAATCCCAAAACAACTTCGGTGGGTTGAATATGGTCAAAGGTGATATTATTCCATCATTTATAGAATATTAATCATGAAATAATTATCACTTTTATACATTAAATTAAATTTTAAATCCATATATTAATGAGGTCATGAAAAATGAAAGACTTTTCTTTATGGAGGTGGTAGTCCACACGAACACATGAGCGGTGTTTTAATATATTTTAAAATGAAAAGGAAATAAGGTAGATAAAGGTTTACCTTTTTAGAATCATATTTATGTTATGATTTTAATATTAATTCATTAATTTCATCCTCCTTACCATCCATGTGAGGTATTAATGAAAAATGAATCACATCGATTCATAGAGTTAGTAGTCCACACTTACACATGAGCGATGTTATCATTTTCCAATAGATGTAAGGGTGAGAAGATAGAAAATATATTATATTTAAAGATTCATAATAATTTTATAAATTTCATATATATTCATTACATATTTATAACCAATCATATAAGTTTGTTATGAAAAATGAAACACATTGCTCTGTGGAGGTGTCACTCCACACGTGCACACGAGTGATGCATCTATTCCCCATAGGATGGAAAGGGAGATGAAAAAGGGTTGTATCATAAGCATAATAACATTTTATTATATTGTATATATTGATATTATAATATCATTATAATTATTATGGGTTTGTATGATGTAGAAGAGGAACTAAACATGAAGGGACTATGTTAAGAGGTATACCTCTTCTTTGGAAAACATCCTTAAACTTACACCTTAATCCCTCTATATTAGTATTTTGGAGAGACCATAACCTCTAGAAAATGGGTTGGATAGTTGGAAAGGTATTTGGGTAGATATTTTATGATCTATATTTCTTGATATTTCTAAATAAATGAAGAGAGTAGGTTCCCTTTTATAAGTGAGGGGAGTTTCACTCTTGAAATTATTCTTCACTTTTAAATATTATAAATGTCTTACTCTTGGTCAAGTGGAACTAAATAAATCCAATTTATAGTATAATTTGATATTTTTGAAATGATATCATCCAATAATAATTAATATGATATTTTATGACCTTATCATAAAGTTTTAACCTTAATTAACTCATTTTACCCTTTACTAAGGTGATACAAATTTACCATAGTTACTATTCATTATAACCAAAAAAATAAATCAATATCATTAATAAATTTAAACCTACTTATTTCAAATATGAAATCAATTTTTCAATATTCAATTTATAGACTTCATAAATTAAGTTTAATACAAGTTCACAAAATACAATGAAAAATATTTTTTAGATAAATGTATTTTTAAGCATAAAAATGAACTTATACCAAAATAAAATATAATTTTAATTGTTATGGAATTAAGTTGATTGTTTTTAATAATATGGATATAATTTTAATTTAAACCCAAATCCAAAATATATTGATAATTTTAAATTACTTAATACAAAAAAAATGATAGTTTTGTAAAAATTGACATTTATCATTATTCACTCAAAAAACAATCTTTTCAGAAAAATAAAAAAATTAACTCTAAGAAAATTTTTGACATGATGATTTAAAAAAATTATTTCCATTTTTTCAAATAAAATTTCCAAAATTGTTAGAAAATAATTATAATATCCATAAAAAATGCAATAAAACCCATTTTTAAAGAAAATGTGCTTTTGAAGCATAAAATGAATTTATTATCATTCTATGCCTAACCACATTGAAATGGACGTTAATTAATTTGATTGGATATATAATATAGTCATTTAATTTGATTAATTTATCAATATTTATTATTTTAATCTATTAAGATAAAAATACTTTTCACACATAAAAACAATTTTATAAAAAATGTCTATTTTACCTTTAAAAGATTTTATCTTTATTTTTAACCAATTTATAATAAATTTATGATTTATTATTAATTTTATTAAGGAAAAAATTTCTATATATATTTCTTAATGTGGTTACTTCTATTTAAAACTACATATTCAACAGCTAGGTTATAACAGTCATATTTAATTAATAATATTTTAATAATATATCGTAATTCCTTTTAATCTCGGTATTACATGTGGTACATGAAATCGAAAATAGTATTAGTTTTAAACAAAACTCATAGATGTTATGATTAAATTTCATGTGGGAGTATCAAAAGTTGATAACCAGGGAATTCATAAGATAATACTTGAGAGATGAAGGAATTTCAACCATGATATTAAGGATTATATGACTATTTAACCTGTAAAAAAGGAAAATAAAGAAAAATAAGCTAGAAACAGATGATTCATGTCATTTTATAGCTCATGCTAAGAAAAAATTCTCAGAAAATTATTTATTTCAAGAAATAGAGACCATCATGCAGCATATGAAGTCTCATGGTAGAACATCCAAAAAGGAATTTAGGAAGACCTAGTCAAGGGATTAAGTGGTAAATAATAGAATATCTTAGTTGAGAGGTAACTCTAATCCATTATTCTATAATAACCCAGCTTTAATAAACCAAATTCAATGGTTACTTTATTACATTGGTATAAAATTCAAGGATCGTATCACAAAGGACCGAATAGTTTAGCAGTCTTGGGAGGCCAAATATATACATGATTTCTATATTACATTAAAACATTAAAATATAGAATAAAAACTTCTTAAAACATTCTTATTCCTTTTAATGTGTCCCTAAATTTATTCATATATCACATATTGGTATCCTAGGGAAATGGAAACATAAAAAGGGTGAGATAAAATGCTAGGGTTATAAGTACCATAAAATCTATCATAATTAGCATACAAATGATGGAAGAATGAATGATCAATAAACATGCCATATAAATCATGAAAAAATATCTATGGGTGGAATATAAATTACAATAATCACATGGTTAACAATAAATGAATTCATTTTGATTGAATGAATAATGTCATACATCTTGATCTTTACTACTGTAATGTCCCAGACCTGAAGAGCCACCCGAACAGTGCTATCAGGTCGGGTGTTACTACCTTAGGCGCACCTCCCCAAATGCCAAAGGCTACTGATTAGTAGAGAGGGTGTAAACATGTATAGTGGGGAGGTTATACTCTCTCAGAGGAAAAAATAAGGTACTAGTCTGAATATAATAATAAAACCTAAAATGTTAATAAAGACTCAGCAGACTCAAACCATACCCACATAGCGAAAGCACATCCAAAAGTAGATAAACAGTGGAAGAAATATATAAAAAAGTGCAGAAGAAAGTAAACAAAACAGCATGATGAACACCAATTTTAAAAACTACTAAAATAACCAAAACATGTATCTCTAACAAGTAGAAAATTCCAATTTATAAATAGTGCCAATGGCTAACCAAAAGTAGCTACAGTAACAAAGTAAGCATGCTGATACAAAAATGGAAAATAAACAGAAGTAAAACTCTAGCTAGGCATGACCTCAGGGTCCATACCAGTCTTCATGCCAAACAGAACTACAATCCAACTCTTGAGGCTGATCCCTTACCTGTATGTGAAACCATAAAGTCTGCATGCGTCTCGAAGGGCCCATATAGGGTGTGAGACAAATCTTAGTAGGATACCACCAAATTGTGAATACACAGTATAAGTGTTTAAGCATGAAATCATCTATAATTAAAGTAAACAGTATGATACGCAATGTAAACACAACCTCCACTGGTGCTCAGTAGCCACCATGGAGTGTCACCTGCTTCGGCCAATGTTGAAATCTTAGTCACGTAACCCAGCACCATGTGCCTCCTGACACTATGTGTCTCAAGTATCGATGTCCTGAAGGCACGCCCAAGAAATAGTAACATGACACCATGTACCTCCTGACACCTCATGTATCAAGTACCAACGTCCCGTAGGAACACCCGAGTAGTAGTAACCCGGAACCATGTGTCTCATGACACCTCGTGTCTCAAGTACTAACATCACATAGGCATGCCCAAGCAATAGTAACCTGACACCATGTGCCTCCTGACACCTTGTGTATCAAGTACTGACGTTCCGTAGGCACGCACAAACAATATAAAGGCTCCCCACCTTCCACATGGCTTCTACAGTAAGCATCCATGAACCATAATCACCTAACCACAACTACGGGGGCCTCTACCCACACGAGTGGTCAAAACCACCTCATCATAGAGTTATCTATGTGCACACAACCCAAATCATGGGTGAGCAGTAATCACCAAATTTAGAACCCAAGTCACAATCTCTCTAGCACCTCCTGCCCCTACAACCATGTCTCTCAGAATCCGATGGCTTTTCTATCCAAGTAACCCAGGCCATGCCCAACTTGACATTCATACTGCCTCAATACAACGTCTATGATGCCAAATATCATGGTCAACCCACCAAAATGATATGGTCCAAGCCTAAATTGTGATCAACATCACTCAATAAAATTTGATCCATGACCAAAAAACCCAAAGTTTCTGGCATATGCAATATCAATCATCACATATATATAATCAAAAATAATTGATTTAAATAGGAAAAACAATTTAAACAGTTGAATTGCACTAGACATGTATTGTCCCATACCAGAACTGAGGTCTTTAAATCCTCTAATAAACTTAATAATGCTTAAATAGTTTAAATTTATCAGTTTAATCAAAACAATTCAATTGTAAGCATTTTATCACCCTAGTCCAAAATGAACTAAATGAGCAACGACCTCTAACCCGGCCTTTCTCAAGCATAACAAGGTAAGGGAATATCCAAAGGCATCCCATAAGGAATATAGTCAATTCAATATAAAGAAACATGGGTCTCTCTCAATACCCGACATTGGGCTAAAAATATGCAACCCTCAAATGACTACAAAAACACAAAATAGGGTATGCACCACCTACCTCATACTCATACAATGATCCTTTTTCGGTAATAGCATCTAATTCGGTCTAGATATAGGTAGATCTATAAAACGAACATAAATTATCAAACCCCTATAACTCTGTTTAGAACATAAATCAAGAAGAACGGCTCAATAGGAAATAAGGGCTTACTAAGGGGGGTCCAATGGATCTAATGGTGATCAAATCTGACATCAGATGAAGAATTAGGGGTAAAAAGAATTTCGGGCAGCTATTTTGTAGAGGTCCCATCCAAAACCAGAACAACGAGGCTATTTCCCATTTTAAGAAAAAAATAAATTACACTGCATGTATATAGGTATACACACCATGTATACCATTTAACAATTTCTTTGGTGACTATTTTCCACCGACTTACTTTGTCAACCTGCCGACAATACTACACGGCATGTATAAGGTAGTACACAGCATGTACTTAGTTTTTCTTCACTTC
Source organism: Viscum album (assembly GCA_963277665.1). Classification (NCBI taxonomy): domain Eukaryota; kingdom Viridiplantae; phylum Streptophyta; class Magnoliopsida; order Santalales; family Viscaceae; genus Viscum; species Viscum album. The sequence continues at coordinate 67,487 of CAUJRU010000472.1, read as the reverse complement.
CTCACTAGCATCCCCACATGATATGTGTGGTCATCACACACAGATAAGGGAAAATTTCATTTGCTTGGAATTATATGGTTTGTAACCCCAAAATCATGCCATTTTTTTTAGTTTTTGTCCAAATCTTAGCCAGTTATCCTAGATTTCTCAAAAACAACTCAAAAATAAAAATAAAAAAAAACTCGTGTCTTAAATTGAGAAGTGGTTTCTTACAAAATTATCCCCTTAAAGAAATTTGTCCCCAAATTTCTCTTCTAAAGGTGTAAAAGAAAAACTCTAGATAACTCTGGCCTCAAAAATCAAATCAAGAAAAGGTTCACCGGCTTATTTCTGGACCCATGGTCCTCCCATGACACATTGTCACCCCTGCACCTCATAAGGTGCTCCCAAGTCGCCTTTGACACCCATTCGTGTCCCACACTACATCGATGTCCACCTCAATGAGTTCCTTCATCCCATGTATGTTCAAAACAAAACATGGTATCATACACCTCAAGTAACCCACATCATCGGTGCCTCGATGCCCACAACACCCCAAGTAACCTGCATCCTCGATGCCCCAATGCCCACATCACCTCATATATATATATATATATCACACACTAAAAATTGTTCCAATCCCACTGACCAGCATCTAGCCAGCCCTCATAAATCATGTGCACCTCGTGCACTCAAAACAGACATGCTTTAACAGGCCATTCCAAAAAAGAAAACAAGAAAATCATGGCCATGCTCGTGGTGTACCTCTGATCGTTGTCGGCTCACCAGCCTACTCAGCCTCTGGAAGCTCCATGGTATGCACTTGTCCTAACACACAGCTAACTAAATCATGTCCTCCCTATATTGTTGCCCTAGTCATCGGCCACTGACCCAACGGATGGGTCCCACTATCTCTACCACGTCCGTCGCATGTAGTTAAACCTTGGATACCCTCACCTGGTACCAAACTTGATCCGACCCTAGATTCCACAGTTTTTCTTGGTCCCTACTTTCCATATATCTGAGAAGGCTGTCTTCAAAAACTATCGAGATTCCCGACCTATCCACATGATCGGAACTCTTTTGGAATCTTGTCACACTGATTTCGGACATGCCCTAGTTTCCCCCACTTAAATAAAACCACATATGAACTACCATGAGGTGGTCTAGTTGATTTATTGTCCTGACTTCCCTACTATAACTCATCTTGTCCTCATTTCTTATTATCTAAACAATCACCTAAAGCGATCACCCAGCTCAAACAGGACCTATCCATCAAGTTTTCCTTGGCTATGAGTGCCTGATTCACCACCTCAGAGAACAAGGAAAACCTAAATATGTTTACTTGCACCCAGATGGCATTCCATAATCCATCTTCAAGGTGCCTCACCCTTTAGGTGTCATCTCTTACTATACCTGGTGCAAAGAGAGATAGATCAGTGAAAGTAGTTTCATAGTCCCTGATGGACATATCACCCTACTGAAGGCTCAAGAACTCCCAATATCTCTCTACCCTCAGTGTATTTAGGAAGAAGTTTTTGAAAAACTTATCCTCGAATACTTTCTAGGTTAGTCTCTCATGTCTATGAGCCTAAACCTACACATCCCACCAGCGCTTCGCTGGTCCTCTGAGCATGCACGTCGCCAACTTGACCCTCTACTCCAGAGGAATCTCGAGTTGCTCAAAGATCATCTGCATTCTCTCTATCCAGTTCTCAACTGCCTGTGGACCACCCTCAACCAAAAAAATGTGGTGGGTGTTGTGATTAGAACTCTCGCGTCAGATATTCCATAGAGGTCTATGTTACCTGCTCGCATCTTTCGATCCTCTTTAAAACAATTACCATGCTAGATCAAAGTTGTTCATCGAGCCACTGCCCAAACACTGTCAAACCCAGCAGCTGCCCTGCCTGCACTAGATCCCGAACCTAATCATGTCCCTGAGCCTGTACCTGCAGCTCATGTTTTTCCTGACCCTCAGGGGTCTAAACCTGATCATGGTCTTCTGGCAATATATCATCACCCACCTGATGCTCCATCTGATCTATCTAAGAGGAACCGTTGAATACCATAAATGGTCATACAGACCATATATATATAATAATATATTCATGTAAATAGGAAAAGTAGTAAAAGGCAGTGCATAACAACTACCCTTACTCTCCCCCAACACAACCCATGCCCACGACATCCAAGCCTCATGGCCTCCTTACCCTCCCTCAACAGAGCTAGGTATCATAGTATCCTCATGCCATGCATGTCCTGACAACCAACGTTGCCTCAAACCAATGACCGAGTTGCCCAAACCTGATAGTCAAACTTCATCAAACAAACATCTTAGATGCCCAATCTTGGTGATTAACATCACCTTTATCATAGTAAATGACTTCTCATATACAATCTAGGCCCAAATCTCATGCCACGTGCAATTTTACATAATTTAAAGCATGGAATATTACATTGAAATAAACAAGCAATTCTATCTAGAATTTCACCTTTCATATTTCAAAAGCATTTATAGCATGGAAATTGATATTATTCACATGTTATTATCACTTTACAAATCATACCTGCAGATATGAAATTGAAATACCCTAAAAATGTGCCTATCAAAATCCAAACAATCATGCCTTGCCATACCGGGCCAAGGTCCAATTTCTCCCTTACCTCACCGGGTCAAGGGTCATATATCACAATCAATAATCATCTCAAACCAAGTTATCCAACAAGGTAGAAACCATATAAATTGTAATCTGTGCAAAAGAAAAACAACAATTTTGACCCAAGGTAGCTTGGTTCATCTCTCGTACCTGGGGCTGCAGGCACCCAAGCACAATCTAGAAACCCAGTTCCATAACAACTTATCTCTAAGCTACCATATCCCAAATAGTAAAACTAGCATAAATAAAAGGGTAGTCTCGATCTCATTAGTAGTCAGTAAAAAGCTACTACTAAATCTCTTTCAAGAACAAACAACCCTCTAATACCACTTTGTAATGTTCCAAACCTGAAGAGCCACCCGAACAATACTATCGGTTCGGGTGTTAATACCTTAGGCACACCTCCCCAAACGCCAAAGGTTTTCAACTAGTAGCAAGGGTGTAAATAGGTATAGTATGGAGGTTATACTCTCTCAGAGGAAAAAATAAGGTACTGGTTTGAGTATAATAATAAAACCTATAGAGGTAATAAAGACTCAGCAGACTCGAATCAAACCCGCATAGCATAAGCACATCCAAAAGTATATAAACAGTAGAAGAAATATAAAAAAAAGTGTAGCAGAAATTAAACAAAATAGCATTCTTAAAACCACTTGTAATAACTACTAAAACAACCAAAACATGCATCTGTAGCAATTTGAACATGTCAATTTATAAATGGCAACAATGGATAACCAGTAGAAGATACAGTAACAAAGTAAGCATGTTAATATAGAAAATAAAACTAAAGATAAGTAAAACTCCATCTAGGCATGACCTCAAGTTATATACCAATATTCATGCCAAACAGAACTATAATCCATATCTTGAGGTTGATCCCTTGTACATAAAACCATAAAGTCTACACGCATCTTGAAGGGTCTGTGTAGGGTGTGAGACAAATCTCAGTAGGATACCATCAAATGGTGCATACCCAGTATAAGTGTTTAAGTAGGAAAGCATCTAAAATAAAATTAAACAGTATGATGCACAATGTAAACATAACCTCCACTAGTGCTCAGCAGCCACCATAGAGTGTCACCTACTTCAGCCAACGCCAGAATCTCAGTCACGTAACTCGGAACCATGTGTCTCCTAACACTGCGTGTCTCAAGTCCTGATGTCCTGAAGTCACGCACAAGAGATAGTAACCTAGAACCATGTGTCTCCTAAAACCTCGTGTCTCAAGTACCGACATCCCATAGGCACACCCAAGTAGTACTAACCCAGCATCATGTGCCTCCTAACACCTCGTGTCTCAAGTACTAACGTCCCATAGACACGCCCAAGCAGTAGTAACCTAGCATCATGTGCCTCCTAACACATCGTGTCTCAATTACCGATGTCCTGTAGGTACACCCAAACATTCTGAAGGCTCCTCACCTTCCACGTGGCTTACATGGAAAGCACCCCAAACCATAATCACCTAACCACAACTATAGGGGCCTCTACCCACATGAGCGGTCAAACCCCCTCGTCACGGAGTCATATGTGTGGTCACAAACAAAATAATGAGTGAGAAGTAATCACCAAATTTAGAACCCAATCCACAACCTCTCTAGAACCTCATTCCCCTCCAACAAGGTTGCTCAGAATTTGATGGCCTTGCCATCCAAGTAACCCGGTCCATACCCAACCTGACAGTCACGCTGCCTCAATCCGATGTCCATGACACCCAATCTCATGGTCAAACCACCCAAATAATCTAAGCCAACCCCAACCTGTGATCAACATAACTCAAGAACATCCGGGCCATGACCAATACAACCCAAAGGTTCTGGCATATGCAATATCAAGCATCACATATATATATATATATAATAAAAATCACTTTAAACAGGAAAAACAATTTAAACAGTTGAATTGCACTAGCCATGTGTTGTCACATACCATAACTAAGGTATTGAAAGCCTCTAATAAACTTAATCATGCTTAAATAGTTTAAACTCTGCAGTTTAATCAAAACAATTCAATTGTAACCATTTTGGCACCCCCAACCAAAATGACCCAAATGAGAAATGGCCTCTAACCCGGCCTTGCTCAAGAATAATAAGGTAATGGAATGCCCAATAACATACCATAAGGAATATGGTCAATTAAATATAAATAAACATGGGTCTCTCTCAATACCCAACATTGTGCTAAAAAGCTACAACCCTCAAATGACCATGAAAACACAAAATAGGGTATGAACCACCTACCTCGTACTCATATGATGATCCTTATTCGGTAACAACCTCTAATTCATTCTAGAGCTAGGTAGATCTAAAAAACAAGCATAAATTCTCAAAACCCCAATAACTCGATTTAGAATAGAAATCAAGAAGAATGGATCAAGAGAAAACAAGGGCTTACTAAGGGGGTTCCAATGGATCCAATGATGTTCAAATCTGACTTCAGATTAAGAAATGGGAGTAAAATGAAGTTTGGGTGGCTGTTTTGTGGAGGTTCTATCCAGAACCATAAAAATGAGGCTACTACCCATTTTAAGAAAAAAAATAAAGTACAGGATGTGTATATAGTTATACACTCCATGTATACCATTTAATTGTTTCATTGGCTGTTGTTTTCCACCAACTTACTTTGCAACCTTGTCGACATGACTACATGGTGTGTACTAGGTATTAAATGACGTGTGCTTGGTTTTTCTTCACTTCCTTGCCTACATCCCCACACGCCATGTGTGGACATCACACATAGATAAGGGTACACAACATGTAACCCCACATGTGTCCAGTTTTTTTCTAGAACTTAGCTAGTTCTCCCAGATTTCTCAAAAACAACTCAAAAATATAAAGAAAAAGAAACCTATACCTTAAAGTAAGAACTGGGTTCTTACAATGGTCAAGGCCTCAAAAAAGTCATTATTCTTACTATTAAGGTCACAAATAAGATGTCATTCTTGTTTTTAAGGTCATATCCAAGACATTATTCTTCACATAAATGCAACATCCATGGAATCATGCTTTAATTGGGTTTTCATACACCAAATACTCAAACTATTTGTCTCATAAGACCAATCGATACATTTAGGGTCTGTATAATATTAGTCCCCACACATAACTTCATTAGATCTAATGAATTCATTGTATAAAATATATTAATATCAATACAATACATAATAAACTTTCCTTAAGAATAAATAACCATCTATATTGATATATAAAAATATGGAATGTTAATACCTTCCTAGTCAATAAGTGGAATAACACAGACATAAGTCATCTAGAGAAATAAGGTGGATGGTTAAATAATACATAATTGACATAGAAATTATGGGATATTTTCAATGTATCAGGGAGTAACCTTATCGAAGAAGCAAATATAATCTAGTGATGAAGGGTACTTTCATTGTGTTGGGTTATTAATATAAGATAGTAATTGAGTTTAGTATTTTTTTCCCCAGTATGAGACTATAACAATGGTAGGAAAATCCTTCATTATGTTTTGTAAAGAGAATGTGAGTTATCCAAAGAATATCCTATGGAAGTGTCTATCCAGGTGTACATTTTTATCCCCACTCATCATGAACCATAGTGAAAATTGATTTGAAACTCAACTATCCTTTTTTAGGGTGATTACTCATAAGTGCATCTTTACCGCAACCACATCCAATTACTATTATCCATACAGGGATGTAATTTCTAGAAAAACCATACACTCTTTAAATTCTTAAATTTAGGATTTTTGGGCATTATGAAAGCTTGAGAAAAGTCTTTAAATAATGTGAGTAAATATCATTTTCAATATATAAAATGAGTGATAATTCTATAAAATTACAAGCATTATGACATTATAATAAAGGTTTTTAATTGAAAATGGAAGGGTTAATGAGAACCCTTATGCCGGCATAGTAATGGCATAGAAAAAAGTTTATAATGAGACGTGATAAGTAGTATCTCGTTAACAAAATATCAAATGGGAGATAATACCATGAAATTACAATCAAGTAAATATGTGGAAATGATATTATAACAAAATAATTTCAATTAAAAGGTAAAGAGAAGGATTGGAAACTCATACCTTTCTAAGTAGCTTCTTAAATCTTGGTAGGACTCCATAGAACATTAGGAACTCCTTAGGGGAGGTTTAGAGAGGGATGAATAAGGGAAATTAGTTATCAATTCCTTTGATGTGGAGAGGAATGAGAAAATTGATGGTAATGATCTCCTTTTATCAGTAAAAAAGAGAGTTCTTTTCATGGAAACTAAATTTAGGTAAGTGGTAAGAATATTATCACATGGGGATTAGGTGGTTTTGTTGAGTAAGGTGATTTAGGGGTATAAAGTATGGTGAGGTGTGTATATATTACTTTATAACCTAACAAAGTTATTCTAGAAGGTCTAAGTGTCAAATTGATTTAGTAAAATTAGATCCACATTAGATTACCCATTTTAACACTTATTAATCTTGATTAAATATTAATCATGGTTATTATTTTATCACTAAAAATATAAGATAGACCTTATTATAAAATTTATACATGATTAATCTAGATTTGGGCTACATTTAACCTAATTTAATTTCTAAATATGAGATAAATATATTTTAAATTAAAACATATAATGTGTAAAAATATACTTTTTTAGAAAGATTGTGTTTTAATTGTTAGGTGTTCTTAATATTATTTAACATTTATTATAAATTAAAAGTGTTTTAATTTAATTTTAAATATATATAAAATTTATATTAGAGTCTTAATTTTAAAATAAATCCATTTAAAAATACACATTATTAAGAAAGGTATTATTCTTTGAAAAATAATTGTTTTACCGTGGTAACTAATATTTACCTTAGTAACTTATTTTTAAGTAAAAAAAATGAAATTTCCATTACTACATAATTTTAAAAATATTATTACAAATGAACAACTAGTTTTATTTTATTCAATTTCTAAAATTTATAGAAAATTTTAATTTTAATATTAGCGCATGTAGCACGTAAAAAACTTGTTTTTAGAAAAAGTGTATTTTTAAGCTTAAAATTTATGTTTATGATAAAATTATCCATTATTTTAGTTTTCATGACATAAATTGGTTTATGATGAAATAAATAAAAGTTATGTTCCATCCAAATCAATCTAAAACTGAATTTTACCAAATTAATATTTAGTTAAAATAAAATACTAAAAAAATTAATAGAAATTATTACCCATACCCTTAAAATGTTAATTGTGGATTTTTTAAATTAAATATAGTGTTTTTAGAATATAGATTTTTAATTATTATAACTTCTATCAATTAAAAAGTATCTTAAACTTATATGTCTTGATTATATAAATTTAAAGTTTTAGTAAAAACTGTATTGTTCACTATTCACCTAAAAATCAATTATTTCAGACAAATACCAAAAAAAATCAACCTAAGATAATTTTGACATAATTATTCTCAGTATGACATATTTTTTTCAAATATAAATTTATGAATTTATGAATTTAACTATTAAATATAATCATGACTAAATTCTCTTTAGATTGTGCATCGTACAATAGTTTTTTAGATTTATTGTTTACTTGTGAGAGTAAGGTCTTGGGTATTACATTCTCCCACCCATAAATAATTTAATCCTATAAATTAGGATATATGTAAGCTACTAAAAAAATTAGGCATTCCTTCCTCATATCTTCTTTAGGCTCCCATGTTATCCCCTCTAGTTTTTTATTTATATAATGTACTTTCACCAGTCAAGTTGTCTGATCTCACAACACTTTCTCTCTAGTGATGAGGATCTAGACAGGCTCTTCATTATAAGAAAAATAATGTTTAAAAAGTATTCTATCATATGTGATTTCATACATTGATTTTAATATGTAATTATTTAATAATAAAACATAAAATACATTATGTACTTTAGGAAGGTTGGGTGGCATAGACAATCAATAAGCTACAGCTCAAATTCTCTCTAGAATTTTAAAATTCTCAATATACCTAGGTCTTAGATTACACTTTTTACCAAATATTAAAACTCCATTCTATGGGGTCACTTTTAATAATACATTATCCCCCACTTTAAATTATAATCCTTTCCTTTGATTATTTTCATAGCTATTTTGTCTGTTTTTAGCTAGTTTGATATGATTTTGAATAGGTCATACTTTAAAAATTGTATCCTCCACAAGTTATAGGCCTCCTAACATATTTTCTCCAATTTATTCCCAACAATTTAGATTATGAAATCACTTCCTATACAATTCCTCATATGGTGTCATATAGATGCTTGAATAGAAACTATTATTGTGTGTGAATTCCACCAAAGGTAGATAATGATCCCATAAAAACTTGTAAGTCAAGAGAACATGATCTCATCATGTCTTTGAATGTCTAAATAGTCCTTTCAGACTGCCCATTAGTTTTAGGATGATATCCAGTGCTTAAATGTATCTCGGTGTTGAGATACTTCTAAAGGATTCTCTAAAATTTTGATTTGATTTGAGGGTCATTATTAGATGCAATTTATAGGGGTTCACTGTGAAGTCTCGCTACTTCATTGATATAATGTTGTTCAAGTAGTTCAAGATTTAAGTCCTCCCTTATTGCTATAAAATGTGAAGGATTGGTAAGGCGATCCATAATGGACCATATAGTATTATTAATTTTAGGATCCTTCATAAGTGTAGGGATAAATACCATTTTAAAATTTTCCCTCTTTCACATTAGTATAGGGAGAGGTTACATGAATCCTTTAGGATATAGTCTTTCAACCATTACCAACTAGTGTACCAAGCATCTAGGGACATGGTTCACAATTTCCCACTTCATATTGCCCCACTATAAATTCTTTCTTAAATCCCTATACATATTTTTACTACCATGGTGTATATAGAAGTTTGAGTTATGTGGTTCATCTAGTAATTCCCTTTTTAGATTAGTTATGGATGTAACACATAGTCTCTTTCCTAACTTTAACACACCATATTTGTAAGATAAGTCTATTAATATCACATCATTCATGGATTTAATTATATTTTTAAAAACTTTATCTTCATATTGTAATTTATTTATCTTCTCTAATATGAATGGTTTAGAAAAAAAAAATTGTAAAAGGAGTGATCTTTACCCTTAATAATTAACATATATAATTTTACTAACTCCATGAATATAGGATTGTTATTTATCCTCATCTTTATCAAAAATCCATGATTTATCCTACTTAAGGAACTAGCCACATTTTTTTCTTTCCCAAGGTGGTACAGTATTGAGAAATCATGGTCCTTAAGTAGTTCTAGCCATATTATTTGTCTCATGTTGAGTTCCATTTGTGAGAATATTTATTTCAAACTCTTATGATCTGTATATATTTTACATCTCTCACCATATAGATGGTGCCTCTATATCTTCAAGTGAAATATTACAGGTACTAATTCAATATCATGATCTGGATTGTTTTATTCATAGATCTTCAGTTGTCTTAATGTATAAGAAACTAATCTATCATTTTTCATATGGACACAACCCAATCCTTTCTTCAATTTATCATTATATATTTCAAATACTTCATTTATTAATGGTAGAGTCAAAAACCAGTGTATTGACCATTATCCTCAATAGTTCCTCAAAACTTTCCTCAAATTAATTTGGCCATGTGAATTTTACCCCTTTATGTGTCAACTTGGTTGACATGTTGGCTAATCAAGAAAAAATTTGAAAAAAATTTCGATAGTAACCTACTAAGTCAAGGAAGACATATATCTTAGTTATATTCTTTTTTGTGGTTCATTCCTTTATCACCTTCATATTTAAATAATCAAAACATATTCCATCCTTACAGATAATATGGTCAAGAAAAGAAACACCATAGAGCCAAAACCCACACTTACTGAATTTTCCATACAATTTTTTATCTTTGAGAGTCTCAATAATGATTCACAAATGATTCTAATTCTCTCCATGCCTTTTATATTATATCAAGATATCATCAATGAATACCACTATGAAATCATCAAGATAATCCTTGAATACTATGTTCAATGGATCCATAAACATAGAAGGTTCATTGTTCAATCCAAAGGGATCCACTATAAAATCATATGTATATACCTTATATGAATGTATTCTTTGGTATATTATCCTTCTTTAACCTTACTTGATGATAACCATAGTGAATATTGATCTTTAATAAATATTGGGATCCCTGAATTTGATCAAATAAGTCATCAATTCATGGTAGAGGATACATATTTTGTATAGTAATGGAGTTTATCTCTATTTAATTGATCCATAACCTCATATAACCATCCTTATTCTTAATAAAAAGAATAGGGGCTCCCCAAGGTGAAACACTAGGGAAAAAATCCCTTATAACGTAACTCCTGCACTTTTTTGATACTTCCACTAGGGTTATTATATAGGGATTCTTATATATAAGTTTTTCTTCTAGGATGATTTCAATAGAAAACACTACTTCATGCACAGGTGGATGTCCAGGTAATTCTTCAAGAAACATAATAATTTATTCATGCATATTAGGTATATCCTCCATTCTTAAGTTGTCCTTTCCAACCATAGGTTACATCTTTTTTTTCTCTACAAGGATTTTATTAAGGTGGGATAATGGAGGAGGATCTAGGTATGACTCAGATAATGATTCCTTAACTATAAATACAAGGAACTCCACTCCCCCTTCCCAAATTTTAATATTATTCTCCTACTTAGTATTTTGAATCAATGACCACCATTGATCACCATCTCCCCTTAGATGATGAAACATCATGAAAAATTTCTCTCTTTAATTACTTTCCAATACAAGAAATATCTTCTCTAGAGACTAGACCCATTGTTCATATACTAATGGATTAGTGGATCCATTAAGTGATGGAGGTATTAGTCACATGAATTGGTCCAAAATTGTTGCAACATGTTGTGGATTACTAGGTTGCTCCATGCGAGCAAGGTTATTAGTCATAACCTTTTTTAACTTCCCTAATATAGCCATAATCTACTCAGTTTCAAAACCATTCATGTTAACTTAATCAAAAAGTAAATCTCTATGCTGATTATGACTACTGGTGTGATTTCCCTTCCTCCCATTAGGTTCCATCTCTAAATAATGGAATATAATTAATTATTTCAAATAATTATGAATATTCAACCATAAAAATATATTGAAATTAAAAGTTCTTGGGTATCCTAAGGGTTTTCCATAATGATTTTGATATATATTTTCTTCTAAAATATAGTTCTCAAGATTCCTACTAAACTTCCTTTGATATAAATTATAACACCTTGGCTCCGGTAACCTGGATTTGGTGGTTACTTTATTACATTGGTATAAAATACAAGGATCACATCACAAAGGAATAAGTAGTTTAGAAATATTGGGAGACCAGATACATGCATAATTTTTATATTACATTATAACATAAAAATACAACATAAAACTTCTTTAAATTTTCTTATTCCTTTTAGTGTATCTTTTAATTTATTCATAGATCACTTTTTGGTACCCTGTAGAAATAGAAACATAATAAGAATATGAGACCATATAAATGGTAGGAAAATACTTCATTGTTGTTTGTAAATAGATTGTGAATTATCCAAAGAATATTCACCAGGATTTTATAGCCAAGTGTGCAGTTTTAGGCCTCTCATCATACACGAGAGTGAAGATTGAGTTGAAATTCAACCAAACTTTTTCAGGGTGGTTACTCTAGGTACATCTATGTCAGAGCTGCATCCACTTGCTAGTATCTAGATAGAGATTTCATTTCTTGAAAAATCACAAACTCTATATTTTCTAAAATTTAGGAATTTTTGGAATTCTGATAGCTTAAAATTGATTTAAGGAGATAAATATCATTTTCAATGAATCAAATTAGTGGTAATTCCATAAAATTAAAATCATGATGACATTACAATAATGGTTTGTAATTTAAAATGGAAGGGTGGAATGAGAACCCTTATGTAGTCATAATAATAGAATAGGAAAATTAGCTATAATGAGATGAGAGAATTTGTCTATTAATAACAACATATAAAATTTTAGGTAATACCATAAAATTAAAATCAATTAAATATGTTTAAATGGTATTAAAATAAAATAATTTCAATGAAAAATGAAAGATAAGTATTGGAAACCCTTACATTACTAAGTAGGTTATTAAAGCTTGGGATGACTCCTTAGTACCTTGGAAACTCCTTGGGAGGGTTTTAGAGAGTGAGAGGAGAGATAAATTCATGATAAATACCTTTTGGGTGGATATGGATGGGATAATTTGTGGGAGTGAGCTCCTTTTGTAGGTGAAAATTAGGTTATTTCCCATAAAAACTAAAATTATGTAAGGGGTAAGAATAGTATCATATGAGGGTTAGGTGGGTTTGGTGAGTTAGGTGAGTTAGGTGAGTTAGGTGAGTTATGTGGGTAAATATTAGTGAGACATGTAGGTATGAATTTCCATCCTAACAAAGTTATTCTAGAATTTCTAAGTGTCAAATTGATTTAGTAAAATTTGAGCCACATTATATTATCCATTTTAACACTTATTAATCTTAATTAAATATTAATCATGGTTATTATATATTATTAAAAATATAATATGAAAAACATTACCAAATTTAGATGTTATGAAGTCAAATTTGGGATACATTTAACCTAATTTAATTTATAAATATTATAAAATTAATTTTTAATTTAAAACATAGAATGTGTAGAAAAAACATTTTTATAGAAAGGTGGTTTTTAATTGTTAGTTGTTCTTAATCATATTTAACAATAATAATCAATTAAAATAGTTTTAATTTATTTTTATATATGTATAAAAATCATATTATAGTTTTAATTTTAAAATATATCCTTTTAAAAATACACAATATTTAGAAAATTATTATTCTTTGAAAAATAACTATTTTACCGCGGAAACTAATATTTACCATGATTAATTAATTTTAGGCAAAAAAATGAAATTTCCATTATTAAGTAATTTAAAATTTATGATTAATAATATGAAAATAATTTTATTTGATTCTATTTATAAAATTAATAAAAATAATTGTAATATTAGAGCTTTTAACACGGAAAAAAACCCACTTTTTTTTAGAAAAAAGTGTATTTTTAGGCTTAAAATTTATGTGTAGGATAAAATCATCAATGATTTTGATTTTTATGAAATAAATTGGTTTATTATAAAAAAATAAAATTTATATCGTATCTAAAGTAATATTAAACCAAATTTTACCAAGATAATATTTAATTAAAAGAAAAGACTAAAAATAGTTTTTATTAGAAATTATTACTTATGTCCTAAAAATGTTGATCATAGGTTTTCTAAATTTAACATAGTATTTTTAAAATATATATTTTTAATTCTTAAAAATTTGATAAATTAAAATTTATTGTAAAAATATAGGTATTGTATAAATTTATAGTTTTCTTAGAAAATATATTTTTCACTATTCACCTAAAAAACAATTGTTTCAAAAAAATCAAAAAAAACACACTAAGTTAATTTTGATATAATTAATTTGAATATGAAGTTTTTTTATCAAATAAAATTTCTTGAATTTAGGAATTAAACTTTTTAATATAATTATATATAAAGAATCTTTAGACTGTGCATTGTGCAATAGTTTTCAAGATATAGTTTTTACCTACTATAGTTTGGTCTTGGATATTATAGCTGATCTCACTAAGGAGAAATTAAACCTACTAAATATTCTATTATTTTTTATTTTTTACTAATGTGTAAGAAATTTAAGGACATAAACTAAAGGGGGGGCTATATGAGGGTTGTAACATTTGTATAACTAAAACAAATGCTCGTTATGGGATACTTTAACTACCATAATGAAGAACTTATTTCACCTCTTGGGGGTATCTAACATGAATAATATGCTTTAAGAAATGTGTTATTTCATGAAAATATGAAATATAAACAGCCCTTAAAAATTAGAAGTTAAGGATACAAATCTCTTGATAAATCTATTTATAAAAACCTGTGAAGTGAGAAATATGAAGTGGTGTCACATGTTAAACTGATTAATGGATAGATTTGATATCTGGATTCATCACTCTTATTTTTTACACTATTTTAGCCTAGGTAAAATTATATTTTATTGATTAATGAATCTTTTTTAAGAAACATGTGGTTCCATCCTTCTCTAAAAATTACCGGACCAGGCTACATTTTTTAACAAAGAAGGGAGAATAAGTTTTTCTCAAGAAAAAGAATGAAAATAAAATGGGTAATACCATAAATTATATTAATTTTAATTTATTTTCAATAAGGGGGAGAATAACATTGGTGATATAAGGTAAAATGGTATTGAAAACAAATCCAAAGGGTTAAAAATACCAATTGGATGGTTCAAGTATTTTAAAGATGAGCATTGTCTTTAATGACAATATATCATGAGGAATAATGTCAATGTATTATGAGTGAAGTTATTTCTCATATATAAATGAGAAAATGATATTTAATACTACGGTTTGGAATATCTTTCTATAAAGTTTCTAGTATAAAAACACTTTAAATAAAAATATTTTTGTACTGATCTTAAGTGTGAAGAATGTCGAGTGTGGGGGATGATGATTTATCTTGAAGCACAGCCTACTAAAATTTTGGAACATATATATAAGGTATTATTATTTTGTCCAAGTAAGATTATATGATAATAATATCTATACTCTTAATTTTATTAAAGGAATATATGTGCTCTAGGTCAAAAAAAATGGGCCATCCTAGTAGGCACCCCCCAAGAAACTGACTGTGAAGGAGATGGTGGTTGGGCTTAAAGGAGTCACTAAGTCAATGTTATTATGAAGGTGTATGATGGACAACACATGGTCATCATAGGAATGAATAGAACATGGTGATTCTAAGGAAAATACCACCATGCAGAGCATCATGGTGGAAGTGGTTGTGGTACAGGTTCAGTGCCACAGGAGGTCATCGGTAGTGTGAGGCGCACTTTGGTTAATAAACTAGTATGATCCAAAAGAAAAGTTTGATGTGGGAATCATATATGTGAAATATTGTTCACCTTTTAAAAATATAGGTGTGTGTTGAATTAAATTACATTGTTGCAATCATCTTCTCTGAGTCTCCTAGCATAAAGTGCATGAGAATCCACTATGCCTACAATTTTTTATTAAATCACCATGAAAAGAAGATGCTATGATAGGGTTTCTATGCTACTAATTATGTCATGGAAACTATGAGCCACACAAATCCAAAGACAGTGGTGCCATGTTACTAAGTTTATCCAACTATGTTTTCAAAATAGAGAATTCGTGAAGGGATTAAGAACATGTAAGTAAATAGATAGGCAACCATGATTTTCAAAAACACGAGAGATGATCGTCATATCATTTTTTCCTATAAATAATTCAGATTGTGTCATTATTGATAGATGATAGGATAATGATAAGATTATGTTTTTTGAGAATTGGTGCATCTATTTTTTTATAAGAAAATAGTGTTGTGAAAAATTGAAGTTATGTAATATGAAAAGAATATGTGATGATCTTCATCTATATGAGATCTATTTTATGAATAAAGGATAGCATGAAAAATTCCATGCATTTATTTATGAATTCAGGAAGTTAGTTTCTTGTTTGAGTTGCTTCATGAAGTAAAATTCCTGAGAATATCATGAACTAATAGATCGCATGATGTCCATGAAATATAATACATTTTCATGATGGAAGTGTCATTTACTATGAGTTATGTGAGGGATGTGTAAGGATTATCTATGAACTATAGTTAAATCAATTCCATGAAACATGATTAGTTTTCATGAAGGTAGTTTTATGAACATAGTGTTGTACCTCTCGTTCCCCTCGTTGTTTGATTTTCATGATCACAATCACCTTATTATTTGTCTAATATTGTTTGAAGTGTTTTTGAATGATAGGCACAAGGTTTCCAAGAAAATGGCCCAAGAAATCATCTCAAAATGGACTGAATTGCAGTCCACCGGCCAACCGGTGTGATAGCACCGGCCAGCCGGTGGACCTGGCAGAGGCATTGCCCACTGCCAGGTTCCACCGGTCAGCCGGTGGCTCTGTCACCGGCCAGCCGGTGGCACCCAGCCCAAACAGTGATGGCTACTGCCTCACCACCGGCCAGCCGGTGGCTCTGTCACCGGTCAGCCGGTGCTGCCTGGGCAGAAGGCCTTCTCAACATCCAAGGCACCGGCCAGCCGGTGGATCTGTACCGGCCAGCCGGTAGACCAGTCAAACTAGCCGTTGGCTTTGACCAGTCAACTCCCATTTGGCCTCCAACGGCTCCGAGGCCCTTTACAACGGCTCCGAAGACTCCCCAAGGGTTCCATGCCTATAAATAAAGGCCCAGGAAGCCCCGGACACAAACCGGAACTATACGGAAGCCAACGGACACATTTTCCATCATTTGGCGTACCTCCGGCGGACTTCCTTCAAGGAACCCCAAGTGCTCCATCCAATTCCACATCCAAGAGCACCACCAAAGAAGCTTGGAAGCGGCCTTCAAACTCTCCTATCAATCAAAGGCGCCCAAGGCTTCTCCAATTACGGTTTTTATTGTTTTATTTATTTTGAGCTTTAATATTGGGTTTGTGCCTACAAACCCCAAACTCTTTCTTCATCCCTATTTCTTTTGGGTTTCACATCACCATTAAGGTGTGAATAGGTTTCTTCAAGCCTTTCCTTTTAAAAGGCTTGTGTCATAGGTGAGCTAGCCTTCACCTGTAAGAAGGCTAGTGGGTTTCTTGCTCAACCATTAAAAGCAAGTGGGTTCTTGCTTAACCACCAAAAGCAAGCTGTAATAGGTCCTAGTGCTACCTCAAAGCCTAGTGGGTTTCTTGCTAAAACCATTGAAAAGCAAGTGGTAGGAATCTCTCAACGGTTGAGTTGGGAGCGGAGACGTAGTCCGGGTTTTTGGCCGAACTCCGTTATCAATTCTTGTGTCTTGCCTCTTTATTTCCGCTGCATTCTTTACTTTGATTTTAATTTGTTAATCATTTTTTAAAAGGCAATTCACCCCCCCCCCCTCTTGCCATCACTCCCTTTTTCTCCGCCCAACAATTGGTATCAGAGGACGTGTTTGAATAATTCCCTAAAACGGTTTCAAATTAAAGATCCTTCTTTTTGATGGCTTCTACCGCTTCAACCTCTTTTGCCCCCGAGGGATACTCATTGGGTCGGGCTCCATTTTTTGATGGGACCGACTATAATTATTGGAAAACCCGCATGACTACTTTTTTAAGAAGCATAGGATATCCTATTTACAAAATTGTCATGCAAGGTTATTCTTTGTCTTCCCCCGACGAATCCAAATGGACTCCCACCGATATTAAGAATTTTGAGCTTGATGGAAAAGCCATGAATGCTCTTCATTGCGGGTTAGATAGAAATGAATTTAATCGTGTATCCACTTGCACCACTTCACATGAAATTTGGAAGCTTTTGGAAGTGACCCATGAAGGCACTAATAAAGTCAAAGATACTAGATTAGATATGTATAGACAAGATTTTGAAAGCTTTTCCATGCATCCACATGAATCTATTTCCGATATGTTTACTCGCTTTACTGACGTGTGCAATGGTAGAAAATCTCTTGGTGATGTTGTTTCAGCTGAAACCATGGTGAAGAAGATCCTATGGGTCCTTCCGAGCTCATGGGCACCTAAAGTGACGGCAATCCAAGAAGCTAAGGATGTAAAGAACATGCCGGTCGAAGAGCTCATCGGATCCCTAATGACGTACGAGATCACGATGAGGAGGCAAGCTCAAAAGGAGGGCACACCAATCAAGACACCAAAGAACATTGCCCTCAAGGTACAAAAAGAAGTAAGCTCCTCCTCACCATCCTCATCTCCTTCATCATCAAGCGGCGACTCGGAAATGGAGAATCTCGTCCGCCAAATGCACAAATTTATGAAGAAGCACAATAAGAAGAAATCCCGCAAGCACCGAAAGCAAGAACCCACCGAAAGATCCGAGCCCAAGGTAAAATGCTACGGGTGCGGCGAAAAGGGCCATTACAAGCCCGATTGCCCACTCAACAAGAAACGGGCCACGCAACAGGAAAAAGGAAAGAAGAAGGTCCTCAAGGAGACATGGAGTGACACCTCATCATCCTCCTCCTCCTCCTCCTCAAGCGACCAAGGTACAAAATGCCTAATGGAAAAACATGAGGTATCATCATCCTCTTCCTCTTCTTCCTCCTCTAGTTCTTCTAATTCTTTTAATCATTTATCATATGAAGAACTCCAACATGCTAGAGACCAACTAGAAAATGGTTTTCACGAACTCTCGTCAAAATTTTTTTCTTTGAAAAAGAATTTCAAAAAACTTTCCTCCGAAAAAGAACAACTTCTCAAAGAGAAGGAGGAACTCTCCCTAAAAATCCAAAATTTCCCAAATGTTGATTCTTTGGAATCAACCATCAAGGACCTTAGAGAATCCCTAGCCAAATTCACCCAAGGGGAACAAAATCTTTCAAAATTGCTTGGTTCTCAACGAATTTCAAGAACCACCCAAGGGCTAGGATATACCAATGTAGCTTACTCCTCCCATGCACCCACTATTTTTGTAAGGGGGAGCTCCCAATTTAAATTTTGTAATTATTGCAAAAAACCCGGGCACCTAATTTATGAATGCGATTGCAAAAATGCCCGTTATGGTATGCCTAAATCTATTTACTTTTCGGACGAATTTTTTAGGAGAAGACCCGCCATGAAACAAATTTGGATTGAAAAATCTCTTTTGGCAAGTCTCTCCGGGCCAAAATTAGTTTCGGTTCCAAAACCCTCCCCCGGTGATTTGTTGTTTTTATTTAGGGGGAGTTAGGATCGTTTAAGCCCTTTTGATTTCAATTTCAAAATTTTCGATTCAAACTTTCAATTTCAACACTTGGTTTCAAATTTTTTAAATTGTTATTCAATTTTTGATTCAAAACTTTCAATTCAAATTTCAAATTTCAATTGGTTTTTGTTTCAAAACTTTCAATTCAAACTGTTATCCAAAATTTCAATTGATTTAAAATCTCTATCTTGTTTTTCAACGCGTTCCCTCAATCAAGTTTTATGCCTCGAGCTATTTTGATAATCACAAGGGGGGAGAATTTCTTGATTGATTGGGGGAGAAACCTTTTGATCATGCTTAGCATTTACTTTCTTTATCCTTTAAGCATGTCTTTCTTTTATGTATTTTACATTGATTGTTTTGGTGATTGTGATCATCAAAATAGGGGGAGATTGTTGTACCTCTCGTTCCCCTCGTTGTTTGATTTTCATGATCACAATCACCTTATTATTTGTCTAATATTGTTTGAAGTGTTTTTGAATGATAGGCACAAGGTTGCCAAGAAAATGTCCCAAGAAATCATCTCAAAATGGACTGAATTGCAGTCCACCGGCCAACCGGTGTGATAGCACCGGCCAGCCGGTGGACCTGGCAGAGGCATTGCCCACTGCCAGGTTCCACCGGTCAGCCGGTGGCTCTGTCACCGGCCAGCCGGTGGCACCCAGCCCAAACAGTGATGGCTACTGCCTCACCACCGTCCAGCCGGTGGCTCTGTCACCGGTCAGCCGGTGCTGCCTGGGCAGAAGGCCTTCTCAACATCCAAGGCACCGGCCAGCCGGTGGATCTGTACCGGCCAGTCGGTAGACCAGTCAAACTAGCCGTTGGCTTTGACCAGTCAACTCCCATTTGGCCTCCAACGGCTCCGAGGCCCTTTACAACGGCTCCGAAGACTCCCCAAGGGTTCCATGCCTATAAATAAAGGCCCAGGAAGCCCCGGACACAAACCGGAACTATACGGAAGCCAACGGACACATTTTCCATCATTTGGCGTACCTCCGGCGGACTTCCTTCAAGGAACCCCAAGTGCTCCATCCAATTCCACATCCAAGAGCACCACCAAAGAAGCTTGGAAGCGGCCTTCAAACTCTCCTATCAATCAAAGGCGCCCAAGGCTTCTCCAATTACGGTTTTTATTGTTTTATTTATTTTGAGCTTTAATATTGGGTTTGTGCCTACAAACCCCAAACTCTTTCTTCATCCCTCTTTCTTTTGGGTTTCACATCACCATTAAGGTGTGAAGAGGTTTCTTCAAGCCTTTCCTTTTAAAAGGCTTGTGTCATAGGTGAGCTAGCCTTCACCTGTAAGAAGGCTAGTGGGTTTCTTGCTCAACCATTAAAAGCAAGTGGGTTCTTGCTTAACCACCAAAAGCAAGCTGTAATAGGTCCTAGTGCTACCTCAAAGCCTAGTGGGTTTCTTGCTAAAACCATTGAAAAGAAAGCGGTAGGAATCTCTCAACGGTTGAGTTGGGAGCGGAGACGTAGGCCGGGTTTTTGGCCGAACTCCGTTATCAATTCTTGTGTCTTGCCTCTTTATTTCTGCTGCATTCTTTACTTTTATTTTAATTTGTTAATCATTTTTTAAAAGGCAATTCACCCCCCCCCCCCCCTCTTTCCATCACTCCCTTTTTCTCCGCCCAACACATAGGGTTGTGAAAATCTTAAACAATGGGTTACACTTTCATGAAGTCAGTCTCAAGTATGAGAAGTTACATGAATCAACTTGAGTTTACCAGAAGCTGATACAATGTGGTGTGAGTATTGAGACCAAAAGCAATATTATTTTTACAAATAGTTGCATAAATCCTAGATAGTGACCTATATTTTCATGAAACAATGAAAAGTAGTGTGAAGTTGTTATAGAAAGTTGTTGTGGAAAGAAATGTTGAGTTCACCAGTAGTAAAACCTATGTTTATTGTAATTAGAAACTATTTTAACCATAAACAGAAGATGGGTTTCCTAGAATTTAGTAATACATAAGTTGAAAGTGATCAAGGATAACATTCCTTACACTGTAAAAGGACTATAATTTAGGTTACTTGAATTGAGAAGTATCGAAAGTTTTATCTTTTAATTTTACAAAGATAAAGACCATTGATAAAAATTCATAAGAAAATATAGACATTTGAACATGTGTTAGAACAATGTCAACCCACTACTATATCAGTAGATAAAGAGATTCAAATTTATGTTTATGAGTTTGGAAGGAACTAGTGAAGACTTTTCGGATCCAGTATAAAGTCTTTATCAAGAGATTATGAGGTCATTTTAGGAGACATCTCGAATTGGAGGGATCTAGTATAAATTATCCATTAGGAGGCTACCACTTCATTCACTTGTGAAGTAGTAATTTTGAGAGATTTTATATCAATATTTTCGAGAGATGGATTGTACTTGTACTCACTGTGATTTATAGTGGAAATCTAGGTCTCGAAACTTGAATCAAACCTAGAATGTATTAGGTTATCACATTAAGGATAAACCTTATAAAAAATTCTTATGTGATTTGATATTTTTTATCTTCCTTCATATAATAAAGGAAGAGAATTGAAGAAGAGAGGACTGAGATCCTAATCGGTCATAGAGGTTAGTTTAAAAGAAAGAAATCATAAAAAGGAAAAGGATCATTAATTCAACCCCTCCCGCTCTTAGTAATCTAACCAAACCTAGGAACTTCAATTAATAATTGGTATTAATTAATTAAAGTGGTGGTTTGGTGGAATTAAGGCATCATATTAATGGGTGATGGCCGATTGAGCTTGGATAATAATGGTGGTTAGGATTTTCTAGGAGAAATGACTCCATATCTTAAGGTAGGTGGTCCCTAATTAATTCTTGATGGTTTATGCCTATTTTCATGGTTCATGTGGTATGTGTTCACACTAACCATGAGAGATTTATCTTAATTAATTTAAATGTATTTTTCTTCACCGTTTGAGGATGGGTAGGATTTATTGGTACCATGTGTGGTTTCCCATGTAATAAAACATGATGTCAATTCCAATGTTGGTTGTGGGGGTTATACAATTTTGGAAATTGTGGTGAATATAGCCTATGGAGTTTCCTTTTTAAATAAAAACATAATCAAACTTGGACAGGTTCCCTTATCCACCTTTGAGTGGGGGTGTGATTGATTGAGGGTGGCCAGCTTAAGGCTTGGCCTATCTGAAACCTTTGTGTTCCCTTATAGTTTTTGTTAGTTGGCCTATATGTGGGGTGAGTGTTACTCCCTCACAGGCTTGTATATCTTGGGTGATAACATCTTGGTTATGATTATGAGTAAATGTTGGTCATGATTAGATCAACCTAGGAGGACTTTGGGATAAATATGGACATTATTCCATCCCTTAGGTGTTTTCCCTAAATGGTGTAGATTTAACCATCTATTAACTCATAATGTGAATGTGTCTATGTTTAATGGACACTGTTACCATTGATTGATGGTCCTTGTTATGGTTCCAAACATTGTCGAAGCACTTATTGGACCTATGGAAAACTCAACTTTTTTTGGATTTAATAGATCATTCATAATGTACATGATGTGAATTCCATGACTAATGAAAATTTTCTGAAGAATATTGACAAATTATTTTTCTATAACTAAGACATAGAATATTTTCATGTTAATATATAATTAATTTAAACATAAGATGAAATATTATCTCAGTATTGAGATCATTCTTTATTGATGATATTGATCATTCTAACTTGACTAGTGTATCATTATTTTGTAGCAAGGACCCAAAGTAAATACCCTCTAGTGGTGATCCACACATGCTCTTTCAATATCTAAATAGAACCAATGAACTGTCGAGTGATAGTGTGGTTGATTGATCATCTTGTATTGTTCGCATTGATCATTTCATGTTCCTTAGGCTTCAAGAAATCTCTCTTTTTTTTCTCAGTCTTGAGAGTAAGAGAGGTGGAGGGAGATCTTGAGAGGAAATTATTATTCATAGTGATCAACCTTTCTACGATTTATATATCATCCTATTTATAGACTTGGAGTTAGGATTTAATATTTAATTAATTGCACAAAGTCCCTTAATAATACATTAAACCCAAAAGTAACCTAATTCCATGTAATAAAATAATAATATTATTTTATTTTATGACGTATGCTAACTCATGCAATCATAAATATTTATTTTACAATCTGATAAATAAATATTAATCATCAGAAAAAATATGGTCTGCTCATCCTCCACAACATTTATTCAATTATTAAATGAATATTTAAATAAATATTATTGATTCAATAAATAAATAAATATTTTATTCTCTTTATGGTGAATAAATAGTTATTTAATCATAGAGTAACTAAATAAGTTTTTTTAATAAATAAAAAAATATTTATTATGGTGTGGATTACAAGAGATAATTAAATATTATATATTTTTGAAATGAAAAAATTACTTGTAAATAATTTTTTATTTAATATTTGTGATATAAATTTTTATTTAATATTTGTGATATAAATTTTTATTTAATATTTGTGATCATTTAATAAATTTTTAATAAATATTACTTCTCATTCTAGAGAATAATATTTATTCCAATTGTTAAATATAAATAATATTCAATTAAGATCAAAGGAAACAATATGTGTGGCCCTATATGCCTCTTCCTTGGTGGCATTAGGTGGGCTTGCCTAAAGTACAAGATTATTATCCAGTAATAGGTCAAGTAACCCACAAAGGAGGAAGATATGTCACAATGATAAAACCACCAAGAAACATTCAATGTGTAATATAATCCCTTTGTCGTGATATCTCATCATGTAGGTTGTACACCTATTTCATCAACTGATATGCTTGATATATCTTTCTTTGAAAGTCTAAAATGAACTCGTCAATACATCATGGCCATGGAATTTAATGCAACTGTTCCATTTCAATTAAAGGGTCGAGACATTAACTTTCATAAAGATGGAAGGGACAAGTCCTTCCTCAATTTATTCATTAATAACATATCATTTGTGATGCACCCAACATACCCAACTTTGTTTTGATCATATGTTGTCACATTTTATAGAAAAACATCAAAGTGTGTGGGTCATGAAATGCATTAAAACATTCTTAAATTTTAACGATAATTACACATGATCACAGATAGGAATATCTAATGACACATAAACATGTGTATTTCCTACAGGTGGGTTTGTTCTTATAATCTCTCATCTTAGAGATTATTAAGTATAAAATTCATGAGATGAAGACTTATCTTCTTATGAGTACTCACACCTAATAGTAAACATACTATATGTGCCATAATATAATGTTATCTAACTATAGAATAAGGTTTAAAGATATCATCATGGAATTTCAAGGTTCTCATCATAGCAGGAAACTATTCATCCCTTTTTTATGCGACAAATACTCTAGGACATTATTACATTATTCACAAAGAATAATAAAATATATATAATATGTTATTTAATTAATATGCACCTCATAGAATAAACATGAAATCTAAAGTACAAATAGATGGTTCAGTGAAACCAACTCCAAAATAATCCCACTTGGGCTAAAGCCAACTATTAATGACTTTTAGTCCGCTATCTCTCACATGATGATCAAGTTTTTACAAAGCTAATGTGATAGTTAAGGGGTATATCACATTGTCTTAAATGTAAACTATGTTCATTTTGACATCACCTCTCTTAGAAAAATCCCTCAAGAAATGAAATTTCTAAAGTATAAGCTTCATCCACTAATATGACCTTCGATCCTTTGCAAGAGCCACCACTACAGTATTATCACAATGGAGTGTGATATGGTATTTAATACTATGCACCACATAAAACTATTAGATAAATATGTGAATAAAAGATAATTATGTAGCTACCACAAAATTCACAATGTTCTTATACTACACTATAGAATCAGCATTCATATCTTTCTTTGAGCTATTTCATATCACAACACCTCCATGAGAGTGAATATGTATCCTTGATGTAATTTCATATCATCTTGATTTACTTGGAAACTATAATCGTCATATCCCCAGATAAATAGCTCCTCATCTCCTCTATAGACTAGGAACATATCCTTAGTACACTTCAAAAATATAAGGATGGTATTACAGTCATCCAATAGAGGTCACCTAGGTTAGCTTGATATCTTCCTATCATACTTGAGGCATAGGATACATCTAGACTTGTGCATAGCATATCATATATGACTGACCCAATCATTGATATGCATGTAATCATTTCAATCCTAAATTTTTTCTCATGTCTTTGAGGATACATTTTATTAATATGAATTCCATGTGACACTAACAACAATTCCCTATTGGATTTTTCCATACTAAATCTATTAAGTATCTTATCAATGTGTGTACTTTGACTCAATCTAAGTATCATCTTGTATCTATCATGATGGATCTTAAAATCATGAATATATATTAATTTCCCTAAGTCATTCAAAGATAATAAAGTGTCTAACCATGCCTTAACGGGATGTAGGACTGGTATTTCATTTCCAATAAGTAGTATTTCATCAACATGAACTATTAAGAAAATAGTTTCACTCCCACTAAACTACTTATAGACATAAGACTCACATTCATTCTTTATAAACAAAATTATGTTATAGTTTCATCAAACTGAAAGTTCCATGATCTGGATGTTTACTTTAATCCATAAATGGATCTATTCAACTTTCATACCTTTTTGGAATCCTTTGGATTCACAAAACCTTTAGGTTTTATCATATAGACGTCTTTTTGGAGATTCCCAACAAGGAAATTTATTTTGACATAAATCTTCAAAATATCATAGTCATGGTAATCTAATATGGAAAATATAATTCTAATTGATTTTATCATAGTAACTGGTGAAAAGGTTTCTTCATAGTATATGCCTTGATGTTGTTTAAACCCTTTTTCAACTAGTCACTCCTTATATGTAATAAATTATCCATACATTTCTAGATTCTTCTTAAATACTCATTTAAAACCAATAGGATTTACATCCACTATAGGATTCACCAAAACCATACTTGATTCTGATACATGGAATCCATTTGAGAATTCATAGCTTCTTTCCATTTGGTAACTTTTATGCCACATGCTACTTTATTGTAGGTCACGTGATCATTATTATCAACTTATAATGAGTAAATATCCTTGATGACCAGAAAACTATATTTTTCTAGTTCACTAAAATCTATTGTACTCCTACAAATTAATTGTGTCTCTAGAACTACCTTTTCCATTGGGATTTGTGGAATTTGTTCCAGTGTAAACTCTTATTTATATTAATCCTGAACTTCATCAAAGTCTGTCTCTCTCTCACTATCTCCTTTATAGATGTGATCCCATTCAAGAAATTTAGGATTTCTATTAACCACAAATTTCTTATATGATGGGTCGTATAAGTAATATACTCTAGTTTCCTTAGGGTAACCTATAAAGATACACTTAGTACCTTAGTGTTCAATTTTGTTTCTAGAAATATACTTAACAAATATTTCACAACCCCAAAATAATAAATTTGAAAACAAGGGGGGTTTTCCACACCAAACTTTGTATAGAATGCCATTTGTTTCTTTAGTTTGAACTTGGTTTAGTATATGTGTTTGTTGGTCGAAGTAGATTACTCAACAGGGGGGTTAATTGAGTATCTATAAAAATTTCTATTAAAATCGGTTCTTTGAAAATTTTCCCCAATTAAAAATATAATAAAATTTAGTTTGTAGTGAATTTATAAAAGTCATTAATGTTCAGTTAGTTTCTCATAATATTGATTAGTTCTCAGCTATACTAATATGAATATTAATATAACTTTTGAAACTAACCTACTAGTTCAACATAGTTATAAACACTTGATAAACTAACTATCAAAGTTTAATTTAGTTTTATGTAAAAATGTAATAAACACAGCTTAAAACTAAAAGGTGAAGGCACGGAGGATGTAAAGAAGAGTTTCAGTATCAGGCTGAGACTTAGTAATCTCCACGTGGTGATCACCTTCCACCAAGAAGTTTAATTTAATAAACAGTTTGATACACACCCTGGATCTGGGTTTACAATAGCACACAAGGCTATCTAGGTCACACTAGACCTCTACCATATTTATTAATGGGAAAAACAAAAAACTAGTCACACTTGACCTATTCCACTATTCTACATGGGATACAAAGGATAAAAATGAGAGAGAGTTTGAGGATATCAATTATCCTCCAGTTATGCATAGGATTCAGTGTATGTGTTAAGAACAGATACAAACACTGCTCAAAGATGTAAGAAAATAAACACAACAGAGCTATGATGTAGAGAGAGGTTTAGAAATCTATTTGTGTTATGTGGTGAATATCTGGACTCTTTTAATATAGTGGAAATGATGTTTGAGTCATCTTTTATATGTTTGCTTCAAAATAGAGTATCAAGGTTTCTGTGCTCTAGCTTCCAAGTGTGAAAAGTTCATCTCCTTGTTGTTAGGATGTTCAGGTTAGCTTGGTAGGTTTTTCTCTTTTTTTTATGTCCCCATATGTTCTTGCTTTTAGTTCTTGGTATTTGGAATAAAGCTTTGAAATTTGTAGGTGTTTGCAGTTCTTCTGTTCTTTCTACTTTTCAGTACATTTATCGTGTCTTTAAATGATCTAGTTTGTAATTATTTTATACTTCAAGGTCCAGTAGACATGAA
Organism: Viscum album; assembly: GCA_963277665.1. Taxonomy (NCBI): domain Eukaryota; kingdom Viridiplantae; phylum Streptophyta; class Magnoliopsida; order Santalales; family Viscaceae; genus Viscum; species Viscum album. The sequence continues at coordinate 39,383 of CAUJRU010000472.1, read as the reverse complement.
GATCTCCCCACATTAATGTACCTCATACTGTCTACTGATATTCCTATTGAAAACATTAATTAATGTCAGAAACATTAATTTGTCTAAATATGATTGTTAGAAATAAATTTGAATTAATAAATTAAATACAGTTTTTTTTACTATTGGTGACTCATAAGTATTGGTGACTCATTGGAATTGGTCTGTCATCATCATTCTATCAGCATCGGTGACTCTATGTACCAGTGATTCCTTTTCATAAGTATCGGTGACTCGGTGTACCGGTGAGTCGTTTGCACTATCGGTCTATCTGGGCATCAGTGAGTCATCATTAGTGACTCATTTTAAACTATCGGTGTGTTTCTCATCAGTGACTCATTCATCGGTGTGTCTTCAATCGGTGAGTCATCATCAGTGACTCGTTCATCGGTGTGTCATCCATCGGTGATTCGTTCATCGGTGTGTTGTCCATTGGTGAGTTGTCATCGATGACTCATTTTGAACTTTTTTTGTGTCTACCATCAGTGAGTCGTCATCGGTGACTCATTTTAAACTATCGATGCTAGGGACTCTGAAAAACATATAAAGTGTCTTTCTTACACAAAACACTACCATATTAAGTGACATTCATAAATACATGTAAATATATACTTGTAAATATATTGAAGCATAAATATTCATAATTTATTGACTTATTGAAATGTAATATACAATGTGACATAATTGATTCACTTAAAAATATTCATTTACAAGATTAACTTGAGTTATAAATTAATATATAAATTAATAAGATTTTGTAGATTTAGAATGATTTGTGATTATGAAAACCACTATTTCACAAAGGGTCTAACAATCTCCCCACTTTTGATAATAAAAAATTATGGCATAAACATGATGTTAATGAATAATAATTACTTGACTTAGCATGCCTCTCAATATGACTAAGGCTTTCCTTTTAAGCTCCCCCTCAATTTTGTAATAGAGTAAATATATATATAGAAGGTAACTTGAGCATGTTCATGCTCCTATTTTTTATTAGAGCAATTTATATCATAGATGAGATATATATATATATATATTATGTTGAGTACTTTCCATGTTTCCTATGCTCCCCCTTAGATTAAGAATCCATACCTATAACTTTCTCCCACTTTTGGGAGTAGGAAAAAGGTGAAAATAAGGAAATAGGTTGTACACCTATTTCATCAACCTATATGCTTGATATATCTTTCTTTGAAAGTCTAAAATGAACTCGTCAATACATCATGGCCATGGAATTTAATGCAACTGTTCCATTTCAATCAAAGGGTCGAGACATTAACTTTCATAAAGATAGAAGGGACAAGTCCTTCCTCAATTTATTCATTAATAACATATCATTTGTGATGCACCCAACATACCCAACTTTGTTTTGATCATATGTTGTCACATTTTATAGAAAAAAATCAAAGTGTGTGGGTCATGAAATGCATTAAAACATTCTTAAATTTTAAGGATAATTACACATGATCACAGATAGGAATATCTAATGACACATAAACATGTGGATTTCCTAAAGGTGGGTTTGTTCTTATAATCTCTCATCTTAGAGATTATTAAGTATAAAATTCATGAGATTAAGACTTATCTTCTTATGAGTACTCACACCTAATAGTAAACATACGATATGTGCCATAATATAATGTTATCTGACTATAGAATAAGGTTTAAAGATATCATCATGGAATTTCAAGGTTCTCATCATAGCAAGAAACTATTCATCCCTTTTTGATGCGACAAATACTCTAGGACATTATTACATTATTCACAAAGAATAATAAAAAATATATAATATGTTATTTAATTAATATTCACCTCATTGAATAAACATGAAATCTAAAGTACAAATAGTTGGTTCAAGGAAACCAACTCCAAAATAATCCCACTTGGGCTAAAGCCAACTATTAATGACTTTTAGTCTGCTATCTCTCACATGATGATCAAGTTTTTACAAAGCTAATGTGATAGTTAAGGGGTATATCACATTATCTTAAATGTAAACTATGTTCATTTTGACATCACCTCTCTTAGAAAAATCCCTCAAGAAATGAAATTTCTAAAGTATATGCTTCATCCACTAATATGACCTTAGATCCTTTGCAAGAGCCACCACTACAGTATTATCACAATGGAGTGTGATATGGTATTTAATACTATGCACCACATAAAACTATTAGATAAATATGTGAATAAAAGATAATTATGTAGCTACCACAAAATTCACAATGTTCTTATACTACATTATAGAATCAGCATTCATATCTTTCTTTGAGCTATTTCATATCACAACACCTCCATGAGAGTGAATATGTATCCTTGATGTAATTTCATATCATCTTGATTTACTTGGAAACTATAATCTTCATATCCCCAGATAAATAGCTCCTCATCTCCTCTATAGACCAGGAACATATCCTTAGTACACTTCAAAAATATAAGGATGGTATTACAGTCATCCAATAGAGGTCACCTAGGTTAGCTTGATATCTTCCTATCATACTTGAGGCATAGGATACATCTAGACTTATGCATAGCATATCATATATGACTAACCCAATCATTGATATGCATGTAATCATTTCAATCCTAAATTTTTTCTCATGTGTTTGAGGATACATTTTATTAATATGAATTCCATGTGACACTAACAACAATTCCCTATTGGATTGTTCCATACTAAATCTATTAAGTATCTTATCAATGTGTGTACTTTGACTCAATCTAAGTATCATCTTATATCTATCATGATGGATCTTAAAATCATGAATATATATTAATTTCCCTAAGTCCTTCAGAGATAATAAAGTGTCTACCCATGCCTTAACGGGATGTAGGACTGGTATTTCATTTCCAATAAGTAGTATTTAATCAACATGAACTATTAAGAAAATAGTTTCACTCCCACTAAACTACTTATAGACATAAGACTCACATTCATTCTTTATAAACAAAATTATGTTATAGTTTCATCAAACTGAAAGTTCCATGATCTGGATGTTTACTTTAATCCATAAATGGATCTATTCAACTTTCATACCTTTTTGGAATCCTTTGGATTCACAAAACCTTTAGGTTTTATCATATAGACATCTTTTTGGAGATTCCCAACAAGGAAATTTATTTTGACATAAATCTTCAAAATATCATAGTCATGGTAATCTAATATGGAAAATATAATTCTAATTGATTTTATCATAGTAACTGGTGAAAAGGTTTCTTCGTAGTATATGCCTTGATGTTGTTTAAACTCTTTTGCAACCAGTCACTCCTTATATGTAATAAATTATCCATACATTTCTATATTCTTCTTAAATACTCAAACCAATAGGATTTACATCCACTATAGGATTCACCAAAACCATACTTGATTCTGATACATGGAATCCATTTCAGAATTCATAGCTTCTTTACATTTGGTAACTTTTATGCCACATGCTACTTTATTGTAGGTCACGTGATCATTATTATCAACTTATAATGAGTAAATATCCTTGATGACTAGAAAACTATATTTTTCTAGTTCACTAAAATCTATTGTACTCCTACAAATTAATTGTGTCTCTAGAACTACCTTTTCCATTGGGATTTGTGGAATTTGTTCCAGTGTAAACTCTTATTTATATTAATCCTGAACTTCATCAAAGTCTATCTCTCTCTCACTATCTCCTTTATAGATGTGATCCCATTCAAGAAATTTAGGATGTCTGTTAACCACAACTTTCTTATATGATGGGTCGTATAAGTAATATACTCTAGTTTCCTTAGGGTAACCTATAAAGATACACTTAGTACCTTAGTGTTCAATTTTGTTTCTAGAAATATACTTAACAAATATTTCACAACCCCAAAATAATAAATTTGAAAACAAGGGGGGTTTTCCACACCAAACTTTGTATAGAATGCCATTTGTTTCTTTAGTTTGAACTTGGTTTAGTATATGTGTTTGTTGGTCGGAGTAGATTACTCAATAGGGGGGTGAATTGAGTATCTATAAAAATTTCTATTAAAACCGGTTCTTTGAAATTTTTCCCAAATTAAAAATATAATAAAATTTAGTTTGTAGTGAATTTATAAAAGTCATGAATGTTCAGTTAATTTATCATAAGATCGATTAGTTCTCAGCTATACTAATATGAATATTAATATAACTTTTGAAACTAACCTACTAGTTCAACATAGTTATAAACACTTGATAAACTAACTATCAAAGTTTAATTTAGTTTTATGTAAAAATGTAATAAACATAGCTTAAAACTAAAAGGTGAAGGCACAGCGGATGTAAAGAAGAGTTTCAATATCAGGCTGAGACTTAGTAATCTCCACGTGGTGATCACCTTCCACCAAGAAGTTTAATTTAATAAATATTTTGATACACACCCTGGATCTGGGTTTACAATAGCACACAAGGATATCTAGGTCACACTAGACCTCTACCATATTTATTAATGGGAAAAACAAAAAACCGGTTACACTTGACCTATTCCACTATTCTACATGGGATACAAAGGATAAAAATGAGAGAGAGTTTGAGGATATCAATTATCCTCCAGTTATGCATAGGATTCAGTGTATGTGTTAAGAACAGATACAAACACTGCTCAAAGATGTAAGAAAATAAACACAACAGAGCTATGATGTAGAGAGTGGTTTAGAAATCTATTTGTGTTATGTGGTGAATATCTGGACTCTTTTAATATAGTGGAAATGATGTTTGAGTCATCTTTTAGATGTTGGCTTCAAAATAGAGTATCAAGGTTTCTGTGCTCTAGCTTACAGGTGTGAAAAGTTCATCTCCTTGTTGTTAGGATGTTCAGGTTATCATGGTAGGTTTTTCTCTTTTTTTTTGATGTCCCCATATGTTCTTGCTTTTAGTTCTTGGTATTTGGAATAAAGCTTTGAAATTTGTAGGTGTTTGCAGTTCTTCTGTTCTTTCTACTTTTCAGTACATTTATCGTGTCTTTAAATGCTCTAGTTTGTAATTATTTTATACTTCAAGGTCCAGTAGACATGAAGATCTCCCCACATTAATGTACCTCATACTGTCTACTGATATTCCTATTGACAACATTAATTAATGTCAGAAACATTAATTTGTCTAAATATGATTGTTAGAAATAAATTTGAATTAATAAATTAAAGACAGTTTTTTTGACTATTGGTGACTCATAAGTATTGGTGACTCACTGGAATTGGTCTGTCATCATCATTCTATCAGCATCGGTGACTCTATGTACCAGTGAGTCCTTTTCATAAGTATCGGTGACTCGGTGTATCGGTGAGTCGTTTGCACTATCGGTCTGTCTGGGCATCAGTGAGTCATCATTAGTGACTCATTTTAAACTATCGGTGTGTTTCTCATCGGTGACTCATTGATCGGTGTGTCTTCAATCGGTGAGTCATCATCAGTGACTCGTTCATTGGTGTGTCATCCATCGGTGATTCGTTCATCGGTGTGTCGTCCATCGGTGAGTTGTCAGCGATGACTCATTTTGAACTTTTTTTTTTTCTACCATTAGTGAGTCGTCATCGGTGACTCATTTTGAACTATCGATGCTAGGGACTCTGAAAAATATATAAAGTGTCTTTCTTACACAAAACACTACCATATTAAGTGAGATTCATAAATACATGTAAATATATACTTGTAAATATATTGAAGCATAAATATTCATAATTTATTGACTTATTGAAATGTAATATACAATGTGACATAATTGATTCACTTAAAAATATTCATTTACAAGATTAACTTGAGTTATAACTTAATATATAAATTAATAAGATTTTTAGATTTAGAATGATTTGTGATTATGAAAACCACTATTTCACAAAGGGTCTAACAATCTCCCCACTTTTGATAATAAAAAATTATGGCATAAACATGATGTTAATGAATAATAATTACTTGACTTAGCATGCCTCTAAATATGACTAAGGCTTTCCTTTTAAGCTCCCCCTCAATTTTGTAATAGAGTAAATATATATATAGAAGGTAACTTGAGCATGGTCATGCTCCTATTTTTTATTAGAGAAATTTATATCATAGATGAGATATATATATATATATATTATGTTGAGTACTTTCCATGTTTCCTATGCTCCCCCTTAGATTAAGAATCCATACCTATAACTTTCTCCCACTTTTGGGAGTAGGAAAAAGGTAAAAATAAGGATAAAGAATAAAGAGAAATAACATAAAGATAATTATAAACATAGGGAAGGAAAAATGATTTTCATTAAGGTTCCAAAAGTAAAATCATCAAAATAAAAATACAAAGTAAAAATCTCTATCAAAGAAACAATCCACTACTAAGGATTTAGATTTTGATGTGTTTTTCCTTTGTATAAAGGATCTAGAGTAGTTTCATAAGGTTTTGGTGTGTTTGTAGGAAGAGTTGGTTGAATGACAACACCAGGAAAGGAAACACCTGTAGGAACATTGGTTGCAAGAGTGGGTCTTCTTTCTGACAAAACATGGCTCTAAGGTTGATCCTGAATCATTGGTTGAATCTGAGAAAGGGACTGAGATACAGTCATCTAAGAAAAAGTCATAGAACTAGGTCCAATGGAAGCAGCAGGTGGAACCATTATGGCCTTATCTTGCACATGCAGGTATGACTTTAGAAGCTTGATTAAATCATTAATTATTTCACCCCCATATTGCATAGCCTTCTTGAAATCATCCTTGTTCTCTATGAATTTATCTAGGAGAGAAGTAAACTCCTTCAACTATACCACTTTCTTTTTAAGGCTTTTGTCACTGGAGGGATATTGAGATTTTCGGCCAAGTACTTGAAATTATTGATCAAATCATACTTTGTATAGATTTTGGAGAAGTACTTATCCACCTTTTCTCTAATATCTTTCTGAGAAATAGATACTTCATTGGTGCATTACCTTACCATGTTGTGAATGAGATCAACATTATTTTGTACCTAGGAAATAGTTTCCTTGTCAGAATCACTCTAAATACTCTTGAGTTCTTCCCTCATTACAGCCCTGAGAGACTCCATATCAGTAGTAGTAGCCCTGGTACCTTTAGAACTAGATGGACCAGATATCATCTTTCCAAGTTCCTCCTTTAATTTCTTCAAATATAAACTCAGTAAATGTGTAACTAAGTTATTAAGAACCTCTATCGCACCACTAATAGAGGTATTGAAATAAGGTGTTAGAGATTTCAACTCATTACTCATCCTCTTCACTTCTTCTCTTAGCATAGTATTGTTTCTAATGATTCTCTCAGCTATAGTAATGATATTAGGCTGAATCGTTTGAATCACTATCCTTGAAATTCTATTAGCATCAACATCTTAAATGCTCATGGAAGTATAGGCTTCACTTCTGGATCCAACTGAGGCTCTCATTAACTCATAGATATTATCTTTGAATTTCTCTAAAGCATCCTTAGTGACATAGTCACTAGGCACTGGCCATACAACTGGCTCATCAGCATAATGTACTATTGGTGAAGCAGGTGAAATAGGTTTTGCTTCATCTTGTGCTTGTGGAGCAGGAGGAGGAGCCATGATCTCCTCATCTGAGTCATAATACAATACAAATAGAACGAGTCATGGATTCCTATTCCATTCACTAGTACATGTCCAGTATCTAGGCTCCACTGTATCAGTCTTGACTCTTCTTCCCAGAGGATCAGGTAAAATCTCATATTCATCTTCTTATTCTTTCTATATTCTATCCAAAACAGCATTTCTAGGTACTGGTACCATCTGAACATGAGCTTGTGCTTTCACTCCAGCCACTTCAGCTACTCTAGGAATTTCCTCAACCTGAGGCATAGGTGCAATCTGATCCTCATCCTCTTCTTCTTGGCCTCAAGACATAATTTCATTAATCTCCTAAATGATTCCTTGATCTTTAACATCAAGGTGATCAAGTATGTTCTCATCTCTAGCATCTCCATCATTATATCTATCACCAAACTATCCAATAGTATCAGCAGCATCTACATGCTCATCAGCCTCTGCATCTTCTCCATGCACAGATTCTTCACTTGACCTATCTACAACCGGTTGTCTTGCTTTTAATGAGTCGCTGACATTCTCACCATTATCTTCCTCATCATCATCATCATCATCATCATCATCATACTTACTTACATAACCTTCCACTCTAGTGACCTCTGTCTCTTCCTCTTCTTCATCACCTAATAAAGGCTCTCAAGAGGGTAACTCCAAAGGTGGACTAGCAGGTCCATAAGACATGTCCTTTGGGATCTCACCAATATCAGGGTCACTCCTATCATCTATAGGAGACTCTTCTTCCCTTGGTATCACATCCTCAGCTTCCTCATTAGAATAAACCATTTCTTCACCAGGTTTAAGACCTGGATCATCTTGATCCTTTGGTCTGGTAGGATGATCAACAGGATTTTAATCCTCATATAATTTTTCCCCATCTTCTACCCAACATTTCTTCCATGGGTTCCAAAAAATATTCATCCTATTGAAAATTTCTTTGTGAAGACAGAATCCACTACAATCACTGATCACTTCATCTCCATCTTCCACACAACCCAGCTTCCTTAGAATTTCCAAAATCATTCTATGATAGTACAAACAAGTTTCCTTCTTGGAGGGTTTTATCATATCATAAATATGTACCATCAGGTACCTACAAAGTTTCACCTTTACCCCATTCTTAAATAGATAAATCAGGAAGTCATCCTGATATTTCACAGCAGCAAAGTCTCCCTTAGGAAGATTTGATGGTGAATGAACTTAAAGAGAAATATTTCCTCACAATCCAACTTAGTGCCAGTATCTCTCCTCGATTATTCATTCCCATTCAATTCCTTTAAACCATCCTCATATGAAAATAAGTCTGATGTTGGAGGAATGTTACCCTGGTAGTCGGCATAGATGCCCTCATGTGGCATTTCCAAACATTGAGTCCATTCTTTTGAAGAAAAAGAAATATCTCTTCTCTTCACTATAGACTTCATCATTGCTTCCTCATCTCCTTCCAATGATATCTTCAAGTGGAGATAGAATTAATTTACTATATGGGGATAAAATGGACTCTAATTATTTTAAAACCAACTAATCCAACCTTGAGATTCTAGCACTCCCAGCAAAAGTGACTTGCTTGACAAAATCCATTCAAAATACACTTCCTTCTCAGAGGTCACTACACGACTTCCCAATCCCAGATTCCTAGTTCCTGCAGTACCACTAGATTCACCCTTCTGATGCTTATTTGATGGTGATTCACTGGGTCCTTCCATCACATGCTTCTTCCTTTCCATTTCTGAAGGTTTGGGTTTAAAGGAAGTCGAAAGGTCGTGGGTAAAGTAGTAGAGTGTCGAAGGGTAGAAGGTTAAAAAGTAGTGAGGGAGGTGAAAGGTTGAAGTGTGGATTGAATTTATTTTATCATTTATGGATTGTAATTCATAAAACATAAAATTGAATAGTGGTAAAAAGAAAACAAAACTGTGTTGTTTAACTTAAAACAGATAGATTTACAAAATGGTCCTTATAGGCATCAGTTTCACTCGATCGGTACTACACAATCGTTTTCATGTGATCATTTTCATGTGATCGGTTTCATGTGATCGTTTTCATGTGATTGGTTTCATGTGATCGGTTTTACATGATCGGTTTCACATGATCAGTTTGAAAGATTGGTTTCACCTAATCGGTTTGACAGATCGGTTTCACCTGATCGGTTTGATAGATCAGTTTCACTAGATCATTTTGATAGATTGGTTTCACCTGATCGGTTTGACAGATCGGTTTTACCTGATCGGTTTGACAGATCAGTTTCACCTGATCAGTTTGACAGATTGGTTTCACTTGATCGGTTTGACAGATCATTTTCACCTGATCGGTTTGACAGATTGGTTTCACCAATACAAAAAAATCTAAGAGAATAAGGTCGGATATACTTTAGAGATTTATCATTCCTAATTCATGTCTGATGTAGTTCAATCTCTCGTAGATTAAGTTTTTGGTGAATATGTCAGCAAGTTGATGCTTAGTCCCAATAAACTCAAGAGTTATATCACCTTTTTTATAATGATATCTCAAAAAGTGATGTCTTACATCAATATGTTTTGTTTTAGAATGAGAAAATGGATTTTTATAGATGTTAATAGCACTTGTGTTTTCATAATTTATAGGTATATGTTTTAATTTAAATCCATAGTCTAACAAAGTGTGTTTTATCTACAAAATTTGTGCACAGCAACTACCAGCAGCAATATACTCTACTTCAACAGTTGATAATGCAACCAAATTTTTATTTTTACTACACCATGATATTAGAGACTTTCCCAAAAAGTGACATGTTCTATAGGTACTCTTTATATCTAACTTACATCCACCAAATTCAGCTCTGAATAACTAACCAAATCAAAAGGTTGTCCTCTAGGATAGAATAATCCTAAATTAGTTGTATATTTGAGGTATTTGAAAACTCTTTTAACATCATTTAAATGTTATTATTTTGGGTTTTCTTGAAATCTTGCACACATACACACACTAAACATAATATTTGTCCTACTAATAGTTAAGTACATCAAACTCTCAATCATTCCACTATAAGTAGTTTGATCAGTGGATTTTCCATTTTCATCAAGATCTAACTTACATGTAGAACACATAGGGGTTTGACTACTCTTAATTCTATCAAATCCATATATTTTCAAAAGATATTTAGTGTACTTACTTTGATTTAAAATAATACCTTATTTGTTTTGAAATACTTGAAATCTAAGAAAATATTTAAGTTCACCCATCAAACTCATTTCAAATTCACTTTGCATCATTTTTAAAAATTCATCACATAAATAATTTTTAGAAGATCCAAAAATAATATCATCTACATATATTTGAGATATTAAAACTTCTTTAGAAATTATTTTTATAAAAAAATTATGATCTGCAACTCCTTTTGTAAAACATTTAGAAATAAGAAAGTTGCTTAGTCTTTCATACCAAGATCTTGGAGCTTGTTTCAAACCATATAAAGATTTAGATAATTTGAAAACTTGATTTGGAAAATGTGGATTGGTAAAACATAGGGGTTATTAAACAAAAAAAATCCTAAATTATATAACTATTTAATAATACACTTTTGACATCCATTTTATAAATTTTAAAATCCAAGTGTGTTGCATAGACAAGTAAGATTCTAATGGCTTCAAGCCTAGCTAGTGGTGTAAAGGTTTCTTCATAATCAATTCCTTTTTCTTGATTATACCCTTATGAAACCAACCTAGCTTTGTTTCTAACTATATTTCCAGTTTCATCCACTTTATTCCTAAACACCCATTTAGTTTCTATGGTCAAGGTATCTTTTGGTCTATTAACAATCTTCCAGACTTTATTTCTCTCAAACTAATTTAGCTCTTATTTCATAGCCATCACCCAAAATTCATCATTAATAGAATCATTGATACTTTAAGGTTCAAGTTGTGACAAGAATGATTGATGTTCAACCTGATTTCTCAAGGAGGCTCTAGTTTGTGTTCTTATATCTAAATATCTAACAACAGCATCTAAGGGATGGTTTTTAAGGGTCCTAGTTGGTCTAGTAAAATTAGGACTAGTTATTTTAGGTTCATCATTTGGTTCTGGTTCATTATGGATTGGTTCTGGATAATTTCCAAAACTGGAAGTTTTCACAAATTCCTTTATAGGATGATTTGAGGGTTTTGTATTAATGTCCATATTGGGAATATCCTCTTCAAGATTTTCTAGTGAGTTTTTAGGCTCATGTGGATCTGTTTCATCAAACTTGACATGTACAGATTCTTCCACACATTTGGTTCTTTTATTAAAGACTCTATAAGCTTTTCTTGATGTTGAATATCCCAAGAATATTCCTTCATCACTTTTGGAGGAAAATTTATCTAGATTGTCTTTAGTGTTTAATATATAAACTTTACATCCAAACACTTTAAAATAACTTACCATGGGTTTCCTATTATTCTATAGCTCATAAGGAGTTTTCTTAAGGATAGGTCTGATTAAGACTCTATTTATTATGTAACAAGCTATATTAACAACTTCATATTAGAAGTAAATTGGTAGGTCATATTTATTAAGCATAGTTCGGGAAATTTATTGTAGGGTTCTATTTCTTCTTTTTACTACACCATTTTATTGAGGTGTCCTAGGGGAAGAGAAGTTATGACTAAAGCCATTTTGGGAGCAAAAGGACTCAAAGTATTGATTTTCAAACTCACAGCCATGGTCAATTCTTAAAGATTTAATTTTATGTCCACTAAGATTTTCTACAGTCCTAGCATGCTTGGTAAAGTGAGAGAAAAATTTACTTTTGTGAGCTAAAAAAATGTCAAATTATACCTATAAAAGTCATCTAAAAGAACATAATCATAGTAATTCCCATTGAGACTTGAAAATCTATATGGTTCAAACAAGTCTATGTGAACCAACTCGAGAGGTTTATAAGTAGTAACTTCTTTATTTGGTTTGAAAGATATTTTATATTGCTTTCCTTTTTGACAAAGATTTCACACCCTATTGTCTAGAAACTCTAATTTGGGAAAGTCTTTAACAAAACCTTTTCTAGTCAACTTATTAAGAGGTTGTATATTACAATGTCCTAGTCTTCTATGCCAGATCCCAAACTCTTTTTGAAAGGCACTTAGACAAGAAACATTTTGTGACGCTAGTGTGTCTAGATTTATAGAATATACATTATCATTTATAAGAGCAGTAAATACTAGGGTATTTTTGGAATCAAAAACATGGAATGAATCATTTTTGAATTTAACATTAAATCCATCATCACAAATTTGGGATATGCTAAGAAAGTTATACTTTAATCCATCAACAAAAAGTACTTTGGAAATTGAAATATAGTTAGGGTTACCAATCTGGCCTAGGTCATTGATTTTTCCTTTACCATTATCACCAAATATGGCATGTCCTCCATAAATTTTGATGAGACTCTTAAAGATTAAGTAGTCCCTTGTCATGTGTCTTGAAAACCCACTATCCAAGTACCACAGATTTCTACAGGAACTCTTTAGATAGTTTACCTACAAAACAGTTCATCCAAGAAATGATTTTGATACTCATATTTGTTTGGGTCCACAAACATTAGTAATAATAGATTTAGGAACCCACACTTGTCTTATTGGTTTCCTATAGGTAGAATATAGAGTATTTTAAAAATAAAATCTGTTTGGTCCAGAAGAACTAGATGCAGTAAAATAATTTTTAGAACTGGAACTTGCATTAAAATTATGGTTTTTGAAGAAAGAAGAAGATTTTCTAGTTTTGTTCATAAAATGTGTTTTTGATAAGTTCCTTTCTCCTAGTTGATATCCTATTCTAGACGTGTGCTTAAGAGCTATCTGTTTACTAATCATTTGAGTAAGGGTATTTTTTCCATTGGTAAAATTTTATAAATCCTTCTTTAATTGCGCATTAGATAACTTTAGATCATTATTTTCCTTTAAAAGTTGATTATTTTTCTCTCTCTCAATAGTAAGTTCAGATTTAACAGTTACAGTAAGAGCATGTTACTTATTTAAATATTTATATTTATCTTTTATCTCATTACATGTCTCTTCCAGCATGTTGCAATATTAAAATAATTCTTCACTTGTCATATTCTCATATTCACTTTCATTTTTAGAATAATAATATTTGTAAATAGGAGAGCCTAAGGTTACCTCAAAAGTGTTTGGCATAAAACACATATTTTCCATGTCATTTTTCTCATCATGAGAAGAATCAAATTCACTAGATCTGTCCTTAGAGGTACTCCAGGTGTCCTTCATTGCTTTCTTATATTTCTAGTTCTTATTCTCATACTTCTTTTTTGTATTTCAACTTTGGACAGTCATCTTTTACATTTCCTTCACTTTTACATTCGTATCAAACTATCTCTTTTGATTTATCATTTATATTCCAATCCTTTTTTCAACTACCCTTATTATCATACTTTCCTTTATAGTTGGGATTTCTAAAAAACTTCTTTTTCCTATAAAATTTTCTAAATCTCCTAACCATCTGGGACATTTATTCATCACTGTCTGAAGCTGATTCTTCACTACTTATGCTCTCAATAGCAGCTTTAACTTTCTATTTGTCTTTATTTTTAGAGGCAGTAGTATTGAAAGCTATAGACTTCCTCTTAGGTTCATCATCCTCCTCTTTGTTAACTTTCATCTCTTCTTCATACATCATTATCTTTCAAATTATTTTTTTAATAGTTAATTTTCTGATGTCTCATGATTCTCTAATTGAGAAAGAGGTTCCTCTCCATCTGTCAGGTAAACAACGGAGAATCCGTATGATTTATTCTTTGGTTGTAACTTCTCTTCTGTGAGTGATCATTGTTTTTACTATTTCATTGAACTTGAGATACATATCAGAAATATATTATTCAGGATTCATTCTAAAATTTTCATATTTAATAGTATAAGTATTCAGCCTCATCTCTTTCACATTAGATTCCCCCTCATGAGAAACACACAAAGTGTCCCAAATTTCATGGGCAGTTTTACAAGAAGAAATAGGATTAAACTCTTCATATCCTAGTTCATAGTATAGATCATTCATTGCTTTACAGTTATTTCTATAGGCAGTCTTGGTAGGTTCATCCCAAGTGTTTCTAGCAGTTTCAAGAATTGCATGTTTACTTTCAATAGTTTTCTAGATTTCAAATCCCATGCTTGCTATATGTATTTTCATTTTAAGCTTCCACTGAGCATTGTTTGTTCCATTAAAAAAAGTTGGTCTATTATTAGCATCTTCTTCTAGTATATTGTCCATGATATAAATTATAAAAATATTTCAAAGAGATAAAAAATTATAAATAACATAAATTTTATAACCTTTGAAATATAACAACAATCACAATTGAAAAAGATTTAAAAACAAGCTTTGAAAAACTGAAAAAATTTCTAAACCCTCTGATACCAAATATTGGTCGGAGTAGATTACTCAAGAGGGGGGTGAATTGAGTATCTATAAAAATTTATGTTAAAATTGGTTCTTTAAAAATTTCCCCCAATTAAAAATATATTCAAAGTCAGTTTTTAGTGAATTTATAAAATTCTTGAATGTTCAATTAATTTTTCAGAAGATTGATTAGTTCTCAGCTATACTAATCTGAAGATTAATATAACTTTTGAAACTAACCTACTGGTTCAACACATCTATAAACACTTTCTAAATTAACTATCAAAGTTAAATTTAGTTTTATGTAAAAATGTAATAAACACAACTTAAAACTAAAAGTCAAAGTCACAGCGGATATAAACAAGAGATTTAGTCTCAAGATGAGACTTAGTCCTCTCCACTTGGTGATGACCTGCAACCAAGAAGTTTAATTTAATAAAAAAAATTATACACACCCTGGATTGGGGTTCACAATAGCCCACAAGGCATTCCAGGTCACACCAAACCTCTACCACAGTTATTTGTGGGAAAAAAACAAATAGGTCACACTTGACCTATTCCACTATTCTATGTGGGATACAAAGGATAAGAATGAGAGAGAGTTTTATGATATCAAGTATCCTCTAGTTATGCACAAGATTCATTTTATGTGTTAAGAACAGATACACACACTACTCAAAGATGTAAGAAAATAAATACAACAAATCTAAGATATAGAGAGAGGTTTAGAGATCTTTTTGTTTTATGCAGTGAATCTATGGACTCTTTTAATGTAGTGAAAATGATGTTTGAGTCCTCTTCTAGAAGTTAGCTTCAAAATAGATTATTGTAGCTTTTGTGATCTATCTTCCAAATGTAAAAATTTTAGCTCCTTGTTGTTAGGATGTTTGGGTCATCTTAGTAGGTTTTTCTCATCTTTTTGATGTCCTCATATGTTCTTTCTTTGAGTTCTTGGGATTTGGAAGAATGCTTCGAAAGTTGCAGTAGTTTGCAGTTCTTCTGTTCTTGCTACTTTTCAGTACATTTATCGTGTCTTTAAATTATCCAGTTTGTAATTCTTTTATACTTCGAGGTCCAGGAGATATGAAGATCTCCCCATGTGCATGTACCATGTACTGTCTATTGATAGTCCTACAGACAACATTAATTAATTTCACAAACATTAATTTGTCTAAATATGACAGTTATAAATAAATTTGAATCAATAAATTAAAGATAGTTTTTATGACTATCGGTGATTCATAAGTATCAGTGACTCATTGGCATTAGTCTATCATCATCGATTTCTCAGCATTAGTGACTCCGTGTATTGGTGAGTCCTTTACATCAGTATTGGTCACTCGTTGTATCAGTGAGTCATTTGCACTATCGGGCTGTCCAGGCATCGGTGAGTCATCATCGATGACTCATTTTAAACTATTGGTGTGTCGCCCATCGGTGACTCATTCATCGGTGTGTCGTCCATCAGTGAGTCCTCATCGGTGACTAGTTCATTGGTGCGTCATTCATCGGTGAGTCATTTATTAGTGTTTCATCCATCAGTGACTCATCATCGGTGACTCATTTTGAACTATCGGTGTGTCACCCATCGGTGAGTCTTCATCGGTGACTCATTTTGAACTATCGGTATCGAGGACTCTGAAAAACTTATAAAGTGTCTATCTTACATAGAACACTACCAAATTAAGTGACATTCATAAATACATGTAAATATATACTTGTAAACATATTTAAGCATAAATATTCATAATTTATTGACTTATTTAAATGTAATATACAATGTGACATAATTGATTCACTTAAAAATATTCATTTACAAGATTAAATTGAGTTATAACTTAATATATGAATTAATGGGATTTGTAGATTTGGCATGATTTTTGATTATGATAACCACTATTTTACAAAGGGTCCAACAGTGTTGTAGTCTATAATGCATATCCCCAAAAGGATAATGTAAGACTTTCATGACTCATCATTGATCTCACCATGTATGTGCAGTTCCTCTTTTCATTTATACCATTCCATTATGGTGTATAAGGAGGAGTTATTTGGGATAGAATCTCATACTACTATAAATAATCAATTAAGTCTTGATTAATATATTCTTCGCCACAGTCTGAGTGGGGTTTCTTAATATTCTTATTAACATGGTTCTCAACTTCATTATTATAGTCCTTGAATCTTTCAAAGTAATCTTACTTATACCTCATTAAGTATACATAAACATATCTACTAAAATCATTAGTAAAAGTTAAGAAGTACGAGTACCCACCCCTGAATTTAACCACAAATAGTCCACACACTTCGGTATGAAACAACTCAATAAGATCTGTGGTCTTTTCACCTTTTCCACTAAATATGAATTTAGTCATTTTTACTTGTAAACATTCAAGACATGTTCCAAATGGTTTTATTTTAAATGAATCCAAATATCCATCTTGGTGTAATATTTTCAAATTCTTTTCTTTTATAAGACCTAGCTCGTGATGTTATAGTTGGGTGTGGTGTGAGTCATGTGAACTATTTTCGTTATCAATTTTCATTACTTGGTTAGTGTAATCCAACACTTAGACCATTATTTAAAAATATCTTATCATAATAAATGCTTTATTTATAAAATAAGCACCACTTATTTCCAAATTTTAAAATAAATCCACCTATATCAAGTTTGGACATAAAAAATGTTTTTTGTAACTAAAGGCACATTATAATAATCTTTCAAACACATGATCATTCCAGTTGGAAATGTGAGGTGGAAATCATTAATAGCTATAGCAACAAAGATGCATCTGTTGGATGCTCATGAATCTACCTCACCATGGGAAATATTTTGGAATCTACTTAGTTCCAATATTTAAATACAAATTTGATCACCAAATTCCATATCTTATACCTAATTTATAGAAATTGATAAATTGAACTCGATAAAAAATTCACCTGAAGCTTGAAGGTTCCAGGAACAGTGGAAGTGTGTGATAGGTCATGCCCAAATATTCTTTTTTCCATGATTGATGATCAATCTGAGATATACACAATAATAAACTCTGCTATCAATGTAATTGAATCAAAGAAAACAGAAAATGGAAAATGTACTGAAACCAAAGGGAGAATCATCACATATTATTTATAATTAATTTAATAAATTAAATAATTACCTTGCATGATTTATTTCTTTATTGATGGATCTAAAAATAGATCTATGTTTTATGGTGTGTTGTAGGAATCAAGATAAAATTCTCTCTAGCGGTGATCCACATGTGTTCCACAAATATTCGAGCATCGTTATAGGAATATTCAGGTGATAGCACAAAAGATCATATTGATTGTGTAGTTCAACTTTGATCTCCATGAGAATCGCTTCCAAAACATTCTCCTTGATCTCTCTTTACTTGAGAGTGGGAGATGGAGGAAGATCGCTATCCATTCTTTGGAGCATTCTTGGAGAAGGGATCTCTTTAAGGTTTGAGAGGATTCTCTAAATTTGTTGTGCACAACCAAACAAATGAATTGGATCTCTTAGAAAATAATATAATTGGGTTTATATATCACTATGGTTAAAAATAAATAATTTCACAAGTTCCCCTTATTATTTATTTTATCCCTTATGGAACCCCATATCCATAATATTATTATTATTATTATTATTATTATTATTTCTTGACATACACTTAACTTGTCAATTATAATTAAATATTATTTATTAAAATAATATTAAATATATATTATTTCTCATTGGACCATGAAAATTGGTCCGCCATTCTACCACAATATTTATCAATCCTTGAATAATGACTATTTATTTATTAAATAAATATCACTACATTATTTTCTAATAAATTAATAAATATTATATTCATTAAATAGAAAATAAATATTTATTACTAGTGAAAGAATACATGTGATAAATAAAACATGAATATTTATTAAACCATGTGTAAGAATAATATTTATTCAACTTTTTAAATAATAAATAATAATATATTTTTTAACTGAGATTCTGGATACACTTAGTGTGTGACCCTCTGGGCCACTTTCTCAATGGCATTAGGCGAAGTTTCCTAAAGTCTAAGGTTAGCATCTAGCAATATGTCAAAGCACCCATAAAGAAATACATTAATTATTAAATGACATAATACCTCATACTTATGCTTACTATATAATATAATCTCTTTAACGTGATATCTCTAATCAAGTGGGTTGCATACCGATGTCATCAACCTATGTGCTCGATGTCTCTTTTTTTGATTTTCCAAAAATCGAACTTGCCTATGGAAAACCATGGACATGGATTTATTTAGGATATATCATTTCCATTAAAGGTTCTAAGATATCAATTTTCATTAAATAACATAAGGTTAAAATCATTTCTTGCATTATTCATTAATGTAATATTACTCATGACTCACCCAATGTATCCTACCTCACCACGAGCATATGTCATCATAGTTATCATCAATACATAAAATTATGAAAATCATAATGCTCATTAATAATAATATTAAAGTCTAAGAATCAATACACACATTCGCAGATAGAAACATCCAATGAAACATTTAAATGTGGATTTCATACTGGTGGGTCTTGTTCTCATAATATCCTACACTGGATATTACCAAGGGCATAGACCATGAAAAGGTATCTAAAAATCCTATGATTATCTATCCTTGATATCATATATCAATTCTATCCCTCAAATGATATCATCCGGCTATAAAACAGATATTTAAGAATAATGTCGTGTCACTTATGGGTTCTTATCATAACGGGGAACTACTATGACCTTTTGGCACGACAACTACTCTTAGGACATTATCACATGATATTTTACACATAATAACAATCATTATATGATAATAAGTTTATTAATTTTTAGAAATATGAATACATGATATCACAAAGTACACAAAATTTGGTTCTAGGGCACCACCTCTAACAGAATCCCACTTGAACTAGAGCCAACTGCTAATAACCTTCAATATTATAGCTCTCACATGATACTCATTCTTCTACTGAGATATGCCTTTAGTCAAGGGGTCCATCATGTTCTCTTCCATGGGTATACTATTTACTTAAACTTCACCCCTCTGATAAAAATTATTCAATAGGTGATACTTTCGGAGTATATGCTTTGTCCATTGGTGTGACCTTGGATATTTTTCAAGAGCCATCATTATAGTACTATCACAATACAATGTGATAGGGTATTTACTTTTAGGTACTACATCAAGATCCTAAAAAAGGTTTCATATCCAGATGGATTCCTTGGCTACATTAGAATCAGTTATATACTTAGACTTCACTATAAAATTAGTGACAACTAGTTTCTTTGAAATCTTCTAGCTCACAACTCCTCCATTGAGACATAAAACATATCTAGACTACGACTTCAAATCATTATGATCTATCTAAAAACTTACATTAATATAACCTTTTATGACCAACTCCTTGTTTCCTCCATACATAAGGAACATATCCTTAGTAATTCCCAAATACTTAAGGATGTCTTTAATAGCTGACCAATGTTGTTCTCTTATACCATCTTGATATCTTCCTACCATTCCCAATGAATATGCAACATAAATCCCCTCTTGTATTGTTCCATACTAAATATATTTAGTATCTGGTCAATATATGTACTTTGACTTAGTCCAAGTATCCTCTTGGATCTATCACAAGTGATCTTAATCCCTAGAATATAGGCTACTTCACCTAAGTCATTCATGGAGAAATATTTTTTTAACTAGTCCTTAATAGACTGTAATACCAGATGTCATTTCTAATAAGTAATATCTCATCAACATATAATACTAGGATAACAACGGAATTCCCACTAAACCTATTATAAACACATGTCTCACATTCATTCTTAATAAAAGCAAATTCTTTTATAGCTTCATCAAATCAAATGTTCTATGACCTGGATGCTTTCTTCAATCTATAAATAGATATTTGAAACTTGAAAATCCTTTTGGAATCACTTGGAGCCACAAACCCTTCTAATTGTGTCATATAGACATATTCCTGAAGGTTCACATTAAGTAATGTAGTTTTGGTATCCATCTACCAAATATCATAGTCATGGTAAGTTTCTATAAAAAGTATAATTCTGATGGACTTAAACATGGAAACTAGTGAAAATGTTTCATCATAGTAAATTACTTGACATTTTTTAAACCTTTTAGCCACTATCCATGCTTTATATGTATTTAATTTACCTTCAGTGTCTATTTTTCTATTGAATATCCATTTTCACCCTATGGGCTTTACATAAACCGATGCATCGACCAGAACCCAAACCTGGTTCTAATACATGGAATCCATTTCAAAATTCATGGATTCTTGCCATATTATAGCTTCTGATCTCTCTACTACCTCTTTGTAGGATATAGTTTCATCATTGTTAACCAATAATTATTCACCATCTTAAGTGACTAGAAAAACATATCTATCAGGTTCTCTTACCACTCTTGTGCATCTACATAGTACTTGTGTTTTAGGAATTACTTCTTCCATGGAGACCTATGTAACCTATTCTTGTACCAAATCTTGTGTATCTTGAACATAAACTTCATCAAATTCAATCTTTCTCCCACTATCCTTTTTAAGGATGTGCTCCCTCTCAAGAAATATTTCTTGTCTGGTGATAGTCACTTTCTTTTCTGAGGGGTTGTATAGATAGTATCCCTTTGTTTCCTTGGTATTCCCTATAAGGATAAACTTTGTGCCCTAGTGTTCTAGTTTGTTTCTTGAAAATACCTTAAGAAATTCCTCACAACCCCATACACATGTATGTTGAAAAATAGGTTTCTTTCCACTTTATAACTCGAAGGGGATTATTTTTTCTATTTTAGTTGGTACTCAGTTTAATGTATATGATGCATTTTGTAATGAATATTCCCAAAGGATAATAGAATATCTATATGACTCATCATCGACCTTACCATTTCTAACAAGGTATGGTTCCTCCTTTCACTAACACCATTCCACTATGGTGTATAAGGTGGAGTTAGTTGAGATATAATCCCAAACTCCTGTAAAAAAGTCTATAAACTCTTGGTTAAGATGTTCACCACCTTGATTTGATCAAATATTATTTATCTTCTTTCCAATTTTATTCTCTACTTGATTATTTAATTCCTTGAATTTATCAAAAGAATTGGGCATATACCTCATCATGTAGACAAATTCATATCTACTCAAGTCATCAGTAAAAGTTATGAAGTAAAAATACCCACCTCAAAATTATACTGGAAATGGTTTACACGCATCGGTGTGTACCAATCCTAGAATCTTTATGGACCTTTCACCTTGTCCATAAAATGGAGGTTTGGTTATTTTTTCTTGTAAACAAGCATGAAATCTTTCAAGTGGTTTTAGCACAGATGGGTCTAAATAACTATATTGACAGAGATTTTCCAAAAGATTCTCTTTTACATGACCAAGATGGTGATATCTTATTTGGGTGTTATATAATTCATGTGAACATGATTTGTTATCAATTTTTACTTGGTTTTTTTAATTTAATACATAAAGATCATTATTTAAATGTGTCATACCATAACATATGTTTTCGTTATGAAAGAAACAACTTTTATTTCCAAACATGAAAATAAACCCACCTGTATCTAGACATGATATAGAAATTATGTTCTTGGTAATAGTTGGTACATAATAAAAATCTTTTAAAACCAAAATCATTCATGTTGGCAATAAAATTTGGTAGTCACCAATGGCTAGAGTAGCTAGTCTCGCACCATTAGTAGCTCTCAAATCCACCTCTCCTATAGTAATCTTTTGAAATCTACTTGGTTCATGAATTTGGATATATATGTGAACACCAAAATATGTATCAAATACCCAATGTATAGATATGGAAATATTACACTCGAAACGAATTCACATTTATCTTCCCCTTGATTCTGGGTGTAGTTCCACTTCCATTGGTCTAGCTTACCACATGAAAAACATACTGCATCCTTTTCTTTTTATTATCTCTGGATATTCCTCTTCTTGTCAAGATAGTGCTCAAGAGATTTAGACTTGTTATGAGTCATGGGTCCCTTCACCTTGTTCTTACTTTTATTATTCACCGTAAGGATTGTGGGTTTATCATACCTCGATCCCTTATCCACTTGGAAAAAAATTTAAGAAGTTCTGAAATACTCTTCTCATTGTTGCTGATATTATAATTAATAATAAAATTGGAGAAGGTCTTGTGTAAAGACCCAGAATTTTTGTGGAAATTTTTTTTCTAAAATACATGGGAATTTTACGAGTCCGTGAAAATTGACGGTGCATGATTCTGGGGCCCGGTGTGCCCAGAATCAATTTTTGAAGTTTTTTTCGGGTACGTTCAGTAAAAGTACGAGTGGATTTTTTTAACTTTTGAACCAGTGCTTAGAATTAAAATCTGAGGGCACCGTTGAACTCACAGCGCCGATATTTTCTTAAGAAGACTTTTACCTCGACGGAAGTTGGTCGAGAATAAAAGTTAGTTTTTGGGTTTTTAGTGAATGAATTAAATAAAAATAAGGTTGTGTAAACTTTATTTTTATTAGTTGGTTAAAACCTCCATGTAGAGGTTGGAGGTGGGGACCACCACACTTTAACCTCCCATGAGAGGTTATGGAGTTAGGTCCCACCCGAGGTCTAAACCTCCTCTTCTTGTTGATTGTGGTGGGGACCACCCGGAGTTAAACCCCCTTGAAACTCCCCTTTAATGGGGAGAAACCCTCCACCTTCCATTAAGTGTAGGGGAGCCTCTTCAACTCCCCTAACACTTAATGTGACAAATCATTCACATTTAATTAATCCATCCATTTTGAATTTAGTGCCAACAATTAAATAATAGATTAACTTAATCCATTATTTTGGGTTGGCATTTGTCTTTTAGTAGAGCTTGGGAGAAAGGAGAGAGCATAGGGAGAAAAGCTCTCACCAACGAAGAACGAAGAACGTGTTCTTCCAATGAAGAACACTGGTGTGGATCATCTTCAAATTTCTTCCTCAGAACCCCCTTTGACGTGGGATGTCTTAAACCGATCTTCCATCCTCATCATCATCAACGAACCTGCACACGAGCTTGGATTGAAAGTGTGTGGTGGACGCGACGAACGACGACAACACCGTCTTCTTCCCCACGACTCCGTCAATGAACAAAGAATAAAGGTAGGGGTTCAAGCTTTGTTAATTATTCCACGTTCTTTGTTTTAATTCAAGGATTAAGAATTGAATCCGCATGTTATCACTCTAACACGAAGGGTGCGGGCCGAACGAACACGGCCCGACCCCTCCGCCTTACTTTGTGGATTTTGACGCTTATCGCGGCATGAGTCCAGGTTTAGAGATTTTCATCAAAATGATTGTGGATCGAAGGAGACGTCCCGAGGAGTGTGCAGATACATCTGGAATGAGAATCGGGCCACTGAAACTCGTCTGGTGACACGCGGAAAGTTCATCGGCGGATGGAACCAACGAACGCCGCCGCATGGATGGTGGCAGCGTAACCGCACCGTCGGAGGAGTAGCCTAAGGATGATGGGCTGCAGCAGTGCCAAGGCGGCTGGTGCTAGGCCGGCCACGAAGAAACTGACGGCTTGAGCCGCCGGGTTGTTGGGGAAGGCACGGCGCAACCGCACCGCGCGGTGGAGCAAAAGGGGGTCGCGGCCTTGGCCGCGGTGATGGAGGACGGGCGGTCAGCTCTGCCGGTCCTTGGAGGAGCCGCGGCGCAACTGTGCCGCATGGGAGGCGGTTGGCTGCTCGGCCAGCCGGGAGGAGTGGGACCTGTCGCAGGGGTCCCACATGACACCTACCGGCACCACGTGGCGCCGTTCTTACAATCCCCTGAACAGCTAAGCTGTTCGGGAATCCAGGGGGGGCACGACCTTCCACCTGGATGCGGCTAGGGCAGACCCCATGGGCCGCCAGCCACAGGCCTCGCGCGGGCCAGACCCAGCGTAGGCCAGGCCACCCCCGCAGGCCGGATCAGATCCATGGACCGGGTCGGACCCTAGTGGACCCGGATCGGGCCGGGTCGGTTCAACTAGGCTGGACCGGACCCGGACCCGGACCCGTTTAACCTATTTTTTCACTCTTTTGCTCTTAACTTGAGCTACGGGCATCCGTTTGACAAACCGTCTACGGAGACAGAAACTTTGGAGGAATACGGTTCTTTTGGTATACCCCACTCAAGGTTTGAACACAGTTGGGTTATAGCCAAGTTGGATCGAACATAAATCCAATCGGGCCCTCGGAACGAAAATGCTAATAACTCTTAGACCGGGTGTCCGATTGACACGTTGTCTGTCGCGTTGGGTATCTTATGGTTGAATGGATATTTTGGATACATCAACTTAGTACTTTGTGGAAGTTGATGTATCGACACTTGGCTTGAGGAGGGGACCCTCCTGGAATCAAGCGTGACTTGTGGAAACCCCGTGGTTGGCTGCTCTCTGACTGCTGTTCCTGGATCTTGTGTGGGTTTGATAGCTCTGACGACTATTCTTGGATCCTGTGTAGGTTTGATAGCTCTAACTACTATTCCTGGATCTTGTCTGGGTTTGACAGCTCTGACTACTATTCCTAGATCCTATGTGGGTTCGACAGCTCGGACTACTGTTCCTGGATCCTGTGTGGGTTCGACAGCTCTGATTTCTATACCAGGATCCTACGTGGGTTTGACAGAATAGATGATTTAGTGGCTATATCTAATCATCTCTAACTCTCTACAAAATTTGTATACTTTTGTGATCTGAGTTGGTAACTTTTGTGTTTACCTCATGATTGAGATGGATTACTTGATAACTTTGGTATATGTATGGGACTATACCTAAGTGGGGTTATCTGTTGTTTTCATACTTGGTATTTATCCTTGTTGGTTTATGTGAGACCTTGAGGTTCCTGGGGTCCCTACTGAGTATCGTTATACTCACCCCTACACGGGATATGCCCGCACTTCATTGTGTTGGATGTAGATGACGGACAGCGCTAACCGAGGCTGAGTGTACTAGGACTGGACAATACCGGGAGCTGGACCACATAGCGTGACAGTACACGGAGGAGAAGAACGGACGTGGAGTGTTGTGGAGGCTATCTGTACCTACCCTTCAGGTAGGATTTCTCATTGGATGATCTGGGAGATGTTTTCCCTTTTTCCAGTACTTGTACTTTCAGTTTCTTATACTTTACAGTTGGGCTTATATTTCCAACCCCTTTTACTTTTCATCACTCTTTTGTTATACATTTTTACTTAGTGTTTTACTTCCATCTTGTACTCTGTTGTGTGAGTTTTCAGGTTATGAAGGCAATGTCTTCCTAGTTTTATGGATTTGTGCCTTTGGTGCTAGTCGCCAGCCCCTAGCCTATGGAAGGCAGACTTGGGGTAGTCACAGTACGGCCCCCGGGGGATGGGTCGTGACAAATTGGTATTAGAGGAGTCGGTTCTACTTCAGAACTTAGGACTCTGATCTTTCCTATCAAGCTATGGTGTTAAGGGTATTGATTGTGGTTTTCAGTTTAGGGAGTCCAGTGTTGGTGCGGCGGCTGATGTATCCATACACCAGGACCCTGACTTCTGATTTCTGACTCAGTACACGAAAACACTGATTGCGTGTATGTTTCAAGAGTTTTCTTAGTGATCTCTTTGAGTCAGCTCACCAGGTTTAACTTATTGACTATGGTGGATTTGTTTCTTTACAGGATGGCCCTATACAGACAGCCAGCTAGGGTTCCATGCTTTGTACGAGATGGCAGCCCACCGAACGATGATTCCTTGGTGCAGGGCCCTATAAAAACGGAGGCATCGGCAGTACCACTACCCGTTGGTCCATCAATGCCACCAACCCTTGAAGTAGATGATGCACGCCCCTTGAGCGCATTTCACGATTTCCAGCACCAGATTTCACCTAGGTTCAGGGGAGAGATGGACCCACAGATGGCTGAGGATTGGCTGGAGGCTGTGGTGATAGTTTTTTGACTAGTATGGACACCAGCCGACCTTATGTTGATCCTTGTCTCGATTTTCCTTCAGGAAGCAGTAGACAGATGGTGGATCCTGATGCTCCATGTGCATGACGAGGCGACACTTCTCTGGGAAGACTTCGAGAGCCTGTTTTGGGCAGAGTTTGTCCCAGCCACCCTACATGTTGTGTGGATACATGAGCTACTTCATCTTTAGCAGGGCAGCATGACGGTGACATAGTACTCAGCGAGGTTCACCGACCTCTCACCCTACTCCATATATATGGTGAGGGACCCATTATTCAGGGCCTGAACCTTCAAGCAGGGGCTCAGGCGAGAGATCAGGGCTTCAATGATCTCACTCAGCATCCCAACGTAGGCGGGGGTGCTAGAGAGAGCCCTCTTAGTGGAGAGTTTCCTTTCTGAGCAGTCACCAGTAGCGAGACCATCCACCGGGCGTCAAGTAGCAGAGTCTTCTGTAGCAGGTAGTAGATAGATGTTGCAGATATCCAAGTAGACTAGACCATTCGGTGGACGACCTCAGGACACGGGTTCGGTTGTGTGAGGAACAAGAGACAGAGCCATACATTTGAGGAATAGACAGTGTTTCACATGCGGCGAGCAGGGTCACATGGCTCGTGACTGTCCGACCCACCATTCAGATGATCAGTAGACAGTTGAGGTAGCTCCCAGGTAGAGGCAGAGGTTCGATCGAGGTGATCCACAGGGCACAGGTGGACATGGAAGAAGAGCTGGTTGTGCAACTGGTAGTGGGCGATGTTTCGAGGTGTTATCATCACCACCACAAGGAGGTCCACCCCAACCATAGGGAGTAGGTGAACAGGGGAGAGCTCAGCTTCAGGCAGCTGAGGCATATGATCATGGCACTCTGGAGATGATTCGGGGTACGGTCTGTGTCTACTCCACCTTAGTTGTAGTTCTTATAGACACAGGTTTAAGTTACTCTTTCATTTCCACTACCCTCGTTCGGAGCTCGAAGATTCTGACGGAGTCGTTGGCTCGATCCTTACGGCTAGAGACTTCTACGGGAGAAGATTCGATGATTACGTACCGGTGCTAGTAGTATGAGGTTACTCTAGGAGGCGAGAGCTTCATTTGGGATCTCCTAGTAGCAGCATCAAGGCCTTATGACGTCATCTTGGGTATGGACTGGTTATCTACAGTCCATGCTTAGATAGACTGTATTATGCGCAAAGTGCGGTGTGTTCGCAAATATGGGACCAGGTTTACTTTCACTGGAGAGAAGGTAGACTGTGCAGTGTAGAACGGACTTACTTGAAGGAGGGTGCATCCGATCACTCATAAGTTGGCTTGCCTTACCCTTAGAGTAGTTGATGTGCAGAGTCTGAGCTATCCTGTAGTGGTGGACCAGTACGTGGATGTTTTCTCTGATGATGTCCCAAGTCTACCTCCTCACAGAGAGGTGGACTTTTACATTGACATGTACCTTGATACAGCACTGATATCTACACCAGCATATCGAATGCCTCCCGTGGAGCTTCGCGAGCTGTGAGTATAGCTAGAGGACTTGCAGGGGAAGGGATTCATTCGGCCCAGTGTTTCTCCCTAGGTAGCTCTGATTCTATTCGCCATGAAGGCGGATGGAAGCTTGAGGATTTATGTAGACTACCGTCGCCTAAAACAGGTGACCGTGAATAACAAGTACCCACTCTCGAGGATTGACGACCTCTTTGATCAGCTTAAGGGAGCACAGTGGTTCTCAAAAATAGACCTCAGATCAGTCTATCACCAGCTCATAGTTCGAGAAGAGGATGTGCAGAAGACGGCCTTCAGATGTCGGTATGTCCACTATGAGTTCTTGGTTATGAAATTCGGCCTAACCAATTCTCTAGTGGTGTTCATGGGACTCATGAACAGGATTTTCCAGCCATACCTCGATCTCTTTGTCGTAGTCTTCATCGACGACATTCTTATCTACTCGAATACTAAGGAGAAGCATGCTTACCATTTGTAGGTAGTACGGGACACACTCAGTGAGCACCATCTTTATGGTAAGCTCTCGAAGTGCCAGTTTTGGATCCGAGAGGTTCACTTTTTAGGACATGTTATCTTGGAGGCTGGAGTTGCAATGGATCTAGTGAAGATTGAGGCGGTACTTACTTGGGAGCCACCCAGGAGTATGATGGAGGTACGGAGTTTCCTGGGTTTGGCTGGTTACTACCGGAGATTCGTTCCAGACATCTCCAGAGTTGCAGCACCACTATCATCCTTGAATAAGAAGGGGCAACCCTTTGTGTGGTTGGAGAAATTCCAGCAGAGCTTTCAGGAGCTGAGGCAGAGTCTGACTAGTGCCTCCATCTTGAGGCTTCCAGATGAGGGCGTAGGGTACATAGTTTACTGTGACGCATCAGGGACTAGACTTAGAGGACGAGGTCCATGGCCAGGGTGGGCCGTGGAGGAAGGGTTTGGCGCCGTCACGTCGCGCATAGGAGTAGAACCACAGCGCCATCGTGCCGTGGTGGAGGAGCCAGGTCGGCCGGCGTCGGGCTGGCCGCCGACGGTGTGGAACCGGCTGGCCGCTCGGCTAGCCAGACAAGGTGGGACCCCCCGGGTCCCGCGGGTTACTGAACCGGCACCTGGTGTCGGTTCTGTTCAGAAATCAGGGGGGCGTGGCACCCACCCCCCCCCCCCCCCCCCCCCTCACGCGGTTAAGGTAGGGCCCACAGGGCACCGCCAGCCGCTGGCTGGCCAGGCCACACGGGCCGCCGGCTGGACACACTGGCTGCCCCCTCAGGCCGGGCCGGACTCGGTCCCCCCCCCCCCTAGGTCGGGCCGCCCTCGGGCTAGGTCGGACCCATGGACCGGGTCAGACCCTCAGACCGGGTCAGACCCACGGACTGGGTCGGACCCCAGTACGAACCCATTTGACCCGAACACACCTTTTCACCCATAACTTGGGCTACGGGTGTCCGATCGACGAACCGTCTATGGATATGGAAAACTTGGAGTGATACGGTTCTTTTGGAATACCCCACTTGAGGTTTGGACATAGTTGGGGTATGGTCTGGTTGGTTTGAACCCAAAATCCAACTGGGCCCCTGTGATGGAAATACCAATAACTCATAGACCGGGCGTCCGATTGATGCGTTGTCTGTTGCGTTGAGACCCCTATAATGAGGTGGACCTTTTAGATACTTATACTTGGGACTTCGTGACAATTGTAGTATCGACCAGTAGCTCAAGGAGCGGATCCTCCCAAAGATGAGCGAGCGGAGTACGAAGACCTAGTAGCTGGATGAGACCTGATGACTGCTGACCTTTCGAATCTGAGTGTTTCGACTAGCCCAGTGGGAAGCGCCTCTATGTGACATGGCAGACCCACAGTGGGGAGCACCTCTGTGTGATGTGGCAGACCCATGGTACTCGATAGGAGGACTACCTCAGCAGGCTACAAGGGGGAGCGCCTCTGTGTGATGCGGTAGACCAACAATGGGGAGCACCTCTGTGTGACGCAGAAGACCCGCGGTACTCGACAGGAGTACTAAAACAGTTTAGGATAGTGGGAAGCACCTCTGTGTGATGCGGTAGGACCAAGATACTCTATAGAGGAGGAGTACACTAGTAGTCGAGGTTCCGACAGTTTGACTGGGAGTGTTACATGTTACCACCCCTAGAATAAAATCCTGGTTTTGAGTTGAGTCAATGAATTTTGTGATTTCATCATGATTGAGATTGGTTATTAGATAACTTAGTTATATGTATGGGCATATGCCTAAGTAATGGATATCTGTCTATTTCATACTTTTGTGGTTTATCCTTGTTGGATTTTGTGATACCTTGAGGGTCTTAGGGTCCCTACTGAGTATCATTATACTCACCCCTGCATGGGCTATGCCCGCACCTCGTTGTGTTGGTTGCAGACGACAGACAGCACTGACTGAGGCAGAGAGTAGTAGGACTGGACAGTAACTGGTGGTGGACCACTCGGTGTGACGGTGCACGGAGCGGATGGACGGACGTGGAGTGTTGAGGAGGTCATCTATACCTACCCTTCAGGTAGGAACCCCGGAGGACGACCCAGTAGCTACTTTACTTTTATTCAGTTGTACCTGTACTTTACTGTTGGACTTGTATTTATGGCCCCTTTTACTTTTCAGCACTTCTTCTGTATACAGTTTTGCTTAGTGTTTTGCTTCCATTTTTATACTCTGATTGTGTGTGTTTACTTTTTATAAAGGAAATGCCTTCCCAACTTAGAGATTTATGCCTTTGGTTATAGTCTCCAGCCCCTGTCCCATGGAAGGTGGGCTTGGGGTAGTCACGACACGGGTCCCGAGGACGGGTCGTGACAAATTGGTATCGGAGGAGTTGGTTCTACCGTAGAACTTAGGACTCTGATCATTATTTTCTATGAAGCAATAGTGTTAAGGGTACTAATTGTGGTTTCTAGTTCAGGTAGTCTAGTGTTGGTGCGGGCAGCCGACGTATCCATACACCAGGACCCTAACTACTGATTTCCGACTTAGTGCACGAAAACACTGATTGTGTGCATGTGTGTTTTCTAAAGTTTTCTTAAGTCAACTCAACCAGTTCAGCTCACCAGGTATAATCTTTTGACCATGTCATATATGTTTCTTTCAGGATGCCTCCCCGTAGAGCCCCGAGAGTAGTACGCTCTGACATCCCACCAAGCAACAAGGCCTCAGTGTAGGGCCCATTATCAGTGGAGGCACCAGCGATACCACTTCCTGTTGGGCCACCGATGCCACCAGCCCCAGTAACAAATGATGCACACTGTTTGAGAATGTTGCATGAGTTTCAGCACCATAGGCCACTCAGGTTTCTGGGAGAGATGGACCCACAGGTGGCTGAGGATTGGTTGGAGATTGTGGTGAGATTATTCAAGCTGGTAGGGACACCAGCAGACCTCATGGTGATCCTTGCTGTGAGTCTCCTTCAGGTAGCAGCAGGCAGATGGTAGAGCCTAATGCTCCAGGTGCACAATGAGGCGGTACTACTCTGGACAGACTTCGAGAGCCTGTTTCGGGCAGAGTTTGTTCCAGCGACTCTATGAGCGGTGCAGATACAGGAGATACTTCATCTGCAGCAGGGCAGCATGATAGTAGCACAGTACTCAATGAGGTTCACCAACCTCTCGCTCTACTCCACAGATATGGTTCAAGACCCATTCTTCAGGGTCCAGACCTTCAAGTAGGGGCTCAGGTGAGAGATCAGGGAATAAATGATCTCCCTCAGCATCTTGACATAGGAGGGGGTGTTAGAGAGAGACCTCCTAGTGGAGAGTTTCTTTGCTGAGCAGTCTCTGGCTACGAGACCCACCACTAGTCGGCTTGCAGTGGAGTCTTCTGCAGCTGGCAATAGACAGATGATGCAGAGGTCTAAGAGGACCAGACCCATGGGTAGACGACCGCAGGACTTAGGATCTATTGTGCGGGGCACCCAGGGCAGTGAAATATATGCTAGGAGCAGACAGTGCTACTCATGCGGCGGGCAGGGTCACATGGCTCGTGACTGTCCGACCCGCCGTTCAGATGATCAGAAGAAAGTTGAGGGACTTCCCAAGCAGAAGAAAAGATTTGATTGAGGTGGTCCGCAGGGAGCAGGTGGATGTGGTAGGGGATCTGGTCGAGTAGCTGGTGGTGGATGATGTTATGAGGTGTAACCACCACCACCACCAGGAGGACCACCCCGACTGCAGGGAGATGGAAAATAGGGGAGAGCTCAGCTTCAGGCAGCTGAGGCATATGACCATGGTGCTCAGGAGATGATTCGAGGTACGATCTGTGTCTACTCCACCTTAGATGCAGTTCTTATAGACACAGGTGCCAGTCATTCTTTCATAGCCACTAACCTCGTTCGGAGCTCGGAGATTCCAACAGAGTCATTGGCTCGATCTTTATGGATATTGACTCCTACGGGAGAAGACTCGATGATTACGCACTAGTGTCGGTAGTGTGAGCTTACTCTAGGAGGTGAGAGCTTCAGCTGGGATCTCCTCGTAGCAGCGTCGAGGCCTTACGACGTCATATTGGGTATGGACTGGTTATCTACAGTCCATGCTCAGATTGACTATATTAGGTGAAAAGTGCGGTGTGTCCGCACAGATGGGAAAAGGTCCACCTTCACCAGCGAGAAGGGAACCTTTGCAGCACAGGACAGACTTACTTAGAGGAGGGTGCATCCGATCACCCACCAGTTGGATTGTCTTACCCTCAGAGCAGTTGATATAGAGAGTCCGACTTATCCTGTAGTAGTGGACCAATACGCAGATTTTTTCCCTGAAGATGTCCCAGGACAACCACCTCGTTGAGAGGTGTAATTATACATTGACCCATACCCCAGGAAGGCACCGATATCTACTCCATCATATTAGATGGCTCCTGCTGAGCTTCGTGAGTTGCGGGTACAGCTGGAGGACTTGTAGGGGAAGAGATTCATCTGGCCTAATGTTTCTCCCTGGGCAGCCTCAATTCTATTCGCCAAGAAGGCGGATGAGATCTTGAGGCTTTGTTTCGACTACCGTCGCCTGAACTAGGTGACCGTGAAGAACAAGTACCCACTTCTAAGGATTGATGACCTCTTTGATCATCTCAAGGGAGAATAGTGGTTCTCGAAGATAGACCTCATATCAGGCTATCACCAGCTCAGAGTTCGAGATGAGGATGTGCAGAAGATGACCTTCAGGTGTCGGTATGACCACTACGAGTTCTTGGTTATGCCCTTTGGTGTAACCAATGCTCCAATAGTGTTCATGTGTCTCATGAACATGATTTTCCAGCCTTACCTCAATCGCTTTGTCATAGTCTTCATCGACGACATACTGATCTACTCGACTACTGAGGAGGAGCATGCCTACCATTTACAGGTAGTACTGGACACACTCCGAGAGCACCAGCTCTATAGTAATCTCTCGAAGTGCCAGTTTTGGATTCAAGAGGTTCACTTATTGGGACATGTCATCTTGGAGGCTGGAGTTGTAGTGGATCCAGCGAAGATTGAGGCGGTACTTTCTTGGGAACCACCCAGGAGTGTGACAGAGGTATGAAGTTTCCTGGGCTTGGCTAGATACTACTGGTGATTCGTTCCAGACTTCTCCAGAGTTACAGCACCACTATCATCTTTGACGAAGAAGGGGAAACCCTTTGTGTGGTTGGAGAGATGCTAACATAGCTTTTAGGAGCTAAGGAAGAGGCTGACTAGTGCCCCCCATATTGAGGCTTCCAGAGGAAAGCGTAGGGTACGTAGTCTACTGCGACACATCAGGGACCGGACTCTGGTGTGTCCTGATGCAGGAGCGAGATGTGATCATGTATGGTTCTCAAAAGTTGAGACAGCATGAGCAGAACTATGCTACCCATGAACTGGAGTTAGCAGCAGTAGTCTTCGCCTTGAAGATGTGGCGACACTATCTGATGGTCGAGCGTTTCACAGTCTACTCTAACCACCAGAGTCTTAGGTATATCTTCTCTCAGAAGGACCTGAACCTGAGACAGTGACATTGGCTTGAGTTCCTACAAGACTATGAATTCGAGATAGTCTATACTCCTGGGAAAGGAAACGTTGTATCAGATTCTCTTAGCAGGAGATCTGGTATACAAGTGATAAGAAAGGCAATAGAGCAGCTGGCTGCTTTACGGATATCCTTTGTGGATAGAGACAGAGCAGCCTTCCTTCAGTCTCTTACAGTCACTCCCCCACTTCTTCAGCAAGTCATGGAGGCACATTGTGGAGACACTGACTGTGAGACACGACATGCTCAGATATCCATAGGGCAGGCACCTGATGGATTTTCTGAAGGTGGGGAGCATGTCATCCTCTTTATAGGACGTACCTTGGTACCAGTGGCACTTCAAGAGGAAGTGTTGAGGGAGTTCCACACTTCCCCTCTAGCAGTACATCCAGGAGTGGAAAATATGTATCAGGACCTCATACGATAGCACTGGTGACCAGGTATGAAGAAGGCAGTAGCAGAGTTTGTCTCTTGATGCCTCACTCGTCAGCAAGTGAAGGCGGAGCACCAGGTACCAGCAGGCTTGGTGCAGCCTTTAGAGGTCCCAGAGTAGAAGTGGGATGGAATATCCATGGACTTCGTGATAGGACTTCCATATACATCCAGGAGACATGACTCTATTTTGGTGATCATCGACCGACTCACCAAGTCGGTCCACTTCCGACTGATCAGAGAGAAGGGTTCAGTAGAGAGTTTGGGATACCTCTACGTGCAGAAGATTGTGCGGCTACATGGAGTACCTTCTTCTATTGTCTCTAATTGTGACGCACATTTTACTTCTCGTCTATGGAAGGGGTTGCAGGAGGCTTTCGGGATGCAGATTCTTTTGAGCACTGCCTTCCATCCTCAAACGAATGGTCAGACTGAGCGGACCATTCAGACCCTCAAGGAAATGCTCCGTGCATGTGTTCTCGACTTTGGTCGCAGCTGGGAGGACCACTTACCTTTGGTGGATTTTTTCTACAATAACAGATATCACTCCACCATAGGGATGGTACCTTTTGAGGCGTTGTACAGGTGACCTTACAGATCACCTCTGTGCTGGACTGACCCAGGGGAGTCAGCACTAGTGGGACCGGAGATGGTACGGGCTTCCACGAAGAAGGTGAAGATCATCCAGGAGTGGATGAAGACTACACAGAGCAGGCAGAAGTCATATGCCGATAGAAGACGGAGACCTCTAGGGTTCGAGGATGGTGACCATGTCTTTCTACAGGCCTCACCTCGATGAGGTCTACAGAGATTTGGCCAAGGCGGAAAATTATCTCTGAGATTCATCGGACCTTTCCAGGTCCTCAGCAGAGTTGGTGAGGTAGCTTACCGCTTATCTCTTCCACCTCAGTTGCACCGGGTGCATGACGTCTTCCACGTATCTCAACTGAGGAGATACATGCACAACCCTTCTCACATCACCGACCATGGAGAGCTGGATTTTTTATGATGGGGTGAATTTTACAAAGGTTCCAATGAAGATTGAGGATCGACAGAAGTGAGTCCTACGTGGATGGTCGATACCTCAGGTGCGTGTTCGCTGGCAGCATGCGAACCTATAGGAGAGCACATGGGAGCGGGAGGCTCAGATGTGTGCTCAGTACCCCCCACTTGTTCCCTTAGTTCGAGTTGTAGCTTACGGGGACGTAAATCACTGAGGTGAGGAGAATGTAAAGACCCAGAATTTCTGTGGAAAATTTTTTTCTTAAATACATGGGAATTTTACGAGTCTGTGAAAATTGACAGCGCGTGATTTCGGGGCCTGGTGTGCCCGAAATCAATTTTTGAAGTTTTGTTCAGGTACGTTCAGTAAATGTACGAGCAGATTTTTTTAAATTTTTAATCGGTGCTTGGAATTGAAATCTGAGGGCACCGTTGAACTCACAGCGCCGATATTTTCTTAAGAAGACTTTAACCTCGACGGCAGTTGGTCAAGAATAAAAGTTAGTTTTTGGGTTTTTAGTGAATGAATTAAATAAAAATAAGTTTGTGTAAACTTTATTTTTATTAGTTGGCTAAAACCTCCATGTGAAGGTTGGAGGTGGGGACCACCACACTTTAACCTCCCATGAGAGGTTATGGAGGTGGGGCCCACTCTAGGTCTAAACCTCCTCTTCTTGTTGATTGTGGTGGGGACCACCTGGGGTTAAACCCCCTTGAAACTCCCCTTTAATGGGGAGAAACCCTCCACCTTTCATTAAGTGTAGGGGAGCCTCTTCAACTCCCCTAACACTTAATGTTCCAAATCCTTCACATTTAATTAATCCATCCATTTTGAATTTAGTGCCAACAATTAAATAATAGATTAACTTAATCCATTATTTTGGGTTGGAATTTGTCTTTTGGTGGAGCTTGGGAGAAAGGAGAGAGCTTAGGGAGAAAAGCTCTCACCAATGAAGAATGCGTTCTTCCAACGAAGAATGTCGGTGTAGAGCATCTTCGACTTTCTTCCTCGGAACCCCCTTTGACGTGGGACATCTTCGACTGATCTTCCCTCCTCATCGTCGTCAACGAACTGGCGCACGAGCTTGGATTGGAAGTGCGTGGTGGACACGACGAACAACAACAACACCTTCTTCTTCACCACGACTCTGTCAATGAACAACGAACAAAGGTAGGGGTTCAAGCTTTGTTAATTTTTTCATGTTCTTCCTTTTACTTGAAGTATTAAGAATGGAAGCCGCATATTATCACTCTAACATGGAGGGTGCGGGCCGAACGAACACGGCCTGACCCCTCCGCCTTACTTTTTGGATTTTGAAGTTAATCGCGGCATGAGTCCAGGTTGAGCGGTTTTCATTAACAATGATTGCGGATCGAAGGTGATGTTCTGAGGAGTGCGAAGCTACTTCTGGAATGAGAATCGGTCCACCGAAACTCGTATGGTGACCTGCGGAAAGTTCGCCGGCAGATGGAACCGACAAACGTCACCGCATGGATGGCAGCAGCGCAACCACGCCGCCGGAGGAGTAGCTTGTGGCTGACGGGCTGCGGCGGTGCAGCGGTGGCCAACGCAAGGTCGGCCGCGAAGAAACCGGTGGCTTGATCGGTCGGGTTGTCGGGGAAGGCACGGCACAACCGCGCCGTACGGTGAAGGAAAAGGGGTCGCGGCGATGGAGGACGGGCGGCTGGCTCTACTGGTCGCTGGAGGAGGTGCGGAGAAACTGCGCTATGTGGGAGGCGGATGGCCGCTCGGCCAGCTGGGAGGAGCGGGACCCATTGCATGGGTCTCGTGTGACACAGACCAGTTCCATGTGGCGGCTGTTTTGCAATCCTCCGAATGGATAATCTATTCGGGAATCCAGGGGCGGCCTTCCCTCTAGACGGGGCTAGGGCGGACCCCACGGGTTGCCAACCGCGGGCCTCACGCGGGCCGAGCCCAGCGCGGGCCGGACCTAGCGTGGGCCAGACCCAGCGTGGGGCAGGTTGCCCCCACGGGATGGGTCAGATCCGCGGGCCAGGTCGGACCCCAGTTCGGACCCGGGTTGGGCCGGACCGGACCCGGACCCGTTTGACCTATTTTTCCACTCTTTTTCTCGTAACTTGAGCTACGGGAATCCATTTGACAAACCTTCTATGGTGACGGAAACATTGGAGGAAGATGGTTTATTTGTTATAACCCAATCAAGGTTTGGACATAGTTGGGGTATGGCCGGGTTGGATCAAACGTAAATCCAATCGGGCCCTCAGAACGAAAATGCCAATAACTCTCAGACCGAGCGTCTGATTGATGCACCATCTTTCGTGTTGGGTATCTTATGGATGGATAGATATTTTGGATATATCAACTTGGGACTTTGTGGAAGTTGATGTATTGACACTTGGTTTGAGGAGCGGACCCTCCTAGAATCAAGCGTGAATTGTGGAAACCTTGTGGTCGGCGGCTCTCTGACTACTATTCCTGGATCCTGTGTGGGTTCGACATCTCTAAAAACTATTCCTAGATCCCATGTGGGTTCAACAGATCTGACTAATATTCTTGGATCCTGTGTGAGTTCAACAACTCTAACTACTATTCCTGGATCCTGTGTGGGTTCGACAGCTCTGACTACTATTCCTGGATCCTATGTGGGTTCGACAGCTCTGATTTCTGTACCAGGATCCTACATTGGTTCAACAGAATAGATGATTTAGTGGCTATATCTAATCATATCTAACTATCTACAAAAGTTGTATACTTGTGTGAGCTGAGTCAGTAACTTTTGTGTTTTCCTCATGATTGAGATGGATTACTTGATAACTTTGGTATATGTATGGGAATATACCTAAGTGGGGTTATCTTTTGTTTTCATACTTGGTGTTTATCCTTGTTGGTTTATGTGAGACCTTGAGGGTCTCAGGGTCCCTACTTAGTATCATTATATTCACCCCTGCACGGGCTATGCCCGCACCTCATTGTGTTGGATGCAGACGACGGACAACGCTGACCGAGGCTGAGTGTACCAGGACTAGAAGGTACCCGAAGATGGACCACACAGTGTGATGGTACATAGAGGAGACGAACATACGTGGAGTGCTGTGGAGGCTATCTGTACCTACCCTTTAGGTAGGATTTCTCAGTGGACGATCCAGGAGCTGTTTTCCATTTTTCCAGTACTTGTACTTTCAGTTTTTTTTATTTTACAATTGTGCATGTATTTCTGGCCCCTTTTAATTTTCATCACTCTTTTGTTGTACAGTTTTACTTAGTGTTTTTCTTCCATCTTGTACTTTGTTTTGTTCATTTTCAGGTTATAAAGGTAATGCTTTCCCAGTTTTAGGGATTTATGCCTTTGGTGCTAGTCGTCATCCCCTAGCCTATGGAAGGCGGGCTTGGGGTAGTCAAGGTACAGGCCCCGGGGGACGGGTCATGACATCTTGGGCAGTGATAAAAGTATGATATCTGTATGCAACTCATATGGTAATTTAATCCCTAAGATGTTTAAGCATTCAATGTATCCAATAAGCATGACTGCATGAGGCCTAGCGACACAGACTCTCCAAGCTTAGTTGTAAACA